>VWZF01005464.1:506168-531549 GCA_013396755.1 Sclerurus mexicanus
AAAAAAAAAAGTACTTCTAGAAGGCACTAGAGTTAATGTATTCAAAAAGCTATCTGTCTCTGCCCTCTAGTGGCCATCTCTTTCCTCAGTCACATCTTGAGAAGAAAAAGAACCATGCAACACATCTGGAGAAATAAAATAAAATTCTTATTGAGTTTAGCTTGTGTCATCTTAGCTTACAAAATTTAATCAACTTTTTTGTAGGAATCAGTTTTGTGCAATGCCTTTAGACTCACCCTTTTTTTTTTTCTTAAAGTCAAAACAAGAAGAAAAAGAAAAAATAAAGTTAAAAAAGGACAAAACCAAAACATTGTGCTATAGTATTTATTTTTTATAATAAATCTAATAACAGTGTTTTATAAGTTAAACCAGTATAATTTGCTCTTTAAAAAAAACCAAATCCAAGCTACTAGCTTAACACTAACGAGATTCTTCCCTACCTGCAGTGTCCTTTCTGATAGACTTTTGCTTCTAGGCTTGATGTCAAGGAAAAGAGCCACTTCCTAGCTGACAGCCAACTCTAAATATCTTTTAGCCCTAGGAAGTTCTCCTTATGCACACACACTGAGACATGTCTGACTTTTTGTTAATCCTCTCAACATCTCAAATGAGATGCAGGTGGAAGCCTCATCTTCTTTGTGTCTGTTAATTCTGTCTGCTAAATACTGTTGACTCTTCTTGAACCTTCTCTTCAGGTTCAATTGTTCTCAACAGACAGGGGCAGCCTCCTCTATTTGACAAGTTTCACCTGACTTTCACATGCTCTTTGGAGGAACAGAGAAACATAACTCCAGCTCAAAGGGAGCTTTAGAGACATCAGTCCTAGATCAGTAAAAGCAGGATATACATCAAATCTGGATGTCACTACTTAGGGACTTGTCCTTTCACCCTTTTAGAACCTCTGGGGATGAAGACTTCACAGCCTCTTCAGTCATTCTGTTCAAGTGTTTGATCACTCTCATTGAAAAGACTTTTTGCTTTTTCTCTTGTCCTATCATGAATATGCTGGAGGAGTCCTGAGGCCAAAAAGACTGGCACATGACACCAGCTGCTCAGTTGGGTGTTGACTGTTTGTGTCTGATCATTAATGGTGTTCCTTAGGGGTCATTATTGGTGCCAGTCCTGTTTAATGTCTATATTGACTATTTGGATGAGGGAATTGAGTGCACCCTTAGTCAGTTCACAGATGATACCAAGTTAGACAGGAGTGTTGATTTGCTTGGGAGTAGGAAGGCTCTACAGATAGATCTTGCCAGATGGGATTAATGGCCAAGGACAACTACATGTGGTTCAAAGTGCCACATTCTGCACTTGGGTCACAACAACATCATGCAGTGCTATGGGGCTGGAGAGCAGTGACTTGAGAGCTGCTCAGCAGAAAGAGACTTGGAGTTGCTGATTAACAGCCAGCTGAACATAAGCCAACACTGTGCCCAGGCAGCCAAGATGGCATACTGGCCTGTATCAAGATTAGTGTGTCCAGCAGGACTAGGGAAGTGATTATCCCACTGTACACTAGTGAGGTGACATCTTGAGTACTGTGTCCAGTTTTGGGCCCCTCACTTCAAAAATAATTTTGAGGTGCTTCAGCACGGCCAGAGAAGAGCAACATAAGTGGTGAAGGGTCTGGAACACGTCTTATTAGGAGGGACTGAGGGAACCAAGATTGTTTAAACTGGAGAAGTGGAGGCTCAGGCTTCATTACCGTGTACAACTATCTGAAAGAAAGTTTAAACTGGAGAAGTGGAGGCTCAGGCTTCATTACCGTGTACAACTATCTGAAAGAAAGTTGTAGGGAGGTGAACACTGGTCTCTTCCACCATGTCTCAAATGAAAGGATAAGAAGGAAATGGCTTTAAGTTGTGCCAGAGGAAGTCTGTAGGAGGACAGAGTTACACAAAAAGGAAAAAGAACAATGAGACTGCTTGACAAGACCAAGGAATCAAGGAGAGCTACAAGAATGAGCTATCCTGCACAAGAGAAAGTTAATTGCGATATATCAGGTTGTTATGGGTTTCCCAGTTTATTAATTCACAGTTGTAAAGTTAAATAGCATTGCTGCATGCTATACAAAATTTGTTTTACATGCTCTAATGTGTGTGATTTGCAGCAGTGCACAGTAATAAACCATGATTAGAAAACTCCTCAAAATCACAGTTCCCTGAATTCTGGTACATTCCCAGATTCAGCTTGTACGTTTTAACTAAAGTGCTTCACCTCTATGTATTCTTAAAGAACTATCTCAGCCAGATCCTGTCATTGATGTCTCTAGCTACTACATGTTTAAACATCGTCAGGAGTCATCCATACTCGTTAGAGATAAAAATCTCCCACTGACAAAATAAAACAATAAAGGGAACTGCTGATTAATTTTGCAAGTTTACATGTCATAGATAGGTCAATATATAAAACAATCTTGCATGTACACTAGAAGTGTACTATTATTCATTTTAAGTGAAACTGTATCTTTTCAGGACTTTTCAGATTGATTACACACATTTTCATTTTCTACTGAATATCCCCAAACAGTCTTGATGAGTAATCCAGGAATAAGAGGTTTGTGATAAACTAGGGTAATTAATCTGCTTAAGTTTTGTGCATATGCTGCAATTTTGGAACTTTGCTCACATATATGTAGTCAGTAACACTCTTCAAAGTATAATTTCATAGTTGATCTTGAACTCTAATTTGACTTTTCAATTTGAGAGATTTGCCTATGAGCCTAGACAAAGCATAGTGAGCACAATTACAAAATTACTGTGGTTTAACCCTGACTGGTAACCAAGCCCCTTATAGTTGCTCACTCCCACCCCTGACCTGGGTAGGATGAGCGAGAGAGTCAGAAGAGTAAAAGTGAGAGAACTTGTGGATTGAGATAAAGAGCATATAATAGGTAAAGCCAAGAAAAACCTTCCCATGGGCAGACAGGTGTTCAGCCATCTCCAGGAAAGTCGAGCTCCATCATGTGTAACAGTTACTTGGGAAGACAAACACCATCACTCTGAATATGTCCCTTTCCTCCTTCTTCCCCCATCTTTATAGGTTGAGCATGGCACCATATGGTATGGTATATCCCTTGGGTCAGTTGGAGTCAGCTGCCCCAGCTTTCTCCACTCCCAGCTTCCTAAGGTGACTTTTTTAAGAGAAGATTTTTTTTTTAAATAATTGACTGACTTAATTTTTCATATTTACTTATCTTTAAAAATTGAAAATAACAACTTAGTTTAAGTTGTAGAAATAAACTAACCTGCTCAGCAGTTTTCAGGAAAGGGGATGTTCAAAGAAATATGAGCTTATAGAAAATAGAATTTTCGTGTCTGTTTTGTAGGGCAAAAACACCACAATATTCTTATTGTCCCAACTTTACATCTTGAATATCAATCTGGAATATCATACTTCCATGAGAGACTCATTAAAAACAGAGAAATCAAAGTGTTTCATCATCATAATCATTATTGTTATGATACAAGAGAGTATGTCTGAGAAAAGAATATTGTAAATGCAATTATCTGACAAGTTTGAAAAGAAATTCGAAAGACAAGAAATTTGGAAGCACTTAGAAGTAAAATCCATTTCTGGCTAACAAGCTATAGCATGCTCAGAAGATCTATGTGCAGAAAGAAGTCAGAAGTAAAGACAGTATTGCTGCCTAAGTACCTTATAAACTTGCCTTGTGTTTACTCTGTGGTGTCTTTTTACAGTCACAGTTGAAGATACTACTGATCTAGATGGATCATTTGGTCTGAAGCACTATGCATTTTCATGTTTTTGTGATTTATTTTTTGTTAAGAATTTTTATGAAGCACATATTTTAGATTTTTTTTCAAGATAAAGTATATTCCTAAATATCCATACAGGAATATTTACACTATGTAATTCTTTAAAAGGCATAATTATAGAAATGCCTTTTAGGTTTCACTTTTTCTGCAGATGGAGTAAAGTTTTGTTATTGTTTTTTTTTGCTTTGGTGGTTTGTTTGGTTGGTGTGGAGTATTATTTTTTTTTTTAGTATTTTATTTCTTTGGTTGTTTTTTTTCATTTAAGAGAATAAATACAGAAGGACATTTGGTGTGAGAACCAGATATTTTCAGACTCATGTAAATATTTGATAAAGTTGATATTGGATCCCTCCTGTTGAACTCCTAAGTCTTCAATATAGTTGGTGTTATAGTTTCAGTTCCTCATTGGAATTCCTCCCAAAAGGCTTGGAGCCAATGCCTAAACTTCAGTGAAGGTGGTTAACAAAAGGACTAATGCATATTCATATCCTGACATAATGACTCAGACCTTTGTTCTGTTTTCCCAGCCTGAGAGAAAGGGGGAAGAAGATGGCTTGGCTGAGAAGAGTTGCTGGGGGGTTTCTGCAGTTTCTGCGCAGACTCAGAAAGCTCAGGGGCTCAGCAGAGTGGACTAGGATGGGTACATATCAGCTCCGGCATCGCTGGAGGGCCAAAACTGTGTCTCTCCCTCTCTAACTCCACCATGGGCACTGCAGGAGCTGCTGTGAGGAAGAGACCACGCCTGTTTCCTGCACTATGGAGATGGGGTTTCTGCTGCTTTCGCCATTGATCCCACGGGAGCTGACCTGGTGACTGTGCCCTGCCATCTCGCCTGAGAGAGAGGCCAAATCGGCCAAGGTGCAACATTGCCACCTGCTGTCTGTAAATATAACTGCATTCCCCTTTTTTGGGAGCTAAAAGGCACTAATTGTTTTGCCTTTTTTGTTTAAAGGGTTTATTACAAACTGGCTCTGTTTGGTCCTTTCTGGACATATATATATATATGTTATCGTTAAGAACTGTTATCCTTTTCATATGTATTTGTTTTTTAATTAAAATTCTGTTTTTCTAAATTTAAAAGAGAAGGATTGTTTCTTTTTCTCTCTCTTGGCCCATATAGATATCTTAATTCTCCCCTGAACTATAATAGTTGGTAACAGAACACAGTATATTTATTTGCCATAACTTGTGAATTGCTAAATTATGGTCTTTACAAAATTTCCATTTAAGTAGGCCAATAAAGAAGAAAGAGATGGGAAGTATGCTCACACACTATCTTTAGCAACATAAATCTAGTTTACACTTCCTCAGCCAATTATACTGAGAGTGAAATCTCCAATTATACTAATCAGCTCCTGTGGCAGGATAGTCCCATCCTGATAAGATCTAAAATTCAGTCAGAGAACACATTCTATGCGAGCCATCATGCAGGCTATCATGCAAGCTCAACTGCTGGCACCAGGATGCTGTCTTGGTGTTTAATTATGTTAAAACCATCCTGGTTAACCAGACTTTGGGGACACATCCTACTTTTGAAACAGGATTTGACAGATAAGCTAGTCTGCTGGCCTACAGATCTGTGACTACCAGTCAATCACTTTATACTACAAAAGTCCAGTCCTCTTTCATGCAGTTAAGTTCTTCTGCTATAACGCTTCTTGGGTGTATGTGTGGAGATTTCTCCCTTGGCTGGGGATGCCCTCCAAGGATCCTCCTTGAGGATGCGATAAAGAGATCTCCCCATGAGTATTGGTATAGGTGAGTTATATCAAATCTATACTTAATAATTATTTCCTTTTTGCTAGCTTTAATATGATTGGTTTAATACTTGCTTCAATATAGTGCACTGTCCTATCTTATACTATACTATTTTATGCTATATTATTCTTTACTAGTAGATTTTTATCTTTTTATATTGTGTAGCAAATAATTCTGATTAAGATATTCGTCTGATCATGTATAATAATAAATGATTCATTTTATATAAATAGTCTCATTTTGCCAATCATTAAAATCTGCTGGACAAAAGTGGTTCAATCACACTTCTGTAATTTCTTAAATTTAAACAATTGACATAATCCAAGGCTAAGACTGGATTCAGCCACACTTAGGCTCCTCTCTGAGAAGGGGTTTAGAAAGCATGAAATTCCTTTCTGCACCTCATGACTCAATGGCAGGGCTTCTTTAAAAAATTTTGTCTAAGCTTTCCACTCCCACCCACGGCAGCTCCTCAGAAACAGTTCAAAAGTATCTTGTCACTCAAAAAGTCATGAATCACACAAAATATTCTTCAGCTTGGCAAGGTGGAAAATATTTGTTTTCTCCTAAATAGCTTTCAGTTCAAGTCAAAGCTGAGGGTTTGGATGAAGAGGTAATGAACAGGATGGCATGTTCTTGTTCTTGCTTTTTTTTTATATTTTGATTATGTTTTCTTCACTCTTCTTTTGCACACTTGATGGCAGTGTCTGTAGGTTTGGAGGAGTATGAGTCAATAGATGACCACAATGATTTGTGAAGAAATAGCAGTACTTGCTAATATAAGAGAATCTGCAGACAACAGGATAGGAGTGTATTGTGGTTCTTACTGCCTGTTGCAGGTGCATTTGACATCACTGGCATTACTTTTGAAGGAACGATGTTCCTATACTCAAACGGGTCTTGTGAAGGCTTGTTTTTCTATGAAGAATAGGAAAAAAATGTGAGTAATAAATACTCAGACTGTACTCCACTAAATACTCCACTTGCTTATGTGCACCTACAATGAGACTAACATAACGACTAAACCCAAATTTTCTAATGGAAGTAGCGATAAGTTATAGCGCCACTTCCAGAGCTTGGGTGACTACTTAGCCCCATGTGGATATTCTGGCAATATCCTAAATCAATATCTGAGAGAAACTTCAGAATACACCAGCTCTCTCATCTTCCACTGAAAAAAAAACCCTAGAATTTTTCAAATTAAGTCAGTCAGTAGTTCCCAGTGCTAATATTAAGTACTTGGTCTGGAAATTTGGAGGATGAGGCCTGTAGGACATGCAGTGGAGCAACCTACAGCTGGCAAGTGCAACAGAAGAAAAAGGACATTGAAAGTACATGCACACATTATTTTGATACTTGTACATGACTCTTTTTCCTAGATTCTTCTGTCAACTCTTTAATTAGCACTTTTTTTTTTTTTTAATGTTGACAGTTCCATAGAGTTCTGTGAATTAAGTAGGCTCAGAGTAATTCAAATGTGACCTGGGTAATATGTCTGTATTTTCTATATAATTTCATAGATAAATGTTTCATGACTTCTATTTCTTTCAAGTGTTTTTTGCAGGTAAAAATAAAAACCACAAGCATTATCAATAATAATTCACTAGTTATTCATTGGTTGTTTGCAATTAAAGATGGATTTTTATGTTACATAATGAAAAAATCACAACTAAATTAGTGACATTTTTTTCTTCAAAGAAAACCAACAACTTTTTTTGCTTGCTTTCATATTCCTCATACTTTAGACCTCACTTATTTCATGGGTCTTAAAAAAATGAAAAAAAAAATTAAAAAACCCCAACCAACAAACAAAAAAAAATCACAAACTTCATGCACTTTGTACAAAGACTCTAAACTTTTCTCTTTACCAAAAGTGACATTAACAGTTAAGGCATTTCAACTACTGGTGGCTTTTCAGTACACAGATTCAGCCTATGACTAGGTCAGGGTAAAACACTGCAAAATGCTTGCAATTTGGATGCCAGGTCCTCAGCACTGGTTGTTTTGCTACATTTTTTATTGAATTGCTCTGAATACTAATATAGACAGACCCTCACAGATATGGGAGTCTTGGAGTGTGGGGAGCTTCACTGATTCAGAGGAATGTATCTAGGGAATCTCTGTTGCCTGAGACAGTGGGAAGTGTTGTTATGTTTTTGGTTTGGGTTTTTTGTTTATTTTGGATTTTTTTTCGGTTTAAAAAATTGATTACTGATTAATTTAGGTCAATATATTCTATTTTGTACAACTTTAGATGTTTATAAGAATGGTTATATCTAAACAGAGATGATTCAGCTAATGAGATTATGCTTAAAATGTTATTTTCAAGAGAGATAGCCTTACATCTTTTTTTCCTGAAATGTGGTTTAACTTTCCTTGAAAATAACAGATGCATTAAGAGTTAGAAAAACAGAGTCTGTTGCTGAGAATCCCCCAGTAGATGGAGATAGAGAATAAGTTTTTAGATAATGTATCAAAGTTTTTTGTCTGAGTGGTAGTGTTTGAATATTTTCTGTCAATCTTCTTAAGGTGTTTATCATAACTGTTAATAAGTTGTACTCTGACAAGGTTCTCAGGAGAACACAGGCAACAGCTCCCAGATAAGAATTCAAGCAATCTCTGCATATGAAAGGTGAGTTAGACAAGTTAGCAAATGCATTCAGAAACAATTTCCTGCTTTCCTGTATCATATTTCACTGTCTTAAAAGGAATTACACATTTATTGGGTGTTTCCTATCTAGATAGGCATTTGCAAATTTGTAATTTCAGATTAATAGATAAATTATTTAGTTCTTATTTTGAAATAGTGTATTTTAACATGCAAACAGTCATCTGCATGATTTGAGTCTTCACCATACTAGTGTGTGTGTGGTTGTTTGTTCGTATATTATTTTCATTATGCTGATACATAATAAGGACTGTCATAATTTCCTTCATCTTTCAGTTCCTTTGTGAAAAAAAAAAAAAAGTGAGTTGGTCACTTTGCTGGCAGGCTATTGTTCTTCTGTGATCTCTGCAGAAGCAGGAGCTGGAATACATTAAAATTAGAGGGAAGACTATGGGAATATAAAGACTGAAATTAAAAGAAAAAAAACCACCTAGTTATAGCTAGAAAGATCCTACTAGTGGAACAAAACCCACAAGATCATTTCTAATGGCATATTTTGCACAGATATGCAACCACTCAAAAATACCAGTGAGTGACTTCCCAAGGAGTTGTATGATTTTTTCTGTTTGGATCCCTTAAAATATCCACCTGAAGACAGACATTTAGCCTTGCCATAAAATATTTGCTTTGCTGTTATTCAGTGGAAATAGGTGCAGTTCTCCTTGGAGAGGGGCTTGCTTCTGAAATAAGGAATCACATGCATGAAAAGATCCTACTTTTATTTTCTCCATTCATCTGATTGCTATAGATGTTTACAGGGATTTTACCACTGTGACACATAAACGCTTTGCTTAAATCAAAAGAATGGCTTTTCTGGGTCTTTCTGCCAGGCAACTTGCAAATAATGTTGATTTGATGTTGAAAATAAATGGAAACCTTGAAAACTTTAAATCAGATTTGGAAAGTGGTAAGGATGAGTGGCCACTGCATTGGAAGTCAATTCACCACCCATAGGTCATTATCTGAGAAAGTCTCTGTACAAACTAATGCTTCTTCTCATGGGTTGTACTCCAGTAGTTACTGGTGATCTTGGTCACATGCAAAAAAAAAAAAATTTAACTGTGTCTAAAGGAACTTGATGCCAAAGAGAAAAAAAAAGAATCTATGAGAAGGTTTTTTTGTTGTTTTTTTTTTGTCTGTTGGTCTGTTTTTTGTTGGTTGTTTGTTTGTTTGTTTTCCTAGGGAGCTTTACAGCTATTGTATCAGTTAGCTTATAATAATGCCATGCATATTTTCCAAAATCCAGCAGGAATTTATACTTTCTCATTCAGAGCTTGATCATATTTCTGAGATGTCTACCTGGAGAAGACATTCATTTATCTCTCACTGTGTAAGAACAAAGAATCAAGTTTGTTTGGTTTTTTGTTGTTTGNGGATTTCTGAGGATTTATGGAAATAAGTGGTTGAACTGAAAGAACATTTAGACTCAAAGGACAGATTGCCTTGAAATCATTCTGAAGAACAGGGCAAAGCTGTGATACAGGTCTTCAACCTCTTCATCAATAATGCAGTGGTCTCAGGAGCTCTAGTGTTCAGCAGGTGAGCAAAAGATCTCTTTCATTTAGAAAGAGATATGGAAAGACTGACCTTGTTTCTCAAGAAGCAAGTAATAGAAGAAATTTTCTTTGGAATACCATAGAGGAATACTTGATCTTCTTTACCTCAAAGAGCAGGGGTAAGAGCAGTTGCAGCATTTTTTTTTTCCTTCTTTGTCCAAACACTCTGTCTTATTATCACTTCTTCAAAGAAAGTTTGCAGAGCACTTTCTTTTCTGTTTTCTTTCTTTCCTTCCCCTCCCTGCCCTAAAATCTCCTTACGTAATGAAATAATGCTTTCTAACAGTGATAAAGAAGGAGTGGTATACAGTGACTTCAGTTGTTATCAAATAGCATTATATATACATGTATGTATATATATATGTGAAGAAAAGGGAAGTGTCTTTAAGGATATATATTGTGCCCTCAACTTTTTTCACAAACCGTAATAGCCTGGTTTTCTGTCACTTATTGAAATATGAACCACTTTAGCAATAACAAGAATTGTCATGAATTGATGCATTCTTATCTTAGGAAGAGTTCGCTTAACCAGAACACTGGGGATTTGGAATATGTCAAGGACACCAAATACAGAATGTTTGTTTTTTCCCTATGTCTTGTTGCTCTAAAGGTCAATCAATCTCCCTCTTCTACCAACTTATACTGTGATTCTGGCACTGTTCTACAAGCATAAAAAGTGAACTGAATTTGTTCTTTGTGCTAGAAGCCCCTGAAGTCATTGTTCATAGAGGAACATTTGTAGCTTTGTTTACAAAGTGAGCATTCAAAATTATTTTCAGTGGTTTCTGCTGTTCTTTATTCCCTTTATTCTTTTAAATGCCTGATTTTTTTCACCAAGTTAAACCAAAAGTGCAGTCCTGACAAAAGGTCTTTCTGACGACAGAAAGAGATCTGGAAGAGACTGATCTGTATGAGAGAGGTCCTCCATGATCTGAATATTTTCTGGTTTTCCTGCCTTGTTTATAGAGCTTAGGGAAGGGAATGACCTCTTCTTTTGGAAGTGAGGATCCCAAGTTGAATATAACGAAAAATAACTGGTGTGAAGGGAGGGTGGAAGTTAAAATCAATTATATACTTTGAAATCATAGGCCTCTTATAATCCTTATGGCTGTAATCTAAAGCTTTTCAAGGATCATATGCACTACTTACATTAGTATAATTGCTAAACCCATCTCAAAGTAATGTACTCCAGCTCTTGCCAATTGTGTAGTGAAAGGATTGGCATTTTACTCTGACCTCGGAGTTCCTCTTTGCATTGTAACTGCTGCACTGCTCTGTACTGCAGGTGACAACTTCCACCTTCCACCTTTCCACACTGACTTCACATTCCAGCAGTTGTTAACTGCTTTGAAAGTACTTTTAGTGTCAGCAACAATGGATTTGACAAAAGAGTCTATTATTTTAAAGGGACAACCATACTTTTTGCTTTGGAGAGCACCTCAAGAAATGGTATAATCCTCTCAACTGCAACATCCTACATCGATCTGTTGTTTTTAGTTCATCTTACGGTATCTGATCATTTTTGCCACTGAGTTTCTCACACATCAAAAAATGCAAATTTTTCTATTTTCCAATGATTCATATAGAACCAATGAGAAAAGAACATACCTTTACACATCATGATACATACCTGTTTCATGTTGGATATGTATCCGTAGTGTGTTTTGTTGTTCTGTTTTTTTCCTTAAATATCTTATACTAAAACAGTTTTTCATTTAATTACTACAGCTGTGCTCATGATAAACATTAAACTTTTTTGAAAGAAAAATAAAAGACTTTATGAAGCTCGTTATGAGATTTCTAGCAGAATGTCACCCTTACAGTAGCATATAACCAAATATCTGTTTTGGATGTTTCCTTCTGTTATTGGTTATGTATGATTTTATGCATGCTATTGTTTTGTTGACTAGAAATTCTTTTAACATTTCTCTGTATCATGGCAAGTTCATGTTCTGCAACAGAATACACCTTGAAGGTATCATGTTCACTCACAAAATAATTTAACTCATACCCTTGCCTTTATAACTTCACTAACACAGGGTACAGAACATCAGAGAGAAATGTCAGCTGTGTATTTCAACTGACTTTGTCCTTTCTTCTATGTATTTTGAAACCTTTAGTGCCAATATTACTGCATTTTGTGAACTAGTGATGAGAACACATACATACATTTCTTAATCCAGATATTTGCTTTTCACTCCACCTTTCTATCTTTCAATAACACATCTGTCCTCAGAAGATTTATATACATTCATTTAGCAAGAAGAAAATATTCAAAACATCAGGTAGTGTTCTTTTTAACCTTTGTCTTAAACCAAATACAGGAAGGCTGTTCTGTGAACTTCAATTACTAAATCTCATATAAAACCTACGTTTAATGACAGATTTGTATGTTATAGATAGATCAATTTTGATAGATTTTGACCTAACTATTTTAGCTTGTATTTACATAGAGATCTGATCTTCCAGGTACCCTAAGCACTATCAAAATGAAGACAAAAAAATCTACATATTACAAGAATGCAAGATTTTCTACCCTGTTGTTGGGTAAACAAGGATCTAGAAATGAAAACTAGTCTCATGCCATGCCATGATCTCAGTGAATGAAAAGAACATATTTGCTTTTCACATGTTTTATACTGTATCTATTACTGTCTGGGGATAGGCTACATCCTCACATAGGATACAGAAGGCTGTATTAGCTTGTCTATGTATAGAAAAGTATGTATGCTTCAGCCACTGTCTGTACAATCTGTTGTCAGCTAAGGAAAACTAGGCACACTGGGGTGTGATTTACTGCATCCAGAGCAAGGACCAGCTAAGAAAAATGAGCAAGCTACTATTCCTCTTTCTCTTTGTTGATTACAAAGAGTATATAGAATAAGCAACTTCAATTTAGACTTCCACAGCATAAAGTGTATAAAATTTAGATGAAAAGTTCTGCACTAACAAACTCATCAAGCATGTGCTGGCTAAAAGTAGGGCATCAAGCCAAAATGGAATGCTTAAATTCAAACCATACTGAGGAAAGAAAGGAAGGAAAGAAAAGAAANACCAACAACTGCTTCTCTACTCTCCCTTCTATGTCCCAACAAGGCTCAGGAATGTCTTTTTACTGTTTCACATTTCTACAGGAGGCTGGAAGGGAGTTGTTGTGTGCATCATTCAGGTTTGAAATGACAGCTGGAGACTATAACTCTGGGAGACGTCATTTAACTTACCAGTTTATAATACAGATGTAGTCAAACATACCTATAGAGAAATTTAATATTTATTTTTTTAATTCTATCTGTAACAAATTTTTTGGTTCTTCTACAAGTACCTATTTTTTAAGTCAAGACAATATCTTTAGATTAAATTAAATTAAATATCCAATTTTAAATGGCTTATTAGGTAAAATAATCTTACAGTGACTGCACAGCACATAAAGTTTAGAGCCTTTCTTTGCATGATTTTGTAGGGTTTCTTTACACTTGAGTGGCTCATACTGAAAAGTAAATTTCATGTAATTTCTGTCTGGGACCTAGTGTGCAGATGTAGCAGCAAATTAGTGTTAACATCCTGGATCCCATATAAATTACTCTCCTCACATTGTTTTGTACCCTAGTTCCACTACTTCTAGTCACAGTCTGCTATACTTTTAAAGATTATGTAAATTCTTGTACATGAAAGAAAGCAATGTACTATTTACAAAACAGAAAAAATCCTTGGAAACAGAATTTTCTGGCACATGGCGCTTGGTTTATATGATTAGAAAGAGATGGAGCAACTTGGACATTTATATTAGCATCATTATGTATTTTACTTACTAAAAATTTTGAAAAAATAGTGTCATTACTCTTCTCAGGTAGAAATAAGTCACATTAGATTTTATTGTGGATAAGCCCAGAAAGACTCTGCTGTACTTTGTGCCAAACAAAACCTTTATGACAGCACTAGTAAACCCTTGCCAAGATACCCTGCCAGTGTAGCAGGGCTCTACCGCAAATATTTCTCATAACAAGAGGGGAAAAAAAAATGTAAAAAAAAAAAAAAAGAAAGAAAGAAAAGACAGCAATGCTCCCAGCCTCATTATGCTATTCTGCATTTTCATAATTCTCAGCCTCATAAACTGAATTGTTACTTGCATATGTACAGATGTACAAAAAACACACAATTGTTCTTTGTCTGAATATTGTTTGATTGTATGCAATATTTCACTGTTTTCACTGATGTTTGTACAGTGTTGATTTCTTAATTCTCATAGCTGCTATAACAATATTTTTAAAAATGCATAATTAAGCTAATTTAACAATTTGTCAGATTATGTTGAACATATTTATCACCAACGCACAGTTACTGTCACTCATAATATGCAAGGTGTGATTATGAAAGTCACTTTGTAAAAAAAGCAAATCAGTAGTATTTACATTTATACTGTGTGATTGTTGACTTTTTGGTCATGCCCTTGTGCTTTAAATTTTAAGGTCAACCCAACTTATGGAAATCAGTTTTCGTTTTCAAGTTCTTAAACCCTGAACTTCATTAGCTTAATAACTAAATAAACACAAAAGCAAAAAAAAAAAATTCTTCAAGAAACTTTGGTGGTTTCAGCATATAATAAAAATTTCTGAGATTTATAAATAAAGTGCAATAAAGTTCTTCATTCCCTTGAGTCATGAGAAAGTCATAATAAAAAATACTAGATGGAAGCATTGTTACAGATTTATAATAATATTATACTAATTTTCTAGGGCTTCCTTGGATTTTTGACTCTAAAATGTGTATCAAGTAATAAAAAATAATGCTGCAATATTTTGCCTTGACATTTAATGCATATATTTTTCAAGATCAGCAAGAAAAACTATTAGGATTTTTGTTCTAAGCACATTCATATTTATGCCTTAGTTATTTGCTTACTTAATACCTAAAAATAATTGTGGAGTTCTTAGCTTATCTTTATGAGGAAAAAAAAAATCATAGTAGAGTTACCCTTTTTCCCCTATGCAGTACATGGAGAAAATTAAAAATAAAACTGCATTTTAAACCTGGTTATAATACAATGTTTAGAAGGAACAATCTGCCTGAGGCTGAAATATGAAAGCTGCAGAATGCAGTTGATAACAGGTAGTCAGTAAGAAATAATTAGAAGGTGGGTGAAACTCAGAGGCCTCAATTCAAAGCTTCCGGGACAAAGATCAGTGCCAGTCAAGACCTTCATACAGCTATGCATGTGACTATTAAAATAAATCTGGAGTTTTGTTATACCTCTGAAACACAAACTTGAAAAAGAACATGCTCTGGAGTAGCAGCAGAAGGTTTTTCTGAAACACCTACGTGTGTTCTGACTTTTCATGTAAATTTTATCTTGTAACTGCTTCATGAAAAGTGCACAAATTGACATGACAACAGGGAAAGAAGCTCCCAAGTGTCATATAGAATCCCTCTCCTCTGGCACAAGAAATCTCAAAGGCTTTCCTGCATGTAGAACAGCTTTTACAGCACATGCAGAGGGAGTGGTGATGGAACCATATTGGGAAGGCTTCTCAGCAGTGGTATGCAAGTTTCATGTCCACTGTGTGAGACTTGACATAGTTACCTAATGAGTTGTAAAAAGCTGTCTTCAAATCTTTCTGTGGGGTTATTGGCTGTATTGCATTTTGGAAACAAGTAATGACACTTTAGGTCACTGTGAATTGACACTATGCTTGCATAGCTATCAAGACTGATTGTGGATCATATTTCTGAAAATTATCAAGATAAAGTCAAACTAAACAGGATTTCTTCACCCCTTTTTTGCTTCATCACAAGGAAGGCTGACTGTTCAATTCATCTCTACATCCACTTTGTGTTTCAAAGAACTTTAAGAGCTTAGTGCATTTTTTATATGAATATCAACCAGTACATCTTCAGCACCCCACACAGCACTTTGCTATATACTGCTTGTTTCAATCACATTAAAAATATTTTCTCCTTACAGCTCATAGACAATATGGCACTATATATAAAAACAAAAAAACAAAAAACAAAAAAAAAAACCGAAAAAAAAGGTTGAAACTTCATGCAGTGGTAAAAAGGGCAAAAGGGAATTCTTTACAGCTTTACAGTGTTGACTTTACATTTCAGAAGCTCTAAAAAATATTACTTTTGCAGAAATAACCATCAAGCTGGGAGAAATAAACAAAAAAACAAAAAACACAGTATTTTCAAGAACAAGTTGGGAGGTGTGACTCAAACTACTGTTAAGACACATCAGTGTTGTATACATGAATTTATATTTGCCCACAATTTACTGTGTTCTTTCTATGGTTAAAAGAGCTAATGTCTTCAGATGAAATTTATGAAGATTTTATAAAGCACAAGGACCATTATTAGTCTCTTGCGACATTGCTGTTCTGCAAGTATTGGAATACTGTTTCACAAAAGCATTCCTTGATAAATCTCAAAATGTAAAACATAAAACATGCATATTTTCTAAATGTTTTATCTCAGATACTTTGAATGCTCTGATCTAACTGATATTACATTTTTTACATGTGACTTCTAAACTAGGTCATTTCTTTGTGGATCTGGAATAAGATTTCCATGAAAGCCTGTTAACATGTTAGATAATTTCCACTGTCATTAATTTTCACTAATCTTACAAATCATGAGTTTTGGATTTACTCAGAACACACATGAATAGACTGAACAGTAGAAGAATGGGTAGAATGCCTGGAGTAAAGGCTAGAACACATTTGCCCTGCCCAGGCATGAGATCATAAATCTGTGTCATTGCTTTTGCATTAGGCAGCCTAATTACCATTATCTTTCAT
The DNA here is from genome assembly GCA_013396755.1 of Sclerurus mexicanus. Classification (NCBI taxonomy): domain Eukaryota; kingdom Metazoa; phylum Chordata; class Aves; order Passeriformes; family Furnariidae; genus Sclerurus; species Sclerurus mexicanus. The sequence continues at coordinate 522,724 of VWZF01005464.1, forward strand.
GAAAATCCTACAGGCACATAAGAAGAACAGGACTTCTTATAGATTGATTTTAATCGAGTTGCATTCAATGGGTGTAATAGAGAAAGGGTATGGAAAGTTATTATGGAGTCTGATAGGAATGTTCTGCATGCATTGATGATTTTTGTGACTTTAGGTGGGCAACAGAGAGATTGAGATTTTATTTTCTTTAAGGAAAATTAGAAAGTCATTAACAACAACAGCAACAACAACAAAAAAGGGTTTTTATCTGTGTTCCATATATACAAGAATATATTTTAGTGAGATTTTAAAAAGTAAAAATCAAAGGATTAATAGTAATTAAGGCAAAACTTTTATAATCAATATTGCTTTATCCTAGACCTGAGTTCAGAATATTAGGTTGTATCTGCCTTCAGTTTATATCTCTTTTACAAATACCTGTAGGAAATTTTACATTGGTAAGAAATACCTGGAAGAACCTATGCTGGCAAGTTTTTCAACAGCTAAATCACTAGGGTTGCCTTTTCCATTCAGAGTTGAAATGCGTTATGCTCCCTGATCCACCAGTGGGTTGTTAAGTAAACCAATATTATCTTCATCAACTCTTGGGTTCATTGTGCATTTTTCTTCTCCAGCTCTTTGACAGAGAAGCAACAGAATTTCCTCTGAGTGTTTGAAAAGAATGACAGAGACAATCACTAATCACCTTAACTCCTCAGCATTTTATTTTCTTTTTTAAATGTTTATTCTGTGTAACATAGAAAGAATAATATGTGCTTCCAATTTCTTTCAGTATGGCTCTGCATCTAGCTTGTTTGGCCCAAGTCACACATGCCCCCTCATTTCATTTGAATCTCACAGGTTGTTCTCAATGACTTTCTTGATACCAGCATCCTGAATTTCCACAGTTACAAATTGTCTGGTACACTTGCAGCATCACTGCTATGCTCCCTGTACTCAAGTAATAGAAAGTAGCCTTTGATAAGATTGTGACATCAATCATGATGCATACACTCGAGATTTCCTAAATGCAAGGAATAGTGAAAGTGTTTGAGAATGACAAGAGAAAAAAACTATATGAATACAACTAATAGAAATGACAAAACAACACCAATGGGATATTCTCAGAGGCTTTGTCAGTCTAAAATTCTAGGCAAATATTCACTGCAGGAGTCATCACCCTCTTAAAAATCTCCAACAGTAATAAACTCATTTTCTGAAAGACTTGGGACAAACTATGCTTGTCTAACACAAGGCCTTTAGGGAATCCCTTTGGCAGAGGTTCAAGGGCATCACTCTTTGAAGAGCTCCACAGATATTAGAATAAAAAATTATCCACATACACCATGCTAAAAAAAGACCTGTAGGACATCAATCTAGTTAAAAGTCCAAGGACATGTCCCTGTAGAATTCCCTGGGGTGTCAGAGGAAAGAGTATCTCTGCACATCATTACAGATTCTTCATAATTACTGCAGGGATGTTATCAGGAGAACTGCTGCAGGGAACAAAAAGCCTTTGGGTCACTTATTTTATATTATTCCCCTGATTATATCAATGTGACATAGTATTGTACAGACCATTGTGGTGTAGGTTGTCTGTGGAAAAAATGAAGTGCTATGAAAAAAACATTTCAACATGTGGAATGATTTTCAAATGTACTGTAATACAGATCTGAGGGAGCAGTTTGCATAATGAGTCTCAGAAATAATGAATCCCATTGCTCTTTATCCACAGGATCTGTAGAGCACACACTAGGCTATCTTGTAGTCAACAAACATGCATTCAAACACAAGATAAAGAATACTTTATGTTAACCAAAAGATAGGTTGTGTCTGATCACACTGGTATTATGGATGTTCTGAGCAGCCATAGGGAAAACACCACTTCTCAGCCTTCAGTTTCTCAGATGTGGAAAGTAATAGTCATTGTCAGTTTTCAGATTGAAAATTGATTTCTGACTGCTTCATGCAGCACTTTCTTTAGTTAAAATCACAAAGTAGGGAGGACAATACTTCTACATTAGGATGAGTTTGTTCAGTCTTCTAAATGTTTGTTTCTAAATCACCATGTGTCTAAAAACTATTGGCTCAAACACACTGGCTTAAGTTGAGAAATTTGCAAGGCAGAAAGGGACCTGGGGGTTCTGACTGACAGGAAGCTGAATATGAGCCAGAAGTGTGCCCAGGTGGAGAAAAAGGCCAATGGCATCCTTGTCTGTATCAGGCATAGTGTGGTCAGCAGAACCAGGGAAGTGATTCTTCCTCTGTACTTGGCACAGGTGAGGCCACACCCCAAGTACTGTGTCCAGTTCTCATCCTCTCAATTTAGGAAGAATATTGACGTGCTGGAGAGGGTCCAGAGAAGGGCAATAGGGCTGGTGAAGGGACTGGAACACAAGTCTTATGACGAGCAGCTGAGGGGACTACAGCCTGGAGAAGAGGAGGCTCAGGGGAGACCTTATCGCTCTCTACAGTGACCTGAAAAGAAGTTGTAGCAAGGTGGGGGTCGGTCTCTTCTCCCAGGCAACAAGCAGTAGAACAAGATGTCACAGGCTTAAGTTGTGCCAGGGGAGGTTTAGGTTAGACATTAGAAAGAAGTTCTTTACAGAAAGAGTGATGGGGCATTGAAGTGGGCTACGCAGGGAAGTTGTCAAGTCACCATCCCTGCAGGGTTTTAAGAAGAGAGCGAATGTGGCACTTAACATCATATTCTAGTAGGCAGGGTAGTGTTAGGTCAAAGGTTGGACTCAATGATCTCAGAGGTCTTTTCCAACCCAATTGATTCTATAATCTATGCATTTGAGGTTGATGCAAAGCATTCCATTTTTTTTTAAGAAGGTAGTGTGCAGTTTCTTCAATGTTTCATTTATGTAACCCCATTCAGTTTTAGGGCTTTTTTTTCCCTTGAATATGTGTTTCTTAGAGACATCCTGAATGGCTTTAAAACCAATATACATAAACCTAGGATAAAATTATTTATCTAAGTGACTGTACAACCAAGGCCTAGGATTTTTGGCAGATTCTGAATAATTACTATTGTGTGACTGAAGTACATTGGAGACCTACCCTCTCTTTGACTCACAGTACTGAGGGCTAATTGAGAGAAGAGAGATGAGAATGAAATCCAAGGAGTGTACTGGAGTTCATTGCTTTCTTGAAGTCAAGTGTTAACGGAAAATAAATTACCCAGAGTAAAATATGCTTTGTTCTTTCTTTGTGCTTGTTAAGAATGCGTTCATTCAGAAGGCATTACGTTAAATTTTCAGATTTATCTGTGAGTCAGAGAATTCCTTGTAACTTAACATTCATTTGCTAAAAAAATAAAAACATGGAAATAATTAAAACATGTTTAAAATAATGTTTGCTATTTAAAATAACTTCTGCATGACACATATGTTGAAAAAAGCTGAGTTCATAATAGAAGACTTCATACAGCATAGCATTTTAGTTCCTGGTTACATCAATGCATACTTATGTATCGTTTACACATTAAAAAAAACTATTCAAACTTTCCACAGAGACATAAAGGACCAAACAACTATATAGATTTTAATCAGTGCTCAAAATAACCTTGCTTTTGCCACAAATCTCTATCATATTATCTATTTCTTTATATTAGCTTTGCTGGCTTTCCATTACATAATGCTACCAAGGGAAAACATTTGGATCTATAACATTCAGAATTTCTCCTTAAAAGTTTTACTTTAGGAAGTTAACTTTCTTGTCATTCCAATACTGCTGATACCTAAACAATTACTTCTATTTAGTTTAGATCCTGCAAAGCCACAGAAGGAGCAAGGGAGTATTTGTAGTGATCCAAACCATGAATATTTCAGTATAAGGAAATTTCCTTAGCAAATTACAAACCATAAATAAAAGTACTATGTAAAAGATATCAAACATGTTTCCCCAGCAACACATTCAGTGCAATATGGTGAACAGTTGCAATTGGCTCCTACTTGAATGAAATTTCTTTCTTCAAAGCATTATTGCATCAGCATGAAATAAAATGAGGAATGTTAAAAGTAATTACATATGACAATATGCCTAGTAATTAAAACTTTTTTACAACAACAATGATATTCATATATATATACACACATAGCAGGGCATATTGGCTGAATTTACTATAACAGCAATCAATAGAGATACTTAAGAACAGATATCTGAAAATCCAATTAAGTGGATTAATGTCTTAAAAATGAAAAGCACAAAGTGCCCCTATCTAGACCATCTTAGAGGAGAATTCTGTGTACAACTGTGCAGTAAACAGGCTCAGGCCCACTCCCATGCTGTGCTGATTATTGTACATCTGACAGCTGATCAATAACTGAATAACTCCCTTCAACTGAAAGGGAAGGAGTATTTTTGATTTCTTATTTCCGTTCCTTGCTATGAAGCCAAAGTGTCACGTATTGGTAAATGTCTTATTCAGAGCTGAAGGTGGTCAAGAAAATTCACTAGAGCTGGTAGAGGTCCCTCAATAGGGAATACCCATAGTGCTAGAAATTATATTATCAAAGTCAGAGGTAAGAGTATGATGTGAATGCTGTATGGTGTATGGTTTTGAAACTATCAGATATGCAAGACATTTAGAGTGTAAAGTAGGAGGGAAGAGAAAATTGTTTAGGAGCCAACAGGAAGAAAGAGTTGTGTTGATGCTTCGGAAAATTCAGTATAAACACTTTCAATGTTCATTTTGTCATTTTTTTGTTCTTTTGTTCTGCCCAGTATTAAGATAACAGGGAAGATTTTATAAAGATTTCAAAATACAGGGCCTATTTGAATTACAAGTAGACAACAACTACTCTGAATCTCAAAATGCCAATAACAGAAAACAGTGAAATGGCATGTTTCAGTGATGACAGTAACTCAGATGAAACTATTAAGAAAATCAACCTGTGAAATACAGTGGGAGCTGGTGGTTCCAGGCTGTTCATTCTTCAAAGTGATAAGACTTACCTCTGAAAATGTCATGTCAATTTGCAAATGATGTCAAAAAGTGAATAAATTGTGTTTCTCTAGTGAAGTGGTTCCCATTTTTTTTCCATGTTGGTCTTCTATATATTATAGATTTATTTATTTACTTCTCTAGCAAATATTTATTTTCTTCAAGTATTACTTCAGCAGTTCTAACCTCTTCAGAAGAGTTTACATTCACAGTCTGTATATGTGCCTATTTCTCAAGTTGTCTATGTTCAGCCACAGTATTTATAAGATTATATATTGAGCATGAATTAACATCATGACATCAGTCAAAACTTAAAACTGCCTTTCCTCCTTTGCCTCTTGCAGTTAATGTTCTGTGTAGTACCACCAATAGGAAAGACAAGACTCTTTCTCCTGTGGTGATGACTCAGTTCCCCTTGGCTGGCATGACATAAGGGCAAAAATATGGTTCCATTATTTTCCTGATTGCTTGCCTCACAATTATAGTAGAAACAAGTAAGAAGAATTTACGTTTTCTAAAGGCTGAATAACTTATGATGCTAAGATTCATTATTTCCCTCTGAGATTCAGCCTCCTAAGTATATAAATCACTTTTAACATGTTATGCTAAGTTATACTCTGGGCTTCTGAGATAAGAAAGGTAAGTTGCATGGAAAAAAGTATTTGGCAAATTCAGTTTTAACCACTTAACGGAACCAAAAGGAAAGAGTAAGATATTTTTCTGTGGCTCAGATGCATTAAACACTAGTCCTTCTAGCACTGACCTGGATAATATTTCTGCAACAAAACAGTGGAGGATTGCTTGGTAGTATCTCGAATTTGATGACAAATAGGAGCTTACTAGTCACACTTCGCATCATTATCATATGTATTACATTCTGTAATGACATTCTGGCACAAAAGAATATATGAATTGGAGGCTTTAGTAGTGCCATAGCTATTGACAAAAAAAAAAAAAAAAACCAACAAAAAAACCCCACCTGGAATAAGGTGTATATGAGAAGATACTGTAACTAATGAAGGATAAAATGTTAAAATACCTGTTTCATGAGATTTATTTTGCTTTTACAAGGTAAGCTGATCCGGGGAGAGTGTGTACCCTCTGCAGAAGAAATGGAAGAGCAACACTTGAATAAAAAATACTTTGTTTACTCTAGACTGACAAAAGATGCAGAAAATACTTAGTTTACTGTAGCAATGCATCCTCAAAAAACAGTATATGTACTGAAGTTTTATATCAACCTTTGACTGTAACTTTTAAAAAATAATAAGTATAGGACTGAGAACCCTGCAGCTGCAATTCTTTCGTGAAGCGGTTCTATGATGCAAGTATTACCAAGCTTAATATTTCTGTGTTTTGAATACAAGCACAGCCTCATGGAGTCTGGAATTTGATCTGGATAATGATATGTCAAGTTTAAGCTACATTGTTTCTTATATTAACTCTTAATATTTAAAGATTATCTTGAATAAACATAATGGCTGAAATAAGGGAAAAAAGTATACCATAAAAGACAAAGTCCATGTATTCATCAGGAACATGGCCTAAGATATTTGTTTTTTCAAGAAAGGGAATTTAAATATTGAGCTCCTTAAAAACACATGTTAAAATGTGCATTTATATGTTCTCTATTAAAAACATCTTTTGGAACTAGTAGGCTTCTTTATCTTTAGGAACTATTTGCACTTGTCCATTGAAATAGATCCATTTTTAATACTTTTTAGGTAGATGTGCCATGTTCAGGGGGAAAGAAAGCAACCAGAAGTCAGGATATATAGCTCTGCAGTGATGCACTATAGTTGTCTCCAGTTTTATTTTAGAAGATGTGTCTTCATAAATTCAAAGTGTTAGCCTCTGAGTTCATCTTTCATTTCCCTGGAAACTGGAGCATTGTGGATAAGTACCTGGCTATGACCCAGAGATGAATCATAAGCAGTTGCAGCATCTGTAAGGGAGTCTAAGATCTCTCTTGAAAGTTAGCAGCACAAACTTAATTCCGTGTATATCCTTCAGGATCCACTTTTGACAGGATTGTTCTTGCGTAGCCCAGGGATCTAAGTGAGAAGTCTAAATTAGAGCCTCCTCTGTCACTTGAAGTGAATGCAAAGAGAAAAAAAAGCCAGAACAATAGTGATAGCTCCAAACAGATGGGCCATCATGCCTATGTGTTTAAAATGGTGGACTTCTGATTTCACCTGTGTGCTGCCATCATGTAGAGAGGAGATGTAGATTTGTACTTTCCTTTGTGATTGCAGGGAGCTTACTTAATGACTCGGAAGGGTGACTGGGAGACCCGAGTTTCTGGGTACCTACATCTACTAATCTTTGATGCAGTGCATTGTACTCCCTCTACAAAACAGATAAACTTCTCCTCTAACACTGGCATTTTAGCAAGGCCAAACCAGCTGAGTGTGTGACATAAATATCTTTACATTTTACTTTCCTCACCTGCAAAATGAAGCTATTGTACTTATTCATAATATATTTATGAAGCAAATATAAGTCTACATTCAAAAAAACCCCACTGCTGTTCATCTGCATATGAACTGGAGTTCAGTATAGTTACTAGACACATACGTAACACTCTGAATTTATGGTCTTGTCAGTAAACACTAAATTGGCTGTTTACATGCTAAAAGGATGAAAGCTAAGAGATGGTTAACATTAATCATGACCATTATGTTAGATTCCCAGGCAGCAGAATCCTATATATACACTGAAGCTTTTTTGATTCATCCTCAGGACTCAAAGTAACAATAATGTTTTGGTGTTTTTTTCTTTGCACTAGGATATTTTACATATGAATCAGTTTTTAAATATACTTATGTACAAAATTATTTCAATATTATCAATATTGTTTTGGTTTTGTTATAGTTATTGTGCATAAGCAGCTCACTTTACATTACTGGTATGAGGCATTTTAAATTGCATGCTCAATTTCAACAGTATTTGAAAAAGGGAATGTTCTTATGAATTCAATTTTGATTCAGTGATACATCTTGCTGTTCTTTTGTTCAGAAGAGCAGACCAGCTCTTTTTTTGTTTGTTTGCCTGTTTGTTTATTATCTACATAGGTTTGTAGCAAATTTATTATGGGATGTCTGATGTTCCTTAGTGAATTTCAAGGTAATCTCATTTCTAATTCTTTTACACAGCAGCTATTTAATCTTCTTTATGGAGAGGACAGAATGACCTTATTCTTTACTTTTCCTAATAAAACTTCTTATGGTTGAGAATTTCAATGAGTTGAAAATTTAATTTTGTCTTACTGGAAAACAAAAACTTAAAAATGTCTCTGAAATAGGAAGAACATTTTCCTCCTATGCTTTAACTGAAAAAATATTTTTAAAAAGTTTTGTTTTGCTGATTAATCTCTTGCCATTCCAGGGTAATTTTCTGACAGTGATTGGCCTATAATGCAAAAAATTATATTTATCTTTTCCAGTTAATTCAGGGATATTAAAAACAAAGATATGTATGAAAAGTGCAGTGAAGAAATATGTCCTAAAATCTTTTGTTTTCATCAAGTAAATTATTTACTGAGTTTAACTACTTAGCATTGCATCCAGTTTTTCTTTTAAAATTACAGATACTGTCAACATTCAAATTAAATTTCTTTATGTGAACAGATAAAAAAGTCTATTTTGACAGAGTCTCAAGGTGAATAATATTTATAAGGAGAAATATTTAAGGTGAATTATTGCGTGTACTTTTGACTTACAAAAATAACAACTTTGGTTTCTGCTTCCATTTTAGCAAAAGTAGCATGAATGAATAGATTAATCTGTACAATGGTCCAGAGGATACTAGAATTTTTTAAATCATGTTATTTAACCTAAATTACAGCATATCTAGAGTAGAAGTGCAACTTTATGCATAGCTGTCACTATCAAAAA
>VWZF01005464.1:533954-703530 GCA_013396755.1 Sclerurus mexicanus
GGTTTCTCCCCCCTTCCCCCCCCCCCCCCCGCCCCGATGACACATAAAAACAGAAATTATATCAAAAGACATTTAAGAAAGATGAAATATGAAACAGGTGTTAAAGAAGAATATACTGTTCAGATATACAGTGTAGATTGTGTCTTAGCCTTCTATTGATCAAGGTGGGGGGAGGGAAAAGCTAAAATTCAAACACAAGTGTAGGAAGAGGAGAGAAGAGAGTGAAAGAGTGAACATAGAGAGCCCACTTATCCAAGTCAAGAGAACCAATTTTCTGTATAACGAAAATCAAGGATAATTGAGGAAATCTAAAGATTCAACACTGTTAAAAAATGTAACTAAAATATTTCTAAAAAATTAAAAAGTTATCAATGACTGAGTTTAAATATGGGCCCATACCAAAATGTAGGGCTATGCTTATACTGATAAATGAAAGATCAAACAATACCTGACCTAAGGATAACTTTGACTTTTTTCGTAATCACACTGCTTGATGTCAGCTTTTTCCACAGGTAGATAAATTTATTTGTGAGGAAGTTAGTTACTCAAGACAAACCCAGAGAATGACTGAACAGTTAATCCATGAATTAGGGATTCAGTACTAAACTCATTCCATAGTACTTTTATTCAACTGTCAAGATATATAACAAATTGCTTGCTGAGTCATTAAGGAAAAAAAAAAAGGTAAATAAAATCAAGTCATAATATCCTGAGAAGAAAGTCAATATGCTATTTCCAAATATGTCATGAGGTACTTGTCAGCATGGATAAGAGCTTCAGAAATTCACCTATTAAAAAATGCTCCTTAAAAAGAGAAATATACTCTCAACCATGTCAATTACCTTTTCCACTTAAACACTCAAATTAACACTGTTTGCCTCTTTGAAATTATGGGTCTTTCAGAACATCACACCTTCAATAACTGGCCATACTAAACTCACTGTAATTTTTCCATTAATATTGATGCCTCTTAAAAGCATTTTAGACTTTGATAAATCCTTCTTTTCTCCAAGCTATCAATATGTACTGTAGAGTGTTTTCTTATGCCTCACAACATTTGGCTTTTAGTTGGACTATATGAAGAGAGCTAAATGGAGAGGTAAGCTAGAGTTAGGTTAATTCATAAATGATTAAAAAATCCAAATTATGCAAAGACATCAATAGGAATTTATATGCAGAGGATTTAAGACTATACAAGATGATTGCACTTGTCTCCCAAAAGGCAACATTACTGTAGCACAGTAAGTCTCACATAAAAAATATATATGTGATATATAACTAGATTTCTAGTCCAATCTAAATGACCAGATTCCCTGCATAATAAAAAGAAAGAGAGAAAGCAATGGTTACATTATAGAGAACTAATGTTGAATTGCGTAATCCCTACCTGAGTAGACATTCATGGAAAATGCTTTTATTTTTTGAGGTTTTTTCTAAGTACTTTTTAATTTTATTTTTTTTTTAATAAAATACATCATTGTATACCAGGTGGGCTGAATCCAATGGTGTGACATTCAACAATGCCAGGTGTCGGGTTCTGGACTTTGGCCACAACAACCCCTTGCAGCACTACAGGCTGGGGACAGAGTAATTGGAGAGTGGCCAGGCAGAAAGGGACCTGATTGGCAGCAGACTGAATATGAGCCAGCAGCGTGCCCAGGTGGCCAAGAAGGCCAATGGCACCCTGGCCTATATCAGGAATAGTGAGGCCAGCAGAACTAGGGAAGTGATTCTTCCCCTCTACTTGGCACTGGTGAGGCCACACCTCGAGTACTGTGTCCAGTTCTGATCCCCTTAGTTTAGGAAAGGTATTGAGGTGCTGGAGTGTGTCCAAAGAAGGACAATGAGGCTTGTGCAGGGACTGGAGCACAAGTCTTATGAGAAATGGCTGATGGAGCTGGGGTTGTTAAGCCTGGAGAGGAGGAGGCTCAGGGGAGACCTTACCACTCTGTACAACTACCTGAAAGAAGGCTGTAGCCAGGTGGGGTTTTATTTCTCCTCCCAGGCAACAAGCAATAGCACAAGAAGACATAGGTTTCAGTTGCACCAGGGAAGGTTTAGGTTAGACATTAGGAAGACATTTTCCACAGAAAGGGTGATTAGGCATTGAAGTGAATTGCCCAGGGAGGTGGTGGAGTCACCATCCATGGAGGTATTTAAGGAAAGACTGGATGTGGCACTTAGTGCCATGGTTTAGTTGACAAGGTGACAGGTCATAGATTGGACTTGATCTCAGAGGTCTTTTCCAATCTAGTTGATTCTGTGATCACAATCATAAGAAACAACTCTATTAATGCATAAAAAGTAGATTAAACCTTTTTCTGTCAAAACATGACTTTTAGTGAATTGTAGGTGGAACAGTCTGTATTTGTGTTATGGGGTCTGTCATCATAATATTGAGGTACAGCAGAAGTAACTTTCAGATGTATCTTCACAAGATCTGTTGTAGCTATCCAGACTCAGAAAATTTTAATACAGATGGGTAGATATCATTGTCTACAACATAATTTCAGTTAAGAGAGAGGAAAGTATTTACTAAGAAACTTTTTCTTATTTATATCCTTTATCCTTTGAGGCGCTTACATTTTATTTCCTGTCATGTTCTAAGAAATTGTGGGGTTTATTTTCAGTTGATTACCTTGTCATTAACTTTGGAGGAGACTAATATGTCAGACTAATAGAATTCTTACATTTATTTCCAATACATTATGATTTTATCCTAATATGAGTGCACCAATATTCTTGTTCAGAATAGTGAAAAATGCATCACATTCACATGCATATAATCCATGCGTGGCTGCAAAAAAGTTAGCCTCATTTGGGCATGTACTTCAAGTCTTTTTGTTTGGAAACTTTTTTTGATTGTTTATTGCTAAAAGAAGTCCTTGAATGATAGTGATTTCACCTATAACTAATATTTGATAAGTTAGATACTAATTTCTTCATAAATCAGTGGATTCCAACATCTCTTAAAAACTGTGCCTAAGTAGTACAATCTGCTTGCATTCACATTGCTATGTCTATGAAACCAACATGAGCAAACACAATTTATCATGTTTGTCACAAGCATGCAGCAAGTAAGCATGGCTGTCTTTTTCTCAGAGTGCTTATGTGAAATTTATCATTGTATTTAATTGTATTTGTTGTCCACTATAAGTTTACCATAACCAAGAAAAATATATTCATAAAATCTGCCTCTGTGCTATCTCAGCTAAGTAACAATCTTACAAGATGACTTTTCCAATTCAGGATTTTTGTTGTTGTTGCTGTTGTTTTTGGGGGGTTTGTTTGTTTGTTTGTTTTTTTAACTGTGCTAAACATTGCAATCTGAATCAATGGTCTTTAATGTTGCTATTCCATAGAGTACAAATTAATTTCTAGTTCTTAAAACATAGTAATGCTTGTTAATGCAACAAGATACTCTGTTTGCAGAGTTTGGGTTTTTTTTATTTTTCTTTCTCTTTTCCTTTTTCATCTTAAACTATCACTGCCACCTCTGAACTTTAATCCTTGTATTTTATCTTACATTGTAAAGCCTTAGATGTAGAAAAAGTTTCTCACATGAAAGCTAGAGATTGAAGTCATGAACTGTCTAGACTTTAGGATTTCTTTATCTGTTGCCTAAGGACAGATATATGGTTCAGCATGCAGCCTGCTAAGAAACTTGGCTATTGTTGAATTGAATAAATGACACTGAATATTAAAATAATCCTTAGAACTGTAATGTTATTAAATTATGGGGGGAAAATACAGTAAAATTGTATTGGTCTTCCAAATGGAGTTTGCTAAGTTCATGTGTTGGAAGGGAAAAAAAACCTTTCCAAACAATATTAGTATAGATAAAGTAGAGAGCAGCTCTTTAATGAAAGCTTTCAGGTGCACAGAGTACACAGGAACATACCCCAGCATAGAATTATCACCATTTTATAGCTTTAACTAATTACCATATCTAGTGGGTAAATCCAACCCAAAACACAATTACCCCTGGTACCACCCTCAGAACTGCCCCACTGGAACCCCTTCCAAGGGTTCTGGGCTCTCTATCTTGTTTTGGCTACAATATATCTTATTATTCTGGTCCAGGTGTATGAGTCCCAAACAAGATGTCCTTGCTAAAATCACTTTCCTTGAAAAGAAGGTTAAGCAGAATTTCAAGAATGTGGCACAAACCATGAGAAAGGAGTTTAGAAACTGCTAACTGCTACCTTAAGAGTGAGAAACTATACAGCTATATTAAAACCTACAGATATATAAAAAATCTTAAGGCATCACATGAATGCCAAGAAACAGGAATTAGTGTTTCAAGACATCTATATAATCCTGTGTTCCTATGTATCAAATAAAACCAATAGAGCATGCACTTGATCCCACTGTCTGTCATTGATGAAGATATTAAACAGCATTGGTTGCAATATGAACCTCTAAGGGACATCACTAGTCACCACTCTCCATCCGGACATTGCATCACTGGCCACTATCCTCTGGATGCAACCATTCTATCAATTCCTTATTGAACAGATCAAATTATCCACCAGATCTATCTCCAATGCAAAGACAAGGATTTCGTGGGGGACTTTGTCAGAAATCTAGCTAGATGACATCTGTAGCCCTCACAGAAAGACACTACATTGGGCAGGTAGGACTTGCCCTTGATGACGCCTTGCTGGCTGTCTCAGAGTACCTCCCTGCTCTCCATGTGCCTTAGCAGAACTTCTAGGAGGATCTTTTCCATGATCTTCCCAGGTGAGATTGACAGGTCAGTAGGTCAGACTTTCCATTTTTAAAGGTCTCTTTTTAAAGATGGGTAGAACTTTTCCATTTTTCCTGTTACCTGGGACTTCAAATGACATGACATGACATGACATGACATGACATGACATGACATGACATGACATGACATGACATGACATGACATGACACTTATGATGGAGACTGACTTTGGCACCTTCATCAGCCAGTTCCCTCAGGACTCTGGGATGTATCTCATCAGGTTCCACAGACTTTTGTATGTTCAGGTTCTTCAGGTGGTCATGAATTTGATCTCTATTCTCTAAATGCCTATATTTTATTTTTTCATAACTGAATGTCTAATTTTTTTCAAGACAATACCCTGGCTTTATAGATTAGTGTTTGTGCTACGAGGAACTGGAGTGAGGGTAGGTGTGTGAACAAATGTGTGAGCACTAGTGAAGATCAGCCTCATCTTTCCACTGAGCAGGTCATGAATATGATCATCTCTTACAGTGGGAGGGACTTTGCTCCTCCAGTCCGTCTTGTGATAAATGCACTCAAGAGATGTGGGAAGAGAGGTTGCCAGTGACACTTCGGGAAAGGATATTGAGTATCTCAGCTTTCTCATCAGCTATTACTAGTTTGCCAGTTGTCTTCAAGGGCATATGCTTTCTTTTATCTTCCTTTTCTGTCTAACATAACTGCAGAAGCCCTTCTTGTTATTCTTTACATCACTTGACAAGTTCTGGTCCAGCCTTTCCTTGGCCTTCCTAATGCCATCCTTATACAGCTGGCCTATGGTCTTTCCAGGATACCTGTATCTGCTTCCACTGCCTGTGGATATCCTTCTTGCCCTTTAGTTTGACCAGCAGGTCTCAACTCACTCATGACAGTTCTTGCCTTCCTTTCTTGATTTCTTACACCTGGGGGTCAAGAACTCTTGCATTCTGTGGAAAGCATCCCTAAAGATCTGCCAGGTCTGTTCTGCTCCCTTGTCCCTGAGGGCAATTTCCCAGGGTGTTCTACTAACTGTTGAACAATTGGAATTCTACTCCTCTAACATTCAGGGTTCTGACTTTGCTCTTCACCCAGCCCATATTCCTCAAGACTGTGAACTCCACTAGTGCATGACAACTGCAGCCCAGGCTGTCTCCAGTCTTGGTGTCCCTGATTAACTGACTTGTGTTGGTGACCAACTGGTCTAGTAACACATCCCACTCTGATAGGTGCATACAGGAGTCTCCTGGAATGCCTGAGGCTTGCTGTAGTAGTTTTCCAGCAGATGTCACTGTGGTTGAACTTCTACAGCAGGGTAAGAGCCTGCTAGCACTGGGTGGCCTGTAATAGACACGAAACACCAATTTCACTTTGTTGCCTTAGTCTCCAATTCTTACTTTCAACCTGCTCATGGGTGTTTTTCAGAGACAACTTTGCACTCTATCCTTTTCTTGATGTAGAGAGCAATGCCTCTACCTCTTCTGTCCTGTCCCTTCTGAACAGCTTATAGCTGTCAATATCCACACTCCAGTCATGGAGTTTCAGTAATGGCAAGTATGTTGTAGATTTCTAGCAGCATCGTGGCTTCCATCTCCTCCTGTTTGTTACCCATGCTGTGGAGTAGCTGATCATAGATACAAGTTGTCTCACAGTGAAACAACAAACAAACAAACAAAAAATCTTTATATAAATTAAAGTAAGAAAAGACATCAAATGTAAGGCATTTTTTTCATGTGGAAGGCATGAGATAAATTTTGCTAGTCAGAATTTTGTAGGATCAAGATTATAAATACAGGCACCACAGTGTATGCTGGAGTAGAGTCATTGTCACCATTTCCAGTGTAATAATGCCTTGCAGAGCTGATCTAGGGACATTTCTCAGAATGCTCTAGATACACGCATCATCTTTCTGGTGAGATAATTTTTCTTCTACTTGGCTATGTTGTCTGCTTGTTCTCAGTAAATTAACTGAAAAACAAAACAAAACAAAAAAGCTTACTGCTTTCAGTAAAATAATAGAAGAAAAAAAAATGCTTCACTAGCATGACACATTAAGAAAGAACTTAGAAATTTCGCAGGAGATAATCTATTTTGTGTAAGACCAGAAGGAATCATATTTCAATAAGAGTGGCTGCAGACAGCTCAGGAAATATAACTAAATGGATATTTTCCTGTTCTATTTTACAGTGCTTTTCAAGTGCAGGTTGGAAATTTCTAACTTACAAATTGGTATTCATCTTGAATAAACCTGTATTAAAACTTGACATATGCATGTACAGTTACATTTTTGTTCTTTGTGTGAAAGACAAAAAAAACCAAACAAAACAGATAGAATAAGTAACAACAAAGCTGACTGAATAACACAGGTTTTTACTACCCACATAGCATTTCTAGTTCATTTGAATCCTATGCAGCTTCATTTATATATAGGAAATGCAGATCCATCCATCCAAACTCACTCCTTCCGCATCAGTGAAGGGAAAAAAATAAGACTAGAATGTCAGGACACTGATTTTTTTGCTTTTTCTTTCAGCATTCATACTGCTACAATGTCCAGGATTTATGGTCCTCTTTTAGTATGATCTTATTTCTAGTCCACAGTACGTATTACTAGCTGGATTTCCAAAATCCTTATTAGTAAGTCAAACATTCTGGAATATATATGACACATTTTTATGTAATCCATAGGCCTAGAGGTTAGAATGAGCTTTCCATTTATGTTCATCCATGACCTGAAATTGCACTTTTTATCTTAAAGGACGTTATGTCTGAACCTTAATCAGAATTGAATTTATTCAGATGTTGAAATGGAGTTCCTGTACAGACCATCTCTCCTTGAATATCTTGCAAGTTGTATATCAACTAGACTTTCAGAGCAATGTCTTATTACATTGCTTCCACACAAAGGAATCCGACTCAGAATTTTCATGAGACTCACTGTGTTCTTTGTCTCATAATTCGCTTCACATGGCCAAATTCATAACAGTATGGAAATAGCATATTTTTGCTTTTTGTTTTGGTTTTATTGTGGTTTTTTATCAATTAAATATGCTGTGTACTAAAATAAACACTTCTATCAAATATGTTACATTAAATGTTATAATTAAATAACATATAGTTATCTTTCATATTTAATTATTTCTATATAGGTTAATGACCCCTTTAAAAACAAAAAAAAACAAAGCAAAACAAGCAAACACTACTGATTCTATATAGACTATAGAGAGCTTTTATTTAGCTTTGTATATCAGTATATTAAAGGAAACAATTTATTCCAGAAACGCAGATTGGAAAGGAAAAGTTAAAAAAATGGGTGTAGCAAGGTATTTGTAAAAGCTATCAGACTTTTTATTTCTAGAAGCTGTTGAATTATTGTAGCTTAGCATGAGTGAAGTCCTTCCAGATGTCCTGATTATTAAATGGACACGTTCTCTACAACTGACCTGAATACCAGCTACAAGGGTGAAATATAGCTCCTCTGTGCTGCTGTTTTGCCTCAAGATATGCTATTGCAGCAAATACAATTTTGTATCTTTCTACCTAGCATTCCTGAGCCAGGGCGTCATTATGTAGTTCATTTTTGCATAACCTTGCCTACAAACTCAACAGTATCAATACAGTTCAGAACCTTCCATGATGCTAGAAGAATGTGAAAGTTGTCTGTGTGCCTTTCATCCTGCCTTTATGCAGTCCATGCAGCCTCAAGTGCGGCTGATCTGTGCAGTGGTTCCTGCCTACTGGAGTAAAATTTTCCATGGTCTTTTCCACTGCTTAAGATATAAACAATCCGGGATCTACTACAATTAATTGCAAGAGTCATCTATTATCTTTCACTGCAGTGAGGTCTACTTGTCTCATTGTTAGATGCTATGTATCTTGGTCTTTCACTCCTTCCCATAATTGCTTCATAACACTCCATGCAGAACATCCTCCTGGCTGCCCTCAAGGACAGAATGCAGAGTACTACCTGTATCTGTAACACAGCAGACATTTACTGCAGGGTAAATCATAGCTACTTTGGCTTCAAGGTTGTGAAATATGCTTCAGCTCAGTTTCACAGCCTGTAGTAGCTAAATTTACTCTGGTGAATTCCCTTAATTGGTTTGGTAGGCACATCAGCAGCTGGCATGTAATGATATGAACTAAAGACCCTGCTAGCATATATTATTGAATGCAATTTCAGATGTCTTCTATTATTTTATGAACTTTTCAGTTTAATTGTAGACACAGTCCCACAGCCAAGAAAGAAATCTACAGGACCATTATGCTTATATGCTGCCAGAATAAATTGTGGTGCCATGTATAGTAAAGGATCATCTTTACATCTATGCCTTGAAAAAAGCATGGCAGAATTTCAGTTTTAGTCTTTCAAAACTGTCAAGTGGCACTTAATAATCATTTCTGTCCTCACATTCAACTCACTTTTGAAACAGACACTTAGAGAGACAACAGTTTCTGTGGTTTTACATCTCTTATATAGAGCATATTAACCTAATTTGAGCAAAGTTCCTTCAAGTCACAGAAGAGGCTTTTCATAGTGTGAATACCCATTCTTCTCTGAGAATTGCTGAGGAAATCTTCACTGGAATTGAAACTGGAAAAGCTGAGGACTGCAGAGTCTTTCTTCTACCTCCACCACCCTACAAGGTACGTAGGCTTTACCTACAAAGCAATATCATGCAAATATCCACATGTACCCCTATACTTTCCTTACATCCAGCAGTGACCTAGCTGGGAGAGCAGACCCACTTCAGCTCTGCAAAATGTACAGGCAGTGCTGAATGGCACATACTGATGTGCTAATATTTTTGCATTAGCCTACAGTATCTAGAGTACTACACTGCTTCTTGTACCTAAGTTCATACTTAGGTACAAGACATGAGTGAAAATGAAGGTAAAACCCTTTGAAGTTTTCACCATTAGCTGTCCTCAAATTGTCAACTTTTCAGACTGTCCACATTTCAGACTCTGATTTTAGAGTTACTTCCCCCTCTACATTCTTTATTTTAAGAGGGACACCTTACAGCTGAACTTGTAGGAAGACCAGATGTAATTGTGCAGCATGCTGTTGTAGTTGAAGTGTTTAATCTTTTCTTACAGGAGAAAATGCCAGTTTGGCACATCATTTTCCCTCTAACTAGCTTACTTTAGAGACTCTTGAAAACAGATAGTTCAGTGTTATCTGCTGCCGACCAACAATAAATGTGATTAGCTTGCACAAGAAAGTCGTTGTGCTGACACCAAGACAGGACCATGGAAAAACTTTCTGTATTCTTCAGAACATTTATGGACACGTGTAAGTGACCAGGATCTCAATGAAAAAAAGGCACATAAGTGTTCACAGAAATACTCAAACACAGTAAGACTGAAAATTACAGTTTGAAGAAAAAAAAAAGAAAAAAGAAAAAAGGAACAAAAAAAGTTTAAACTTTCTGAAGCAGAAACTCTCTTAGAATTATCTAGTTTCAGATTGTTGACTACTTTTTTCTAGTCCCACCATGAATAGATAAATACGTGTTTCCTAAGCAAGAAACTACAAAAAAGTCTTGTGCGATTTGATTACTTTGTTTGCCTTCTCTTTACTCTGGCAGCCTCTTATATTGAATAGAAGAAAAAAAAAAAAGTATAGCTAAAATACGAAATAGTGCCTTGAGGTGACCTCAGATCCTCTACCATCTACTAGTAGAGTGAAAATTACTATGTTTCAAAGGTTTTTAGCACCAAAAAATAAATACATCTTCCTAGACCCTATAAAGTCTAGAATTTGACATTTAATCTGCATTTAACATACATTTATTTGAAAAGTTTGCAAATGTTTTTGGACTTAATTAGGACTATAGATAATGTACTGTTTTAGGGCTGAAACCACACACTTTTGAGTGATTTTATTGTATCTTATGATACTTTGAATGCATGCTTCTTGCTGTTGTCATCATTCTTAAGTTTCATGATGTCTTCTTAGTTTGAATTTGGATAAATGCCCTGCAGGTGTCTTCTTTCAACTGTACTTTTTTTTTCCTTTGGATTTATTCACATTTTCAAGAATAAAATATTAAATTCGTCTTAATTTTCAGTACATGATCTTTTCATTTGTTTAGCTTTTCATTCATGTGGTTGTATTCTTTTCTGCCTGAAGACAACAGCATGATCTGTATCTTGGTGTGAATTCCCAGCATAGAAGCCTCAATTGGATTAGTATTACCAAGTATTACAAACACAGAGAAATATAGTTCATCTTGGGTAAAATGTATACAGTTTGTGCATATTTTGTTTATTTCTTTCCCCCCAAGGCAAAATTTCATACATTTATTAAAGCCATTTTTAGAATATTGCTACTTTTGAAAAAAGTTTTTTAAGTATTTGCCTTGTTAAAATGTTCTTACATAATGATTGCTCTTTGTAATTACAGTCACTATTTTTCCAAAATCTTATCTCAATATAAGGAAAAATAATTCAGTTGAAAATCAGGTCCCAAAACACACTGTAATCTTGGCTATGCAATGAAGTTAATGTATTTCCTTGCTCTTAATCATCATTGTGGAGGTTTGGGTTGGCTCCCTGCCAAACCCAGTGGCCGGCCACACAGATTCCCTCCCCACCAAGAGAGAAGGAAAAAAACCCAAAAGAGAATTGTAGTAAAAGTATATATATATTCACATATATTACAATTATATACAATCAAACACTATGAATCTACAGAATAAGAAACCCAAACAACTCCAAAAGGGGAAAGGGAAATGGGATAAAAATAGGTAAAAACAAAACAAAACAGATACACACGCACTCGTAAACTCAGGGAAAAGCTCAATAAGTAACTAATACAATAAATTCTCACCAAAAATAACTTTCCTCAAGAGAAGCAGTAGAGATCTCCATCTCCGAATGACTGAGGCACCAGCTTCTCCAATAGGCCTCAGCTCACATAGATAAGAGCTAAGCCGACACAGAGACCTGATGTCCTCCCCAGCACATGAAAGGAGGAGAGAGAGAGGAAACTCCCCATCTTTTATACCCCTGATTACGTGAAGGAATGGTGTGGAATACTTCTTCAGTTATAACCTGGTTAACAAGGAAAGCCCAGACCAAAACCAAGAAAACTAAACCACCACAATCATGAAATCAGGAAATTATGTTTGCTAATTAAATGTCCTAGTTTGGGCCAGAGCAAGGTTAATTTTTGCAGTAGCTAGGAGAGGACCCAGAGGTTTTTCTATATCTCATGTCATTTTCTGGGGTTGGGGGAAGGGGTCCCTTATGGGTTGGTGTAGCATAGTAGAGGCAGCAGTCAGGTATTGTCTATTTTGGGGGTGTTTCTTTGTGAATTGTTCATTTCTTGTACTGTCTGTCATTAGTATTGTTGTTGTCAACCCTTGATCATTATCTTTTGTGCCTTCAATTCTCCTCTCCATCCCTCCAGAGGGGAAAGGGCAAGGAGAGAGCGGGTGGTGCATGGTTTGGAGTGTCTCCATGGGACCACTCAACTGGGGAGTACCATTCCTAAACTATTAATTTAAGGAATACTGGGAATTCCACTCCCAGATGCTTCAGAATTCATGCTGAAGTTTTACAGTGGATATTATTATATAGCTATTATTGTCTTCAAACGGTGATTTTTACATGAGGGTAAGAGTTTACATGTTCAGAATTATTTGATACGCAATTGAAACAGCAAGAATGGGCTCAATATCAGCTGAGATCAATATATGTGTAGTTTCTACCACTTACTACACTGATATTTAAAGAATTAAGTACTGTACACACCTATTTCTATAACCTCCTCCTGTTCTCTTCCTTCTGTACAGTGAAAAAGCTACATTTGGAAGGATTTTGTGAAAAAACACTTCCCATTTGAATTTTTTCTCACTTAGGCCTACCAGTGATAGGAATATGAAATATGTAAGATGCTCTCATCTTAAAAATAGATCTATAAATTCCAATTACTGAGAACTTATTATTTAAACTAAGATTTTGCACATTTTCCTCTTGTGAATCAGCTCTAAATATGTTTATTATACAGATATGCACAATAAGTACTACTTACACAGGTCTTGTAAAGGGCCATGGGAAAAGAGAATAATCTAAAAAAAACCCAGACATGCTTGATCTATTCTTCACTGAGAAAATACACAGAAATAGCATATCATAGTTGCAGCAGTAGCTGTTACTGAAGAAATTACAAAAGTAAATATAATGCTATAGGTCTTTTTTACTTTTTGATTCAGGAAAACAGGAAACATGTTACAGAGAGAACATTATGTACACAAGAGGGTTTGCAAAGAGAGATAAGATTTACATTTAATTTCATACTTCTCTTTAGATACCCCTTTGTCCACTTTGTTTTTCCTTATTATTCCTGAATATTAGACAACAATATCACATCACTGAAAATAAGAATACAGAGGGAAAAACCCAAAGTTTTTAAAAAGAAAAATACAGGAGAAAGAGCAATTGAGGAAGGTTTCAAAGGTAAGT
This sequence comes from Sclerurus mexicanus, assembly GCA_013396755.1. Lineage (NCBI taxonomy): Eukaryota > Metazoa > Chordata > Aves > Passeriformes > Furnariidae > Sclerurus > Sclerurus mexicanus. The sequence continues at coordinate 547,155 of VWZF01005464.1, forward strand.
TTTCTAATAATTATTGTGAAATACAAGTTATTTTGATAGTTTAAAAAGTGTTTTCACATGAGAGTACATGATATGACTTTTCCTCTCTTCTCTAGCTAAAATTGGTAAAACTATTTTATCGTCTTAATTTTTTTCTATTGTCAGAGTTGATTCATGATACAGTCTGAGCTATGTTTAGTCTGCCTTTAAAAGTGATCATTACAGCCACCACAAGCATAATGTTGATAAAAATATGTATTTTTTCTTTTTAATAGCCATGACACATTAGTAATTAGAAATTCATTCACAAAAGGAAACCCAAAGAAACCCAAAGAAAATTAAAAAATGAGTGTCATTTGAATGTTAGGATGAGTAATATTATGTCTGGGCCACTATGGGAACGAGCACAAAAGTTAGCACTATAATAGGAACCTCATTTATGAACATGACTGAGTCAGCAATGATTCTAAGATGAAGAGTGTTCTTAGATCCAAAAGTGTTTAAAATATTTTTTAGATGTAGAATATTTTCTTGCAATAAAATGATGTTCAAACAAATAACACGCACAACAATAAACAGAAAACCAGAAAGTTAAGAGGCATGCTAGAGACAAATTAGTCCTTTGCATATTTATGACTCATAAATCAACAACACTTTGAAGTACTGCAAAACACTTTAATAGAAATGAGAAGCATGTCAGTGACATCAAAGAAGAGCTCCATAAAATCAATATTAATCTAAAGTGTTCTGTTATTTAAAGAAAAAAAGGCCACATGGTAATGCAACACTAATTTAAATACTTGGAAATCACAAAATTCAAAATGAAACCTTCCTTCCTCATTTAAAACACAGGGAGAGAGATTTTATAACATTGAATGCAACTATAAAAGAATAATAATAAGCACATTTTTTGTACAGTAAATTGTTATGTTGGAAAAAGGAAATCAGTTTATTACTAACCAATATTTTGAATATTTTCTTGAAGTTGAAGAAAGTTCTTGTCAATCAGATGAGAGCTAAGTTAAAGTGAAGACTTTAAATATATATAATTGTTTAATTTTTATCTCAAATATCAAGTAAATAATCTGAGTTAATTATGTTTTCCCAAACTCTAGAGTTACAGCAGATTATAGTACTGTCTCATTGATATATTGCTCAAATGCTTAAACCCCTGATTTGTCTATCTAGCCAAATGCATAATTGGCATGTATAATTCAAGCCGTATAACCTTAAATATCAGATAAGTAGAATTGTTGTTTTTCTAAAACAGAAATTAGAGTTACTGAGTTTTGGTAACATTGATCTAAAATGTTTTCAAGTATGTTGAGCTATCTTTATTTCTAGTGTATGGAATATAAAGAAATATACTTTGAAGTCCTTCACCTAAACCTGTGGTAGCCTAATACTGTCGAGCTGACAGTTCACTGAAAGGCACCCCTTCTTGATTTCACCAGTTCCCTTGTGGTCATTGCAGTATTTCCTGGACATCCATTGGGCTGATTCACTTCACTAAATCAGCAGAAAGCATATCCAGGAAAAAGGTAAGCAAATGCATTTCCACTCATCATTGACAAACTGAATCAGCATTCTGTGCTCTGCAACACAAGCAAAGGGCATGTATTATTGCTAGCAAGGACATACATTTTTTTTCTCAAGTATTTCTTGCGAACAAAGTCTGAATTTATGTCAAGATAAAAAAAAAAAGAATGTTTCATGATTAATTTGTGCAAATTACAAGAATAGAGCTTCATAGAATCTATGTATATTGACACTACAGATCATGGAAATAAACCAGAGAGGGGAAAAAAAAGCAAACCATGATAGCTGGAACAGACTAGTTCCAGTAAATCTACAGTGAAAGAAGAACGGTGAAAATAAACAACAGCATTTCTATTTATTCTTTCTAAATATTATCTGTGCCAAGGAGTAGGGTAATACAGTGAAGGCATTTGCAAAAAAATATAAGGTAGCTGTAGAAAGGGAGGAAAATGGAAATACTGACACTGAGAAAATTAAATAAAGTTAAAATTAATAGTATTATATTATAGAAGAAAAATAGATGAAAATAAAGGATAAGAAATACTTGAACTAAACAGGAACCACTGAAGGGCATTAACACTGAATTTAATAATATTTCTGATATCACTCACGACAGGTATTATCTTTTGAAAAATGGGACTAGATAGCAATTTTCCTTTGAAACGTAGTATCACTTTTCTCACCCTCAAATATAGCATAAGGAAACAAATAAATGTATTCTTACTTTAAAATATAGGTTAGCTTAGTTAATTCTGTGTAATATAAGTAGTCACCCTTTCACCAAGAAAAAATTAATGGATGCAGATACCTGAGAGATTCCACATCGTCTCTTATGCCCATATTCAACCTTTTCTTTTTTCCTCCATGGGAATAAAACTTATTATCAATTCTCAGTTATAGCTTCCCTGTTCACCAGAGATTCAACATCTACGCTGTTTTGGGTTTTTTTTTGCTCCAAAAAGTGCAAGTTCTTCCAGAGGACTTGGAAAGAAGGTGATGTAAAATGGGATAAAATACCATTTTATTAGCTAATGAGATTATAGAAGTGCTTCTTGTTGTCTCTACTCTTAAAAAATTATCAGCAGTTATTAAGAAATTCTGAATATCCTTACTGAAAACATAAATTTTGTTACAAACACATAATATGTTATATTCTTACTAGTAGAGTTCCTTCTATAGGGAACAGAAATGGCAGAGAGAGGTTTGATGCCGTATAAGGCAGTATTAGTACTATGCAAGGATGTTCATTTTATTCACAGTGTTACCTTTCCCGTTTTCACAAAGTCAGAAATTAAAATCTCCATAGGCAGCACTCCTTGAACCATTAGAGTCTTAGCAAAGGTCAATTCTTTTTTACCCCAAAGCTAAGGTAAGTAAAACACAGATAAAAAAAAATCAAGTGTAACCCAGAAGATTCTCAACTTTTAGGTGACTGACACCAGGATTCCATTATTTGCCTACTTAGAATTTTAGAACTGTGTAATTTGATGCTTCTTGAGTAAAGAGAATTAAGGTTAGCAGCTTCTCAAGAAATTCTTGAAAAAGGAAGTCTTTTTAGGTTTAACAGAGAGGTTAAAGAAGACATTCCCATGAATAAAAGAGTCTGTAGATGAAAGTGAATGAAAAGCATAAAGCTTGAAATTGGTTATGTAATAATAAATAGTCAGAAAGATAGAAATACCGAAGAATGTGCAGTTAAGAGAACTGATAAAATATTCAGTTAAAGAATAGAAGTCTTCTAAGTTGTATTTAAAAAAATGTAGGAACTGGAGATGTATTTTTGTTAAACAAAACATGAAGCTATTAGCTACTTGGAAACAAAGACTATTTTTCATGCTCTCTCTCACTGAAAGAAATACATTAAAAAACCAAACACATCACCCTACTGGGCTAGCAGTCTTTAAGAGCACATTAGATAGGCTGGTGATCTCACTTTGCAAGCAGATTTTCCAAGGTCCATCCATCTCTAGGATTAATAAAGTCCTCAGTTATAACCTTTAGGATGTAGTAAGGCTGTATTTGCAGTCAGGTATTACCTCCTAAGTTTTATATTCAGATCTTAAACTGATCAGTCACATTAGGCTTTAAGTCCCAGCTCTGACATATATTTATGGATTACTGGTCTGTAGAAGGTTATTTCTACAGCAAAAACAGCAACACAGTTTTCAGCTGAAATCTGATTCTGCACTAAACAAAAAAAATATTTCTGTATAGCTGCTATCCTGACCACATTTCAAAAATTAATGAGATTTACCTTTTGCTTTATGCCTTCTTTCCTTTTTCAGTAGAATTTATAATCTATATATAAAATATTTGTGGATGTTGCCACCTGTTTGGGGTTTTTTTTTCACCCTTTCTAGTAAGATCCATTTTTGAATTTACAATAGAAAAATGACCAATGGCTTAATGGCTGGGCCCAGAAGTCCCAGCTGAGGCATGATTTTTGTTGTTGTTGTGCTTGTTTCCTATACATTAAATAGGGAGGTGGGATTGAAATAAGGAGGTCTGAATAGAACATACACAGCTGCACACATAGACACACAGATATCTGGATAGAACAAAAAACCTGCTGTTTTGGCAGCAGGTGTGTGAGGGGGTGGGGCTCCAGCGATGGCTTCTGGGAAAAAACACTAGAAATTAGTTCATGCTGGCCCCAAGAGGGACCTGTCACTGGCCAAAGCTGAGCCAACCAACAACAGTGGCAGCAACTCCGTAATAATGTATTTAAGAAAGAAGAAAAAATGGCTGCACAGCAGTTGGGAGAATGGAGTGAAAAAAATGTGAGAGTAACAGCCCTACAGACATCAAGGTCAGTGAAGAAGAGGGAGGAAGTGCTCCAGGTGCAGGAGCAGTGATTCCCATTCAGCCCATGATGCAGAGCATGGTCAGGCAGGCTGTCCCAGTGAAGCAAAAAGAGAATCATGGTGGAGCAGATATCCACCCTACAGCCTGTAGAGGGCCCAAAGCCAGAGCAGGCAGATATGTCCTGAAGACAACTATAGCCTATGGAGAGCCTGTGCTAGCAGGAACTGATGACTATGAAGAGGAGCCCATGTTGAACAAGTGGAGGTTGAGAGGTGTTTTTAGATTTGTTCTTAATTCTCATTAACCTATCATCCTTTATTTGCAATACTTTATATTAGTTTCCCCATGTTGAGTCTCTTTTGCCTATGGTGGTGACAGGTAGGCAATCTCTCTGCCTTTATCTTGAGTCTTCCTATTCATAGAGGGAGAGGAAGAGAATGGCTTGGTGGGCACCTGGCAGCCAGCCCAGATCTACTGCAGATAGTAAACCATGCCAGTGCAGAAAATGGCCCCACTGTGGGTCTAACACATGTAGTCAAAATCCACAATCTACACTTGGAAAACCCCCAGACTTTCTCACTTGGAGTTTCTTTTCTTCTGAGAGATTGGGCTTGGAATTTGTATCTCAATTACTTAACACAGAACCAAAATGCTGGCACAAACGGAACTCATTCCAAAGAATTAGAATATTTTCAAATAAATCTGAATACAATTATCCAATATTTTAGCCAGTTTAAATATGCTTATGGGAAGGGTCTTTCATCCTTGTTTACATTTAGTTCAGGATAATTGTATGTTTGGATTATAAATACATTAAGTAGATACTGTCATCCTGAGATGAAATAATTATTTGCATAACTACTGTCATCTCAGTAGTTATGCAAATTTATTAACTTATTTAATGATTATTCATTTTAGGAGGAAGACAGGAATTCTGAAAGTTTTAAATTGTAAAGCTTAAATGGTTTGACATAGAAAAGGTTAACATTATGCCTTTACCAACTACTACAGTATTCATGCTCTGCTTTAATTTATTTTAAAATTATGACTGAAAATGTCTGCAAGTAGTTTATGAAAGGTTAGTTAAATGCACTTACTTGAAACGCAAGCTGTTATTTGAATCATCAGTCACAACCTTCTGTTGCTTTTCCTCCATCACTTTAATTTTTTCGTCTTGCATATTTTCAATGTTAACACTTCCTATTATAAATTTGAATAATTTGTCAGTATTCTGCTAACATCTTGTGATACTTAATGTATCCGAAGCTTGCTGCTATTAAATTATTCACTAGAATATTAGCAGAAAACAAATATAAATTACACAGTTTCTAAATCAAATTTTAAAACTAGAGCAAATGGACATTTTCAGCAGTGTTTGTTGTAGGCTGATATCAGAGTCACAAAACATTGGCTTAACTAATAACTGCAATTTTTCCCCAAGTCTTAATTTTATTTTGCATCAATATAAGAGGTATGGCACTGAAATGAACCTTAACTGCCCAATTAATTATGATTAATCTTTATTTTAGGTTGCTACATCTGCTACTGTATATGATTCTTTTTTTTTTTCCTTCTGTGTTGTATGAATTTTGCTCTGCTGTGCAAAGAGATATCCAGAAGATCCTGTTGTCATTGTTTATAATTTGGTAGTGTAAGGGATGGGGGGATGAATAAAGATTAAAATAAAAAAATTCAGTGGCAGAATAAAGATTCACAGAATCAGAGAATTGTTAAGATTCAAAGGGACCTCTGGAGAACACCTAATTCAACCTCCCTGCCAAGATCAGGTCACCTAGAGCAAGTTGCACAGGAAAGCATCCAGGTGGTTTTTGAATGTTTCCAGAGAGGGAGACTCCATGACCTCCCTGGTCAGCCTATTTCTGTGCTCTGCCATCCTCAATGTAATCCCACAAAAAAGAGGCTGACACAACTCTCTTGGCAAACACCTTCATGGGATCCCTATTCATTAATGAGATCCCCCCTCAATCTTCTCTTCTCTAGACTAAGTAGGCCCAGCTCCCTCAGTCTCTCCTCACAAAAGAGATGTTCTAAACCCCTAATCACCTTTGTGGCCCTCTGCTGAACCACCTCCAGTAGCTCCTTGTCTTTCTTGTATTGAAGAGCCCAGAACCGGACAGAGCACTCCAGAAATGGCCTCATCAGGGCTGATTAGAGGGATGAAGTCACCTCCTTTGACCTGCTGACCTCACTCTTCCTGATGCATCCCAGAATACTATTGGCCCTCCTGGCTGCAAGGGTACATTAACAGCTCATACTCAACTTGTCATTCAGGGACAGATTTGACAAGTGTCCTGCTAAAACAGGACTGTTTAATTGCGTATGGCCAGATGAACCTGGTATTAAAAGAGACAGTGGTTTCAATTTTGTTGCTTAAGTGTAGGAACCTAAAGCCTTTTGAGAAGCTCTGGCTAAGCTGGTTGGCCCAACTCTGCCAATTCAGGAAGATGCAGTCCTCATGCAGGTTTTCTGTCCTATCTCCCAGCCCCAAAGGAAGGTACTAGATAAACTAACCTGTCTCAAATGTCAGCAGAAACAACTTTTACATAACTAAATAAAGTTCAACAAATAGATTTCTTTTTTTATGTCACCAGAAAGAAAATATCTGAAGAGTGAAATGTTAATCTATTCTGGAAGATCCCTTTTATGTTGACTATTCTTGCAACAAAGCATACTTTTTTATATAGATAGGACTTTTTACCTTTTTTAAAAGAAAAACAATTAAAGTCTTTGTAGTCGTTAGATTACTGCAGCTAAATGTTACCAGAAAAGATAGTTCAGACTAATAGCACAGAATACAATTCTCTTAGACTCAAAGTATAAACAGAAGATTACAATTTACCATGGCTTAGTGACTTATCTGTCAGCTCCATTTCAGTAATTACCTGTTCTTAGCCATTTCTGCACTTAAGACAAAGTGTTACCCTAAGGTTTTTTACAGCTTGTTTTCCTATAGCTTATGTTGCAGTTTTAGTGTGTTACACTTCTAAATACAGCCAGCTCCTGTCATTTTGCTGAAGATCTGTTAAGTGACTGTAACTTCATATGTGTTGGCAGCGTGGGGAGGGGAAGGACCACTTGCCTTTGTACTGTTTGCACCAAGAGCAAATAGTCAAACACCTTGATTAGAGAATGCTGGTGGGATGAAGCTTCAAAAATGTTATGTCAGGTGGCTTTAGTATGCAGCAGTGGGAGAGTCCCTTTTTTTCTTTTCTTTAAATAATCTAGAAAAATGTGGTCATAAATCATGGTTAGGTCTGTTCCAGGTTGACAAGTTGGTTACACTAGACAATGTAAACCACGTAGTTTCAGTCAAATAACTACTGCAGTTAGTTTTGTTGCTTTAGTGCTTATTTGAATAACAATATACTAAGTCTGCTGAACTGTCAGCTTATAATAAGCAGAAAGAATGATAAAACTATTTTTGTAACTTCAGTATTTATTACTAGCAACTCAGTTCATTGCTGATCTTGTTTAATATGCCTCTTTACCACAGCTCCCAGAATAAGAAATAAATTAATATTATTGTTACTAGGAATATTTCATTGTGTACTTCAGAAATCTAATACTTAGCTCATTTGTGAAGTAATTTTCAAAGAACAGAATGTGAAGAAAAGGAGTCCTAGAATTCTGAGGCTTTCTTCATTCACAAAAGAATTAAAGTCCTTACACTGGGTTAATAGTATTTTAATGCAATTAAAACAGTCACACCAGTATACACTATTTTGGGTAGTTACTGGATGATTCTAAAGTGTGCAGTAGGTATGATTGTCTGGTGTTTCTAATTTGGGATGAACTTATCTGGACAGAAATCAAGATCAAGAAATGGTTATCCAGTGACATTTTAAATGCCCAACAGAATAAGAAGCACCTATAGTATGTATAGGGCAAGAACTACAGGACATTGTGTGCTCTTTAGGCAAGTAACATACCATAAATCATGGAGGATACAGTAGGGAAGCTCAAAGGTTGCTTAATACCTAAGTACTCCTGGAGGGTGAAGTTCATTGCTTACAGCTGTCTGCATATATTCAAGCTGTCTAAGCTTTCATTAGAGCCAGTGGGTATGTTCAATATTTTTTTTGAACAAAGCCTGAAATTGAATTAATAAGTAACTCTATAGATGATGAGACTGTAGTGCTAGAGCTCACTTTCTGGTCTCTTTAACGCTGCATATGTACCCTCAAAAGTCACCAGTTCTGAGTTAAAAAATGCATTCAGCACCGAGATATAGTTGACCTAGAGGTGTTAAAAATCTAAGTGATTTCAATTAATTTCATTCAATTAGGATACAGAACCCAACATCTTCTCCAGAGTAAAGCAGCCTGCAAGTATGCTTTGAAACAAAAAAGTATAAATCACCTGTTAAAAAAGACAATACACCTTTCTTGATTAGCAGCATGAACCTGAACCACTGGCTTTGCCTGAGGAAATAAAGGAATGGATTACTGTTGTCAGATATACGTACCCATTTACTGGTTCATTTATCACAAACCATTGCTTCACTTGGAATCACTGTAAAAGATTTTATTTATTTAAGATGAATATGCTGATCCCATACTATTGAAAAATGTTGTGTTGTCCCTGACTAAACCTCTAAATCTATAACATACATTTACCTAATCAGTATGTGCTCTCATCAGTCTCTTTCCTCTTTTTCTTAATGAAGTTTATGAACAGTTCTTTGATTTTTTTAGTCTATACACTAAACAAGATTTTTTTTCCTCCAAAAATTAGATTATATAATACTGAAATACAATAATTTTAAGATGATAATGGCTATTTTTAGGCTCAGATCTGGGCACAGATTATGATTGATAATGACAATGAAGATTAATCCTAATCAAAAGAGAGAATATCAATAAATGGCATCATTATTATAATAGTTTTTAACAATAAATAGAACCAAATCCAGTATGTGCCTTTATGAAACATTGCCAAGTGATATTAAGGGAAATAATAATGGGGAATTCACACCAATAAATCTGCAGATCAGAAAACACAACATTGGTGATTAAAGTAGAGGCAGCTATTACTTTATGTGGCTGAATTCACCTCTTCAACTGATGAACTTATTTTAAATTTCCAAGATAATTTAATTTAATTAAACCAGAATTTTAGTATAAAATTAATGAGGAATATTTTAAAATGCATCATATACACTTCAAATATAATTAATAACATGACAATATATTTTTCAAGATGTTGCTAAAATTAAGCTTTTTTACATTCCTGAAACTGATTTTTAATGTCATTATTTTACTTTCAGTTCCTCAAAAACAATACTACAGTCAATTTTATTTTCTTGCTATCTCTTCTATACAGTTTTTCACCTTGTTTGTTCCATTTTTCTACCTGAATTGGATTTCTTACCCAGTCTATAAGCATAATTCATACATCCAAATTTAAATATACAGTATACTGTATACTTCAGGTAATAGCTCTGTGATCCTGTGTCTCCCAAAACATCTTTCAGGATAGAATAAATTTATCCTTGATCAGATTAATTACTTAATGGGGTTTTTTTGCTTGTTTCTCTGTGCAGGCTGCAAAAAAAGTTTATGATAGCAGACTAAGTTCCAGACATCCAAATTTAAATCAATCTGTCTACTCTGTTTCTGTCAAAGCATCTGAAGTTATAAAAATAAGTTGTCACATGGGTAAGAGTCAACAGGTAAGAATAGGGGACTAAAAAAATCTCCACACATCAACAGTTCACTGTTTTAACGGGACGGTGAAAAAGAGAGTATTGGAGGTCACAACAGTTAAAAAAAAAACCAAAACAAAACAAAAAAACCCCTCATCTGAGTGAAGAAAATATTTTCTTTTAATTAATAATTAACTTCATCAACAAAGACCAGAAGTGTTCTGTGTTTTCTTGTGCAAAAATACTGCACTGATTAAAAATTTGCATCCTTCTAGCATATGCAGTTATTTGAGGAGGTGAGATAAAACCCCTTTCAAATCTGATTTTATGCAATTACACTGAAGCACTAGGATGGGAAGGGATTATTTCATCTTCATGGTTAAAATCCACTGACAAGAATATATCTATGATGTCTTAAATTGAGTCAGCAGCAATGATATAATAATTCTCTAAAGATCTACATAAATAGTAAAAGAAAAATATAATGATACTTGTCCAACTGTTCTCTAATGATATAAGAACCAAGTTATAGCCTTGGCTCTAACTGTATGCCACAATTTGAGGCAGCCAAAATTTTCATGAGTGGCCTGAAGATATCAGTCGTCTGGATGTACTTTCATACATAAAATGTAACACATCTAAGTTTTGGGACCCATAGTGGTCACTAACTCCATTAGTCATGTTGGCTTGCCGCAAACAACAATTAATTTTTACTACCTTAGCAGAATTGTTTACTTGCCCCTTTGTTTTCACTTTTGTCTTTTATTTTTCAACTTGCAGGGAATACCCAACATGTACTTAAGTATGAAAAGTAATAGTCCAAAGGCATTCACAGCAGGGAGGATGAAAGTGGAGGCCAGAAGTTTGAAATAAAACTTAAGTTGGTAAGTAAGTGATCTATATGAGTGAAATTGGTAGAAGGTCAAAATGTTCACTTAAAGGAGGCACATGTGCTGCTGGATGATTAAGAAGTGTCCTGTAGTAATGGGAAAATGTAGCTCCAGCATGGGATTTGTTCCAGTCAGCTCTGAGAGTTACACAAAAAGCTATAACGGGATTTCTTAGTTGAACTTTCGGTGGCACTTTAGCACAGACTATCATATAAATATGAGGTCTTGCATTAAGTGAAACAACAACAAAAAAAGCAATTGCTATTACTAATGTAATGAGTGCAACAGCATTGTGCCTGTGGGCAAATCTGCAAAAAATTAACTCTGTGAAATCTTCGTCCAGGAACAATTATATTCTTCAATTTTTATTTTCTTTTCATTATCTGCAAGAATTATGCCTCTCTTTTTACTCTAAAATTTCTCTGAAAAACACCTCCATCAGATGGTTGAGGCATAATGAGAGAGTATCAGCATTATTACCAAACCGTAATGATGTTTACCATCTGAAAAATCAAAGAAAATAGCAAGAGAAAACCTTAACTTGTGAACACCTAGAAACAGGTATAGATATCTGAAAGACATTTTGCTATATATTAATAATATTAATAACAACCAATGTTAATAAAATGTTAATAACAATAAAAATCATAAAGTGGTTAAGAACAGAATTTTAGAATTAGAGTAGGTGAGAGTGAATAGAAATAATTGCATAGAGATTGGAGGTGTCAATTCTGTTTCCTTCTAAGGAAGCAACTAAATACATATTTCAGGAATACTGACAGAATAAAAAAATTTTCAGAGCCTGTAGCATTTGAGTCTGAAATCAAATGATAGGCAATCTTATTTGTAATCTTAAAAAACCCCATAGGAAGCAGTATTACGTTACAGTTTCTTATAATGTTATCAAATACTGTAGAACTGTCTGAAGATCCATCTAGCAATTACATTATTATCTTTGACATCTATTAGACATTGGGTTTAATTATAGGTAAAGATGGAGAGTGCTAAATATATCTTCTTTAAGGTTAGATATAGCCTAAATAAAGTTTGGTTATATTATGCGGTGGCTTTTTTGTTTCTGCATAATTTTATCAGAAGTGCCTGGATTATGGCTTTAAAATAAAGAAAAGCAGAAGCCTCAGAGTGCACTCTTTGCTTTTGTTTAAGAAAATAGGGAAAATTATGAGGCAAATAACAGTTCTTTCCAGTAAATACCAATTAGATTGAAGATGTATAGCACAACATTAAAGAAATAACGTTTTCTTTAATTTTAGATGAAACTAAACATTTGGAGAAGTAAAAATGCAAAAAAAAAACCAGTTAGGATATAACCTAAAAGGAAGAAAAAACCAATCAAGTTTTCCTACAAAGTTCAGTGTGTTTTCACCTGTACTTTTCTTTAGACAAGATACAGAATTAATTTGCTTGGAAATACTTTAGTGTATGTTACATGTTGTGAAGATGGTAAGTCTACCATAAAATTTCAGGATATTTCCCAATATGTTGAATCAGTGGATAGGATGAATCCATAAAAAGCTAAATAAGTGAAAAATAAGTACCTTTAGACCTTTATTTGGGCCTTTATAAGTACCAAATGAAGATATTGTCCCTGTACTGCAGTTTTGTCTCTATTGAAAATGAAGCTATTATATCAATTTCCATACACCTCATACTGGAAATATTGGTGTTAAGATATAGAAAATAAACAGATGGAAAATGCAGAGGAATAATGAACAAAAAGAGGCACACATCAGTATTAACAGCAACAGACTTCATTGTGTCTATTTCTGTAACATATTTTCACAGAAAAGAACAACTTAATCTTTCACTGGCAAATTCTACAGATACCACTTTTGCTCTCTCAAACATCTTTGCATTTATTCAGATGTCATTATTCTTATGGCAATACTCACAGCTCATTCAGGTTTGGCATTGTGTTTTTTTAATGCTTCCTGAAAAAGTAATAGTTTGAAGAAGTTCCACACACATTGTGTGAAGAAAATGGTAAAAAAATACATTTAGTTCTTCCATGGACAATGTGCTACTGATAAGTATGAGTTGTTATTCATTACCTAGGCAGAGAAACAAAACAGTTTTCCACTGTAATGTCTTATTACTATTTAGAGACCACAAAACCACCAACACCAACCAGAAGAGTATTTTTAACTTAAGCTGGTATTGGTTGAGTCCTCCAAAGAGTAACCTTAAATAGCAAGGTCAGGTTACTTAATTCAGGTTTAGCGCTTGTGCATTATAAGCCTGGAAGATTACATATAAGGCATTTTGGACTACACTCTGTGCAAACTATTAGTGTTTTAAAAAGTTATTTTTTTTCTATTATCTTTAAGTGGCATTTTACCCTGATTTTAGATTCAGTTCTAAGTTTAGAGTATAAGCGGATTTTTCTTTCACTAGAGTATCAGAGCAGTTTTCCTCCCCAGAAATACGGAATGTGAAATTTAAGCTTTGTGCTATCAATCACCATCTTATCCTTTTCACTATGAAGTGATTAGCTATTCTAAAAAGCATATGTTGACTTCTAAGAAAAACAAAAAACAAACAAACAAAAAACCCCAATACACAAAACAACAAAACCACTGCCACATCAAGAACAGCAACATGAGAAGCAGGACACAGAAGAGGTTGATATTAAGTGCCCAAGATCCTGTACTTTGTTGATGTCATTCCTACAAGGAAAGTTTACTTTTTTGGGCAAGTACTATCAAGGCAAAAGGATGTCTCAAGGAAACTAACATTGCTTACCTGATTCACTGAATCCTGTCAGTATTTCTGAGTCAGACTAAAGAGACTTCTGTCACAGGGAAGTGTTGGCCATTTCACATCATCTGAAGGCAGATCAGAACCAAAGTGTTTTATTGAGAAAACATGACATGAGAAATCAATTAACTGTATACGAAATCAATTAACTGTATTTTCAGGATCAATATAAGGAATGAAGAAGATAAACCAACTTAAAAATTGTTGACATCACTAAATACCAATAAATTTCCAAACCACTTCACTGCTCCAAAGAAGTCCTGTTTGCTTCTCAGACAACCATCTGTGGGTCCAGCTCAGTAGAGCTCCTTTCTGGGCAGGGAACAGCTGTGTGGAGCTGGAGAACATCCTTGTTGCTGTTTCGCTCATGTTGGAGTAAAACTTTCTGTGTTTCAGTTTGTGTCCACTATTTCTTGTCTTTCTTAACTGTGGAGCCCAGAACTGGACACAGTATTCCAGATGCAACCTCACTGGAGCAAAGTAGAGGGACGCAATCAACTCCCTTGGCCAGGAGATTCCTAAAAAACCTGGATGACAAATTTATGGAACAGATCCTCGGGGAACCAACTTGGAAAGATGCCTTCCTTGATCTGCTGTTTATCAACAGAGTGGATCTCATGAGTGAAGTGGAGATTGGTGCCCATCTTGGCCAGAGTGACCACAAAGTGATCAAGTTTAAAATATCTGTTGACAGGAGGTAAAATGCCAGTTAAACCTCAGCTCTGGACTTCAGGAAAGCAGATTTCAGGCTGCTTAGGAAATTGGGAAGTAAGGCCCCTGGGAAAATATTTTTGTAGGTGCTGGGGTTTGATCAGTGTTGGTCACTTTTCAAACATTCCCTCCTAAGGTCACAGGAGCAGGAAATTCCCAAATGTTGGGAGTCAAGCAGATTAGGCAAAAGGCCACCTGGGTGAGCAGAGATGTTCCCTTGGAAATAAGGCAAAACCAGAAAGGTGTATGCCCAGTGGAAGAAAGGAATGTGAGTCAGCAGTGTGCACTGTCAGCCAGGAGGGCCAACCATGTCCCGGGGGGCATCAGGCAAAGCATCACCAGCCAGTCGAGGGAGGGGATTGTCCCTCTCTGCTCTGCACTGGGGCAGCCTCACCTTGAATATTGTGTGCAGTTTTGGGCACCACAATATAAGAATGATATTAAACTCTTAGAGAGTGTCCAAAGGAGAGCAACAAAGATGGTGAAGGGCCTTGAGTGAAAGTTGTATGTGTTAGAAACCATTTGGAAATGTATTTTAATAAATGTTCCCTTAACCAGTAGTTTTTTTAGTATTCTGCTTCTTGTCTTACCATCTAATCCTGAATACAGTTTTGCTGCAAATATTAGATTTTGCTTCAAGCAAGTAGATGATCTAGGCTGAGGACCTCAGTGAAGATTAAGAGGGTTGGAGCTTGATCAAGCACGATAACATGACTAAAACAAACTTTAGTTTTACCAGTTTAGTTAAGCCCTTGTACACGAGCTCTTTTCACACTAGAAAGAGCAGATGTCCTTTCTCATTTTCTTTCAAGAGACGTATGCTCTTTAGCAATAGTGAACCCCTAAAATGGGCTGGTTTATCAGTAGTCTTTCAGCGTGAATGCTAAATTCCAATAAGGAACACTATTATCTAGGACACATAAAAAACTTTTTCCCTCATCATCATTAAAAATACTGCACCCTCAAAAAAGAGAAACCACCCAAACAAAAAAACCCAAAACCAAAACACAATGGCAGATATCAATCTTTTTTTTAAACAAATTTAAAGGCCAGATAATGGCAAAATAATTACTTGAGAGAATATTGCACATGAACTTAAAGGTCTTACAGAATTATAGCATAAAATTTAGTGTGTGTGAAAGCAAAAAATAAATTAAACAGAGAAGTTGAGTAACACCTCAAAACCCTACACCTCTGTAAGTATGGAATGCAATTTTTAGAAACCTTGTGGAGAACATGAAGCAATGAACACAAAAGAAACAAAATATTTTCAGGCTGTGAATGAAACAGATAGGTCATTACATACAGTTTCATAGAAATGCCAAAACCACAACAAACTCCTTTATATAAATATATGAAAATTGATAAAGTTGTTTTATTTCTAGATGCCTGCTGAAGTGACTAAGATGGATTCCAGTGTTAACTTTCATGCCTAGTATGAAGAAGGTGATGGACAGCTCAAATTATCTAGTACCTAATGGTGTCACATCTTGTGTCTTCTTGACATATAATGATGGCACCTGCAGTAGAAAATCTGAATCCCTCATATTGCTTTCAGGTTTTTCTGTTCCTTCTGGTCCTATTGGAAAACAGACACAAAACTACATTGTTTTGATAATGTGTACATGCTTCTGTTTCCCAATCTAAATATATCTGTGACTGATAAGGATTTAGTGTTCTAATAGCAAAATATTTTAGTATAAAATGTTACTTTTCCTCCAGAATGTTTACTCCTTGGATTTCTCCAATACATTTATGAACAGCAGTCATCATCTCAGCATTTAAATAAATGGTAAGTTAAACCACTCAAGCTCCCTGATTCATTAATCATACAAATTGCCCTTCTTTATATCAGGTCCGCAATTACTTTTGACTGTGGATGACTACACTGTGTCATATTTGAAGTGACTCTGCACACCATTAAGAATATTTTTCTGTCTCTGAAATACCTAACTTGTTTGATTTTTTTCTTCATTCACTTTTTTTGCTCTATCCATGGCAGTATCATAGGGGCATTTCAAATTCTTCCTTCAACTGAAGAGTACATCCAAGTCCATTCTTACCGTAGAATTTTTTAATTATATGTATTAATCTTGAATTGTGTGTTGTTGAATTTATTCCTTCCTCAGTTATTTCAGCCTTCAAATTATTTTTATTTTATCCCATCCCTCCTTTTTATTGACAAACTCTTTCTATAACTTTGTGTCATCAGCACTTTTTATCAGCACAGTTTTGTTTTCTGTGCCGAGGCCATTAATGGAAATGTTAAGGAAGATTTCCCCCAGACTTTTCCTTTAAGAGCATAATTGAATTTCATACAGTAGAATCCAGCTCCTTAATTGAGCCATTGTTGCTCAACTATGTAATAAGATAATCTTTGAGAAAAGAGACTGATTGTGTTTATTCATAGCAAATATGTCCAGGAGAAGCATATGAAAATCTATAAATATTTTCAAGGCAATATATAAATGAAAATGTGAAGTTACTCCTTATTTACAGGTAATTAAAAAAAAGTGATTTGGAAATGAGAAAGGAAATATTTAATTTTCATAAAAGTTCTTAATAATAAAAAGAATTAAGCAACAAGATAGATTTTGGCAGGGAGGGTAAACCCCAACAAACAAAACAAAAAAGCCCCAGCGGCAACACCACAAACTGTTTGCAGTGTACGGTTAACAATCTTTAACAAAATGATAATTTTGCAACAAAACACTATTTGTTGAAAAATTTCAGAGTTTATTATAGCATTAAAAAATCAAGGAATAACAATATATATATAACTCTCGTTATGAATTTGCCTTCCATGAAATTCCACAGGTAAACATTGTGCATCTGAATTTATATAAATGAAAGAAAGGACCTTGTTCATCTTCTACCATATTTACAATAATCTGCACATACATCTGCACAGGATTATAGAATATCTAAATTTAGAACCTGAAAGTAGATGTAAAATTTAGTATTTAGAGCAGCATTTCAAGTTCAACTAGCACTTTCATAAATATGTTTTGAATATTATTGGGCTTTATCATAGTACTTCTCTTGAACTTATTTCTGGTATCTCCATTTTTCATAAATAGAACTAAAATCAAGGAAGATTGTGACAGTTTTTTCCCTGTTTCAACACATTTTAAAACTTTGTTTGCCCTTATCCTGAGAAGAATCATGTCGTGAACCTGATTGCTGCTCAAAATTACCATTGACTTCAACAGAATTATTCATATATGGAAAACTCTCCATATAATTGCTTCTTAGTTGCTTTCAGGAAACAGGGAAACTTCTTCTGACATTTTAAAGTACTAAGGCTTTTTAAACATCCACATTTGAACTTTCAATTTTTACAAACATACTGTGGGGGTTTGGCACTTAAAGTAAGTATTTGCATGAATAAGACTACTTGCTAGCAGTTTTATGAAATTGCTATTAAACAAATCCTCAGATGCATACATCCATTTCATGTTGAAAATGTTTTGACTGAAGCAACAGTCAGTGAGTAAAGTGCTTGGAAGTGCTCTGAAAATATATGAAAATGAATGTCTTAATAGTTCAGGTTAACAAAACCTCAACAGATTTTAAAATAAAACCTTTCTTTTATATTTCCTTTATGGCACAGATTTTTTTCATTATTGATTTCACCTTAAGAGGAATTTTTTCTAATATACAAACAGTTTTCCTACTGTAAATATGAGTCATAGAAACTTTCATGAAGGAATACATTCTCATTGACAATGCATGTAAAGACATCTTTTGTGTACAAGTTTAAGAGATTGGTAATTGGTGAATGGTCTTTCCCTGTCCTTATCTCCACCCATGAGCCTTTAATCCTATTTTCCCTCATGCCCCCCTCCCTGAAGGTGGGAAGTAATAGAGCAGTTTGATGTGTACTGGGTGCCCAATGAAGGTCAACCCACCCACTACAGTTACATAGATACAGTTCTATTACATTTTCATTCACCAACCTTTTTTTTTTTTAATTATAAAAATGAAAAATGTTTGAATGCTTTTGTTGTGTCATCTATTTATTTCCATTTTTCTTTCATGCACATATGATGTTTATATATAGTTCTTGAGTAGCTAATCTACTGTATGTCCTCTCATGTACTTCCTTTCTGTATCTGGGTTAACTCATTATTTCCTTTGTTCATTCACTCCAGTGTTCTACATTTGCCTGAATTTTTATGCTTTAGAATTGACCAGCTTGTTTTTAAGCAATGCACCTGTCAAGATCAAACATCACTATTTTTTTTTCGTCCCTTCAGAGTCATCATTTGCTTACTGGACTTTTTAAGGTTACTCATATTTCATACTTGTAATGCCTGTTGTCTTTTCTCATACTTCACTTTTTAATCTTTCACCCACTTCTGCACCCAGTTCTCCCTAATGACATGATCTCAGAGATTCCTTGAAAGAAATAATGGGCATAATATAGTTGAACTTTTTCCCTTTCTGTCACTTTTCTCTTTCTTGCAAGTGAATCTTCATTCCCTAAGTCTTTTCCTTTTTCTTCTCGTTCAGTTTGCTTTAAGGTTTTTTCTTTGACAACAAAATTATTATACTACCTTTAAAGAATAAAGAGTGATGACTACCATTGTTTTAAACTGCAAATGTTGCCACACTTCCCTATATTTTTAAGATATTTGAATATGTTATGCAGAATTTCTGTGTAGGTTCTTTTTTAATACCATCCTAGACAGCCCCATCTGATTTCTCAGTAATTACATCAAATCCCTTATTGCCTCCTTTTGATCAAATTCCAGAACCATTATGATATCTTTATCTTACTTAAGCTATGAACTAGTTTTATAATAGAACAGATGTTTCTAGAAATTGTGTTTCCCTTTAATTTCCATAATTTACCATTTAATCATCTTTGTTTCATCATTCTGATTCTCCCTCTATTCACTATTTGAGGATCATGTCTTGATGTTTCTTTTTTTCCCTAAACGTTACCAGTAGTTTGGGTTTGGTGTGTAGTTGTTCTTGTCGTTATCATCATCATCATCACCATTTATTACTAGCAGTAGTAGTAGTACGTCCTTAGACATCGTCTCTTCTCATTCATCTCTACTGAATTTCAACCCCAAGACTGTATTCAGTCACTGTGTGCAAGAACTTTTTTAATTGCAACTTATTTCAGCTGCTGAACATAATAGCAATGTGTTACAAATATGTTTTTTAAGTCTCAAAAGAATCTTGATATCTCAATCATTATTATTCTTCCAGCAAACAAAATAGAAAACTGGTAAAATTCTATCTGGGGAAATCAACTAAGTCTATTTTTTTCTGACAGCTACATTGGGAAGGTTTCCATCCCTGATTCAGACATCTACCCTTAGTTGCCTTTAGAGACAATCCCACCACACTAAAGTAGAAATCTGTATTTGATCACATGAATTATTCACAAGTAACTTTGCCTTCAATGGCAAATTGCAATTCTCATAGCAATAATTATATTAGAGGTTTAATACTTTCATCTAGAACTGAACCTCACCCTTTTTAGTTAATTTCTATGATTTCTATATAAAAGTCACCATGTACAGAGACAGAATTAATACAACTGGAAAGAAAATCATCTCCAGAGAATTAGTGATTAATTATTAATTAATAATTCCTGTTTTCTTTTGTGGTATTATGGTCTAATGCCAGCCAACAGCTAAGTAGCATGTCCCCCACTCCTCACTCTCAGTGGGGAGGAGAACTGAAGAAAAAAATTTAAACCTTATGAGTTGACATAAGAACAGAATAATAATTGAAAAAACAAAACACCATAACAGTAATACTAATAAAATTAATGATGATGATTACAACTGCAAGGACAATAATAACAATAATAGTAATCAAAAAGAGAGAGAGAGAACATCTGAGAGAAACAAGCGTTACACACCATCCACTGACCTCACTTCTTGTTCCCTGCTTGTCTCCAAGCAGCAAGAGGCACCTCCTTTCCACCTGCACCAGTTTATATACAGGGCATGAAACTGTATGATATGGAATATCCCTTTGGTCAGTCCAGGTCAGCTGTCCTGGCCATGCTTCCTCCTGTGTTCTTGTGCACCTGCTGACTGGCAGAGTGTGGGAAACAGAAAAATTTTTTACTTAAACACTACCAAGCAAAAACTAAAATACCTGTTTGTTATCAACATTATTCTCATACTGAATCCAAGACACAACACTGTACCAGCTACTAGGAAAAATATAATTCTATTCCAGCCAAAACCAGGATATGTGGTTACCAGGAGATGAAATTAATTTACTCGTGGTACCCGATTATTAAAAAATCCCAATCCCAGAATAAGAACAAAAAGAACCACCAAACCAAACAAAAAATCATACAAAAAACACAAGACCGAACAAAAAAAAAAAAAAACAAACAACAAACCAACCAACCAACCAAAGAAACAAGAAATTGATTTCTTTAAAATATGTGGCAATATTAAATTTTAAAAAAATGTGCCTAATTATTATTTAGGAATTCAAAAACCCCAATATTTGAGCTGCGTTATGCTTCTTACCAACTCTTTCAAAGTCTAGGCAAATTTTACTTCATTAACATCAAGCTCTGAAGAGGGTTCAAATAAAAAAAAAAAACAGAAAGGACAGCAACTTAAACCCATTGATTGTTTCATTCATATCTCATAATGTAATAACAATTTATTAGCAAGTATCATACAAACACAACATCATAGAGAAATTGTAAGTGCCATGCTGCTTCAGAAGGATGCTTCAGAAGTAACCCTTTCTTCAACTTGGCTTCAGCAGGCCTGAGCTGGATTATCATGTCTATATTTGCTGCTTCAGGACAGGTACAGATGACTAGAAGGGATTAGAAAAGATTTTACTAAGTGTGAATGAAAATAGATTGAGTGTCATTCAGTCTGGGATGAACATAAAAAGAATTTTCAGGTTCGTAAAGGCTGCTGCAATAAAGGAAGGAATATTTTATTTTCCATAGCTCCTCCAGATGGGGGGTGGGTGGGGCAGGGAAGGAACTGGTTTAAATTGAAACAAAGCATATTCATGCTAGAAATTATTCATAACTTTAAAACAGCAGGATCAACTGAAGGAATTTGATCAGAGGTCTAGGGTCTAAAAGAACATGCAGAGGAAAAAGTCTTAGGAATTTTAAAAATATGCTTTATTGATCTCACATTAAGGGCCCTAATGGATTAGGTAATTTCCTAAAGTCCTTTCCAGTGTTATTCCTTGAAAGCTTGTTATAAGAAACAGCATATTCAGCTTTTTCAAAACAAATTATTTCACAGAATTGTTGGGGGTTTGGGAGGCATTGTGTATTTGTTTGTTAGTTGTCTTTCCATTTTTTAAAAGCTTAAAAATTTTTCTCTCTCTGTTCATTTATTATGATCAGTGGGCCATAATGATACTTTGGGCAATTGTCCTTGAAACTAGATACTAAGGAACTTGTAGAATTTTCTACTGGTATTCTGATATACAGCAAAAGATTTAAAATGTTTGGGGTTTTTTTAATGGTTTTAATATGAGATCTATAAGTCAATGATTCTCTCTTAGAATCATAGAATATCCTGAGTTGGAAGAGATCTACCAGAGTAACCCAATCCAACTCCTGACTCCACACAGGGCAGCCTAACAGTTATATATATGCAAGAGCATTGTTGAAACACTTTTTGAACACCAGCAGGTTTGGGACCATGATCATTTCTGTGGGGAGCCTGTTCCAGTGTTGTCCACCCTCAGTAAAGATTTTTTTTCCTAAAATCCAATCTGAACTTTTCCTGGCACAGCTTTAAGTTATTCCTTTGCATCCTATTACCAGAAACCCAAAAGAAGAGATCATCAGCTCCCTCTCTGGGCTTGTTCTGGGCTTGTTCTTGTGAAAAGTATCACAAAAACACTAACAGCCATAGGCATTATGGGATCAGCATTCAAAAGAAATTGAATCTAATGATCAGTGCTCTCAAACTGAACAACACTGACTGAAAAAAAAGTTATAAAAAATGAGCTGATAAAAATTATCTCCATCATTGTAAGAAAACAACTTCCAAGTTCCATGGAAAGACAAAAAAAGACTCCACAACCAAACAGCAAAGACACAAAACACCCTGTGATTATTTCTGAGCTTCAGAATATTTCTTTAAGTATTTAGGTATTACTGAAAACTTTAAAGCAATGATGCAGCCTAACCTTATCTAATTTATGCAAAACAGGTTCCAATTTAATGCATGAAAATATTTGTGCTATATCTTTATTTCTCTAGATCTATCAGTATCCACTGCTATTTTAGTAGTCTAACCTGATACAAAAAATACCCCAACATTCCCCTTTTGCACTAGATTTTCATTCTTTTATGTATTTCCATAAATTGAAAATAAAAGACAGGCAAATTTAAAGTTACTCACTTTTTAATGAAAAATATACCCTATTGGTCAGAACAGGTCCTACACTTTCAGGATTTTGTTGTTTCCAGTGATCATTCTGGAACTCATACTTTCATCATTCAGAAATGCAGTTCTCAAAATATGCAGTTAACTACTATTGCTCCTAAGTGACCTATCCAGTAACTTAAGTAATTTTCTACATACATTAGTCTACCCAGACCTACTTGTAAAATAGCATTGGGGGTATTTTGAGGTCACAATGCCTTGGGGAACTGAAAACAATCAGTTATAACCAGTACTCTGTCAACCTACACCCCTCTGATGATTTCTTAAATATTTTTTGAAAGTCTTTTTTGATGCTATAGGATAATCACAGCCCGTGTTCCAGCTATATCTTAAACACTAGGTAAGATTGGAGACAATGCAGACTACGTACCATAAAGTCTGTGCAACTGACTCATTCATCTTGATTTCAGAGGACAGAATGTGGCTATCCCTGCCCTATATTTCTGTAGACTTTGTTTATAGTCATTCATATAGACAAATAGGTACATCATTTTCAATGAAGTAACTAACTAAAACATGCTGTGTTAGGTTATTTTATGGGTATTTTAAACACTGGACAAGCTTTGAGGTATTTAGAAATACATTTTCTATTACTCCACTTGAAAAACATAAACAGGCAAAAAAAAAAAAAAAAAGTTGTACCTCAAAACACTTATTACCAAAGTAGCTAACGATTATTTCTTGAAGGTGTCGCTGAATGGGAGCAGTAATTTTAACTGGCTAAAAACATGCCCAGCAAGTGTAAATTCTGCAAATTTGCCTTTGGTTTTCACTTCTTCTGAAAGGTAACTTGAGCAAATGTGTCATTCTCTTTTGTCTCAAATGAGAAACAACACTTAATAGTGTACTTGTAAACAAAAGGACAGTTCAGCACATGTAACTTAGCCTATTTATTTCCTGACATTGCACTGTGTATGTTTTAACTTTCTCTTAACAAAATCTTTATATGGAACTACAGTACAGTAAAATGTCCTGTAAATGTCTTATCACTCTGTTAGTTGAGAACATGTATTAGAAAACTATCTAAATGACCACTTATCTGAGTTATTAATTATGAAGCCTCTAATTTGACAGTTAAACTTTTCCTTAACTATTTTTTTTAATTGGCCCACTCTGAGCTTCAGAAATTATACTTGACCCGTTGTTTCACCCCGTGAACTCAAGCTATTTGGAAGGTAACACTCAACTAATACATGCTATTAAACCTTAGCCCTGAAAGAATCTTCAATATATATATATGAGTGTATGGGTATGTGTGTGTGCAAAGACCAGAAATATTAAACCATAACTGAATTAACGGAAGAATGCCCATAGATAACTTACAGATAATTTATTGTGCATATTTCACTTAAAATATCAAATATTTTGCCACCAGTGAGTATTCCACTAGGCAATGTAATTTTGGTTAGACTCAACCTTTTTGAATAAATATATATTCCCCAAGATTTCTCAATCAGAACATTACATTTTTAGTAAAAGCCAGAAATAACAACTTTTTCCCTGAAGTTCAGTCACTTACAGAAGTATTCTGAATGCAGTAAAAGATTTCAATGAAAGTCTCTATTCAGAAAGATATACCATCAATCTCAATTCTGTAAGAAGACCTGAAGAGAAACTGGAATCCATGAGATTCCACCAATGTCTATTTTTAAAGCACTCACTGAGAACTTAGGGTCCTTGGTCCTTTAACTTACAAGAGATTGGTCACTGTGTTTTCCATATCCTCTACCAAAACTATACCTACAGAAGTTTAAAGCCACTTTCTCCTTTTGAACTTTTTTTTTCCCCCCTAGAAATTTAGTATTACTGGGGAAGTGAAAACTTTGAAAATCTTTATTGGCTCTCAGAAAATAACAAAAAAGGATATGTAAATACTGATAATTCCCCACATCTTACAGTCCTCTGATCTCATTATACCATCCATGCTATTGCTTTGTAGCACTTCTGAACTGAAATATACACTGTGATGTATTTTAACTCATCAGTCTGGCCTAATGCGGCACAGATGTGCACAAAGTATTGTTGCCGTAAGGGGAAGGAAAAAGCTTTCCAAGACAACTTTATGTGGGTAAAGTAGAGAAGAATTCTTTTACTTATAGGGTTTTAGGGATACAGAATATAAAGGAGTATAAAAGAGTACATAAAGTATAAAAGAGTAAAAAAGAGTACAGCACGTGTTGACAAGTAACAGATAGAAAAGACCGGTGCTAGGTTGAACTCACGGCCTCAGGAATCCCATGTGAGCTCTTTTTCAAGCACCACCGCTTCAAAACATGCAGAGTAAGTTAATCCAAAAGGTGTCCCTTTCATTCCCGGCTGTACCCAGCCAAACTCTGAGCCACTCTGCCATGTCTTACCGAAGCAAACAAGGGACAACGACCTGCCCCTCCCAGGTGAAAGACCCTTTCACCCACAGGCTAGGAAGACTGACTCTTGCAACATCTGGGCCCAAGTCAGCTCACCTCCCAACTCAAACAAGGGAAAAACTCCCTTTTTCAGCTGCTTTCCTGCAATGCTCAGCCACCCCCAGCAGCTCAACTGGTACACAGTTCCCCTTATCGGTCTCATCTTCCTTCAAGGAGGACTCGATGTTCTTGAGGTCCAATCTGGGAAAACAAGGGAGGGGAAACATCTCCCCGCCCCTTAGGAGAGCAAAGGGGGGGGGACGCCCCCCCCCCATTTGCAAGCATCTTGAGCTCTTCTGAGCTCCCCCTCCCCCTTTTTGAGAGTGGAGGGTGTACAAGGCACCAGACCAGGATGGGCAGCAGGAGAAAAGCAGGCATGCGGAAAGAGTGNCAAGTTACTCTAAATGTAAGAAAGTACCTAGAAGTATAAAAATCTACAAATACATGAAATCCTAAGGCATCAGTATACAAAGTATATGTTCTTTTATATATGTCTGGAAATTTAAAATAAAATATGTGGAAGTTCATAGTCACTTTTTTTTTTTAATGGGAAATATANTTTTGAGAGTGGAGGGTGTACAAGGCACCAGACCAGGATGGGCAGCAGGAGAAAAGCAGGCATGCGGAAAGAGTGTGTGTGTGGGGGGTGTGTGTATATGTGTGTGTGTGTGTGAATGTCAACAAGGTGTAGGAGCTGGAAAAGCTCTCTGTCTACGTGGCAGCATACTAATTTTATAATACTACTCAATTATCATATCTAAAGGTTGCATCCAATCTAAGAAATGTCCATACCCAGAACTTCCCTTGGGACTGCCCCATGGCACGCCTCGCCTAGAATTGAGTTGGAGGTCTCAAGACCCTTACTTCATCCTTTATCATCATCTTCATGCCACTTTCCCTTATTGGAGCTTCTCCAAGGTTGCTGGCGTTTGCTTTCTTGTTTTGACTGACATGGTATCTAATTGTCTTAGCTCTGGTACATGTTTCCCAGGCATGGTGTTCCAGCTATTATCTGACTCTTAAGACAGCTAGCACAGGGTTAGAGGTCGCAAGTTACTCTAAATGTAAGAAAGTACCTAGAAGTATAAAAATCTACAAATACATGAAATCCTAAGGCATCAGTATACAAAGTATATGTTCTTTTATATATGTCTGGAAATTTAAAATAAAATATGTGGAAGTTCATAGTCACTTTTTTTTTTTAATGGGAAATATAATCCACTGCTCAGAACAATGTCTAAACTTTTTTTTATTGTTTCAAATGATACTTTAACTTTCTTTCAACTGTCAAAAATGCATTCCTCAAAATATATAATGATTTGCATTTTATTTTCTTACCTATTTTTAAAATGAATCTTCTGAGGTGGAAATGAACGCACAGCATTTTTATCTATTTGTATCATAAGCAAAGGAAGAGATGAAGATAATTGAATAGCTCCAAGTAAATACACACAATAGAAGCAAATTCAATATACTGTAAGACTTTGTCTTTTCATACAAAAAATTGTTGGAGAAAATTCTTACTCCCTTAGCATTCTAAACATAGCTGTCTCCTGTGGACCTGGACTTGTTCCTCATGAATTATTCAGGTTGTAAAACAAAAGCTAAAGACCTATAGGAACTGCATCCAAGAGACATAGTGAAGTTTTAACATTTGTGTGTGGCAGCAGCTGGGAATAGTTCTGTTTGCATTAGTGTTGTCAGGATTGCTGGTGCTAACAATACTAATTTTTCTCATAAAACAGCTAGAACTAAAGTTTTGGTCTTCTTGCACTGGTCTACAACAGAAAGTCCACATTTTTCACACTCTTAGAAGAGACCAGCATGAACTAGAAGAAATATCAAGTTTAATTCATTCATTCATTCATTAACATTTAAAAATATATAGGTATATGCTCATATGGGCATATTCTGAAACTAAACACTTCATCTTCAGTTTTTATATATTTAAACGTAGAGAAAATAAAGAGTATAATTACCAACATATTTCATAATTCAACCTATTTGCACATGCAAGGATATAGACCTATCATAACCGTCAAAGAAATTAGGGTTATTTTCAAAATTTTAATTATCTGCCATAGGATTTGAAAGTAAAAACCTGAATCAATAGTACAATATCAGAATAATGTAATAATCATTTCATCAATGTATAGTATTAAAAACCCCTCATCATCTGATCATCAAAGAGATAGTGTCACTATGTCAATGTTTATGTTAATAAACCTCTGCACGTTTGTGAGTTGCTAGGTATAGTGCTTATCCCAGTGTGCATCACAGCTCCGTCTCAGGCTGAAACAAGGTGCAAACCAGGTTCTTATCACTTTATATTACCCAGCTTCTCTGAAAGGAAAACCTAGAACTAACAGATCATGGTAATTTAAATGCAATTTCAACTTCATTCAGAATCTCAACTGAGATTCTGGTTATATGAATAAATGATAACTATGAAAATATGATTCAAAGGTACAATACAACTGCATGTAATTTAGCAGTAGTGTAAAAATGTAAGTGTATGTCTATATAATATTTTGCAGAAAGTTGCAAGTGATCCCTGCCTATGTTGAAGCTGAGTAGGCTTTTAGTAGTAGCACAGCATTGAGTCCAAACTAATAAATCTGATTCACGGTTCAAGCTAGTACCACACTAATGTAGATACACAACTTCCCTTAGCATGAAGCATGGGTAGGTTCTGCTTTCAAAAGGTGATGCAAACTTACACTGAAAGCATTTTATGCATGAAGGCATTGGAATAGTACCTAGTAACAGTATTAAAGAATGAAAATGAAGGCATGAAGGGAATGTTTTTCAAGTTTAAATATGTGTTGTGTAAAATTGTGCACACAACATTTTTAAGCTTAAGCTGTTAGAAAGAAGAAGGAAGAAACTGTCTAGGTGCATATGGCTGACCAGAATACAATTTACAGTGGCACAAAACACTCCTCAGTTTTCATATTTCTAAAAGCAAATGCATAATTTTTCCCCATGCCTCTCCAATAATGCCATTTTGCTATTGATTTTCTTTTGTTTTATTTTCCTTATAAAACTTTCAATGTCAACGCTGTATTAGGAGAAATCAGGTTTTGCCCTATAAATAATGGCACTTACTGTGTTAGAAAAGGTTAAGCTCTATTGCAAATGACAACCATAACTGCTCAGAAGTCCTTTCTTTGTCCTATATGTTAATGTGATTGCAAGTAGAGAGAATCATGTTTCAGTACATTGAAATTCCATTCACTAGTATCTTACCCATTTATTGCACAGAACTTAGGAGGGAGGAAAAAAAATTACAAACAGCAAACTTGATAAAGAAACTTGGAACAATGTAGCATCTAGGTACTTACAGGCTTTATTTTTCACAGTGCGCATACTAGTTCAAGGATAAACAGGGAAGACTGAAAAAATGCAACTATTCACCATTGTAAAGAACTCAGATCTCAGCTATGCAGATAATGGAAAAGCAGGGGAGTTTGGAAACAATTAATATAAAAAGTCATACTTTGTTGTATTGTGGCAAATGGAAAAATATTGGCCTTAAAAGCTCCAGGGATTACTTGAAGTGAGTAATGCTGCATTTAGTTACTATTTTAGAGCACTCAGAGTTCAGCCTCTATATTGAGCTTGTTTATGTTATATTATTTGTCCTTTCACAGCACCTCAGGGGAAAAAAATATCTGTAACAAAGCATAGAGTCCTAAAGTAGATGCTTTCTTACCATCAAAAGCCTAATTCCAATTTCTGATGGCTAAAAGACGTTTCAGTTTCATAAATTCAAAAACCACTGTGGTTTCACTTCTATTTATCTATGCCTACTTAAATCAGAAAGAATGGAAAAAAAAGGTTGATACTTTTAAATTATCAAAGGGAAATTAAATTAAGAAGTAATGCTAAATTGCATACATTTTCCTTAGTCTTTCTTTTAACTCTTTGTTAACCAGACCTATTTCTGGGCCTATGAAAATAGAGTCTTGAGGCTCATTTTGAACTTCAACCTAAAATTTCTCTCTTGTGTCTCTCTCTTTGCAGACCTATAATATACTGCAAAAACACTTTTGAATAGCTGCAGCTTAATTATTAAAAAAAAACAAAAACACCACAAAAATATATCCAAAAATCAGAGAATTATGGTTTGGGTTTGAAGAGGCCTTATAGACCACCTAGTTCCTTGGTCAGGAACACCTTCCTCTAGACCAGATTGATCAAAGCCTTATCAAACCTGGCCTTGAACATTGTCAGTGTTGGGGCATCCACAGCTTCTCTGGGCAACCTGTTCCAGAGCCTCAGCACCCCTCTCAGTAAAGGATGCCTCACCACCCTCACATCAAATACAGTTCAGGATTTATTTCTTTGCAATGCTAAAATGTCTTACCGTGCTGGACTTACACAACTGTGCTGTGCTGGACAAGTACTTTTCATCAGTTGAAAAAAAGAATCTTACAAACTTGCTTTTTTGCAAGTGAAATCAATGTTTCAAAAATCAGTACCTACAAACTGTGCTCTGTTACACAGCTTATTGTGTCCTCTAATTCTGCAGCCTTCAAATGGGCTTCCACCAGACCTTTACAAGCAGAATTTGATTCGTCTGATGCACAGATCTCTTGCCAACACAGATATGTCAATTTCCTTTACTTACAGTTCAGAAAATCTTAATATGTGTGTAAATCTGATCTTTAACATTGACGAGGGAAAAAAAAAAGTGGATGAGCTGAGCCCGGTTATTATTACTAATTGTTAGTTTTCGCATACAAATGCCGCTTTTCAGAGAAGTCTCTCCACTAGGCGGCGCTCAAAGACTGCGTAAATATCACCTGTGAAACTAGAATAAAGCTCACATCGGAGAGGGAACACACACCCAAACCTCAAAATAATGCTTTGATCCTTAATGAACAAGCAATTTAAACAACTGGGGATGAGTCAGCCCTGGCTTTCCTTTTTTCATTTTTTTTTCTTGCTTATTGTGAATGCAAGTAACTATTTATTTATTTATTTAAGTTATAAAACATTGAACTATTTTGGAAAAAAAAATGTCTTGCACTAATTATATTGTTATAAATCATACTGCATAAAAAAATAATATTTCCTGTCTCATATTAGGATAAACTATACTAATATGGAGCCAAAGTTGTTTCAAGTAAAACTAAGCGAAAGTCTTTTTCCTCACAAATCTCAAGGAAGCAAACAGATGACACAATACTGAAAGGAGTGGCTGATATACCAGAGGATTCTCCTGTCATCCTGAGAGACCTAAACAGGTTGGAGAGAGGGTCTGACAGCAACCTCATGCTGCTCAACAAGGAGAATTACAAACCTAGGGAGGAATTGTACCTAGGGAGGAACAATCTCACGTACCAATATTCTAGTTTATTGGCCCTAGCATAGGCAGCTTTGCAGAAAGGAACCTGGGAGTCCTGGTGGATACCAAGCCGAATGTGAGCTAGTGATGCGACCTTGTAACAAAAAATGTTAGGTGGTGTTTTGGGCTGTATTAGGAGGATTGTTGCCAGCAGGTCAAGGAAAATGATCCTTCCCCTTCATTTAGCACTGGTGAGGCCACATCTGGAGTCTTGTGGCCAGTTCTGAGCAATTCAGTACGGTACATAGACATACCGGAGACAGTCCAGCAAAGGGAAACAAAGGTGAATAAGGGACGGAGGCATCTCTCCTGTGAGAGAGAAATTCAGCCTGGAAAAGATAAAGTTCAGGAGGTATCTCATCAATGTGTATAAATACCTGAAGGGAGATTCTAAAGACAGAGCCAGACACTTCTCAGTGGTGCCCAATGCCACGACCAGAGGTAATGGGGCACACACTGAAGCACAGGAGACTCCTTCTGAACATTAAGAAATACTTGTGAGGGTGACTGAGCACTGGTACAGATTACCCAGAGTGGCTGTGGCGTCTTCATTCTTAGGAGATACTAAAAATCCATGTGGACACTCTACTAGACAGTCTGCTTGAGCGGGGCTTTTGGATCCAATAACCTCCAGAACTTGGACCCAATAACCTCCTTGAGCTTCAATAATTCTGTGAACAGTTATTATACAAAATACTTGCATCCTTTTTATTGTTAGCATTAATTCTGAAGCCATTTATCAACTTTTAATTCTCTCCTATAAACTGTATACACTTACTTGCAGACTATGAACAGTGCTGGTAAGACTGCAGTAATCTTTGCAAATGAGCCATAAATGTGCATTATGTATGCATATAATTATATATAACACAAAGGTACAACTACTTTGAAGTTTTACATGGTTCATGAAGGACAAAATCTATTTCAAATTTCAGAGATGGATTTTAAATATACTTTGTGGTCAGAGACAGATGAAGAACACTGTGAATTCAAAAGTGACAGAAAAATATCTAGGCTTTTAAAGTCCATGCTGAAATACTCCTGAGAGACAGTGTTAGTTAAAAGAGCTGAGAGCATTTTTTCAGTGATTTCTCTGGAATTCTTGAAATCAAGTGTGGTTTAGCTGGTCTAATCCATGTACACTGATAAATCATGGTAACTTGGTTACTGGCTTTGAAAATACTGGCCCTGCTCTTGGTATAAGGTCATAATTTATAAAAAAGACCCCTGCCAAAACCTCTGATTTGTGGTGAACATTTTCCCTAATTATTGTAAATAATAATACACAATCGTGACCAGAAATATTTGCAAAAGTGACAAGCTTTTTTCTATATCCTGTATGCATATGAGTTCAGCTGATAGTCTGTGTGCACATGCTATATATTCAAATAGATGAACTTTCCAAATTAATCTTTTTCCAAGATACTGGTAATTTTCTCAAAAAAATATCTCCTTACAGATTGCGGGTTTTGTGGTTTTGTGCATAAATATACACGTACTTGTGTACTTACACATAAGTAGGAATATTTAGAGTAAGACATAACTGCACTTCTTGTATTTATAACAGATTTGACAGTGTTTTGTAAAAAAATGAGTACAAGACATACTTGAGAACTGCTCGCAATGACTTTTTTCATAAATCTTGGAAGCTTCACAGCAAGAAGATATTACTGCCATAAATTACGATTGTTGGTACTAAGAATCTAGATAAAGTCTTTGTCACTTTTCATTTTAGCAGCACTTCCTATTACCTTAGTTCCATGGTTTCCCATAACATGGTACCATAACACCTGTGATGATTTGATCAGGAACATCTATAATAGCATACTATTGTCTGTGGCAGTTGCTGATAAGTTTAAGAAACTCTTTACACTTGATGAACACTGTACTCGAAATATGCACCTATGATTTGAAAAATGTACCTGCTTCAGTAGGTACAGTTTGAAAATACTTACTCCACAGAGAAGGGGAGACTGGTTGCCAGACTGTAATTATTAATCCTTCAGACATTAATGAAATGAACTTTCTTTCTGCTAAATTACTGTGTTTATTAATAATTCATGAAAATTGGCCTACCATTTAACACAGTACATGCTGTCTGATGAAGAGATAATGCCTTTTCATTTTGTCTTAGACTGATTAATAATTTAAGACAAATGTGATGGGATTTTGCAGTAAGCTAATAATGTGCCACTAATAACGGAAGAATCTTAAAAACATATGTTCCTTTTGCCTTGCTTTTGCAGTTTGCGATTAGCTCTGTAAGAAGGAAAATTAGGTCCTTGGGACATAAAAATATCAAGGAGAATAAGTAGGAAAAAACATGTTTCTATACTTCCTCAAGCTAATGAAGCATTAGATTTAAAAGAATTAATGGCCAGCTTTCCTATACAATATGTGCACAGAGAACTAAACAATGCCTCATGCTGTGTCCAGAATCTTAATTGCCAAGCACTATATTATTGCCAAGTCCCAGAAGAGGGAGGTGTTTACCATCTAAATAGAGAAGGCACTTTTGTACCTTCTAGGATTCATTACATTACTAAGGAGGATAAAGGAATAGTGCCTTTTTTCCTCTTTAAAATATAATCAGGTAATTAAAACAATATTTTTTGGTTTAAAATACAGTGCTATAGATTAACTCCTGTTTTCTCTTCCATTTGTGTTTTCATCCACTGGATCTGAGAAAAAATACAGCTCTTCAAAATGTGTATTTATTTTAACTGCATAACTTGTCTTCTCTTTTTATAGAAATGCAACACCTGTTGAACTGCTACCACCAATAACTAAGGATGGGTATAAGTGCTGTGTTATTTTTATCTACATTTGGAGAAAAACCTCTGAAAATATATTTTTTATCTTGACAGCAAATGCTTCATCCTCACATTAGCCAGAAGGATATAAAATACTGACTACTAAATTTAGATTTCTGAAAATTATCAGATAGTAATAGGTTTTAGATAAAGTTTTAAAACACTTTGCCAAGGACCAAGTTAATTCTATATAAAAGGCAAGTGAGATGAACAATTATAGGCTGTTCATCCTGATATTGGTCCCAAGCATGATAATTCAGCTGATTATGTTTGAAGTAATTAATTAAGTTTTTATTAATGATTAATTAGCACAGGTTCATTAAAAATACTTTCAATCTGGTTGAATGTCTGTTTTGATAAGAACTAAAATCTGAATGATGCTCTATTTAGTGCTGACGGATTACACTTGCACACTTGTGTACATGCTCCATGACCTTTGAGAAAGATGCTATTGGTGTGATTGATATGCAATATTTTAAGGACTAACCAGATATTAGGTGTCACAATGTCATTTGAAACATAGGGGTATTCATTGCACAGGCTGTCTATACAACAAAAAAATTTATGAGATGATATAAAAAGATATGAGGTGCCTTTGAACCCAAGCTAACTTACTACCAATATGGATTCTTAGATCTAGACCAAAACACTAACTGCACAGACTAGAGTTGCACTCCAGCCACAAGTGTCTTTGCCCTTCTCCTTAAGAAATGAATGAAATTCACCCTTTAAGATGTTGTCAAATACTCTCCTTTAGGGAGGTGATGCATGGAAAATCAAAACCCACCATCTACTGCTGCCTGTCTTCTCAAGCAATTGTTGCTTGCTCATTTTAGTAGTGTTTCAGGATCATTTTTTAGTATTGCTGTTAAAGCAAGTCCACTGTGTAGACCTCAAGTTTTATCAGATAAACTAGAAATCAAAACAATCCCTTTTCCCTGAGGAGCATTCATATTTTACAAGTCACCGGAGTCAGATTCATCTTGCCTAACTATAGATATCCTAAGTATAAATTGCTAATTTGTTGCCTGTATCCTTAGTCATTGCTTTAAGTCCTAAGTTATTTCTTAAAATAGAGATTGACATTCACCATGTTTTTAAAAAGTCAACTAATGCTCCATTACGTATGGAGCCTGATTCTGTCAGTGTGTGTTACTGTGTCTTGATAAGGTCTTGTCGCTTGATCTTCACTCCACTACAGAAGGAGACAGGCACACTGTGACTAGCCTACAGCTAGTGATGAGGATGGTATGAGGTTTAATGGTTCATTTCTGGATTTTGATCAAATCCAGGAGGAAGCTAATCCAGACTTTGATTTCCTGAGCCAGTGAAGCAGATGATGTCTGTGCTCCCACTGGCCTTTACCAGCTGTTCTGCATGTGCTCACAGGCACATGAGACAATAAGATCTCTACTGTGCAGCCTTCCTTCATTCTTATTTCTAGCACTAAGCTGATGCATTAATGCTAATGCAGTGAAGATGTAATGTTGTGCTTAGACATTAAAAAGGAAGATAGTAAACTCCTCATAGAATCCAAGAATTTCCAGGATTTAGCAGTGATAATCAGTATTTTCAGTATGAAAGCTTTCTACTTGTAAGGCCTAAATTCTGCCCTTTTGATATCCTAACAGTTCATGAACTACCAGTTTATTACATACTACCAGTACCTGAATAGGGCTTATAAAAATGAGGGAGAGTGACTTTTTACAAGGGCAGATAGTGATAGAACAAGGGGGAACAGTTTTCAACTAAAACGCAAGAGATTTATATTAGGTGTTAGGAATAAATTCTGTATTCAGTGGGTAGTGAAACACTGGAACAGGTTGCCCAGAGAATTTGAGGTCTGGTTAAAGGCCAGATTGGATGGGGCCTGGAAAAACCTTATCTGCTGGGTGGCATACCTGCCTGTGGTGGAGGGAATAGAATTAGATGATCTTTAAGGTCCCTCCCAAAAGAAAACCAACAAAAATGAAATGATTCTATGGTTCTATAAAGTTAAGCCCTAAGAATCTTGGTCTCTCCTGGGGAAAGAGTGCCACTGAATGAAATATGAGAAGGTTTATGTACTCAGGCTTTGAGGGTCTATTCTCTAACTCTATGGAAATCCTTGCAAAACACCTTATTCAAGGAAGCTCTTTGGGCTACATTATCATAAAGGGTCAAATCTTAATCACAGTGATCCTGTCTTGCCCTAGAATACCTCAAATTTGTTTTGTAACCTTATTTTAAAAACATGTCTAACACCTTTTAGAAAGAAAATGCTGCCTGTTATGTGAGTCATCAAAAAAAATCTACTTTTAATGTCATTATTCATATTGCTATTGTTATTAGGTTCCTTTTTCTCCTTTCTTTGCTATTTTCAGAAAATGTCTTAGATTAAATGAATTCAATTAAATTAAAAACACAAGATTGAAGAATGAAATTATTAAATTCATGACAGGTCAGTGGCCAAGCCAAAAGCAATACAAAAGTCAAGTTCTTCTCTATACCTCTGTTTAGGAGTCAAAATTTGACTCAAAGATTATGTGAGTTTTTCCCGCCCCTTTACATGTACATATCGAAAGGCAGAGGCAATTTTTTTCTCCAGTTCTAATATTTTTGTCTGAAATTATGCTAGTAAATGTCTTCTGGTCTTGTACTATGTAGAATAATGAAAGGATCTCTTTTATTACATTATGTTGTATGCTACTAAAGCATTATGAAAATATATGAAAAAAATAGTCATGTTCATGTTATGTATTACTTCCTATTAAGCAATTGTTATTGTTCCAAAATAAGATATAACTTCCTGGGATACTGCTGTGATGAAATGTTCTGTCTCAGAGACTACTCATTGTCTTCTCTGCTTAGGACTATAAACATAGGATTTGTTTCCCTTTACTTGTGTGTGATGGGAAGATACCTCACACTGAATGAGTAAGTCACGTTGGTATCAGTCATACGGTGATGCTTAGTACCTTAGAGAATTCAGAGTGGAATCTGGAGTGGTTTCTGTTGAAGTAACTGTTATAAAAAAGTGCAGGTTCCAAAAAACCAGCATCACTTCTGTGTTAGAAAAACATACATATATTTTGGTTTGCCCAAAATAAGCAAACATTTTGTTTTGGTCTGAGTCACTGTTAAACTACAACTTCTGATGAGGCCTTGAAGATATTTACATCAAATGTTTCAAACTGCCACTCTTCTTTCTATCCAAGATTTATGGCTTGTGTATAAGTGTGCACCAGGGAAAACATACAGAGCTTCCTCAGTCTGAGATCAGTTGCTGAATAGGACATCATGTAGTACATTATGGGAAAGGTAGGCCTGATCTGAGGCTTAAGACCAAAGAAAGATGTTGAAAGAAGAGTGATTTTAAGCTTACAGTCCCAACTGAGAGCACAGGACTCCAGAGATTGAATTTGGTATCACATTGGCTCAAAACTTAACATCTTTGTTCAGGAATTTAGGTTGGCATGTTAGTGGATTTTTTCAATATTTGCAAGACTTTTTAAACCACTTTTTCTGTCATTTCCAGTTTGAAGGAAAAAAAAAACAAATTAATTCCAGGGACCAGTCACTTAATTCAGGGGAGCTCTCTGTGCATCCCATTATTTTATTTGCAGTTGTAAATTAAGGGGGTTTGTGCCCTAAAAGCAAGATATCCAATAAAGAAGCGGTAAACTATGAGAATCAAATACAATGTTGGCACAAGACGTGTATGCTCAGAGATATGATATTACATGGTGTGAAAAAATAATGGTATTATGATGCATATCATCTTTTTCTATTATGTGATCAGTGGAAAAAAACCAGCCTGTGTTTATCTTCAAAAAACTGTGTTCACTGAAGATTTTCTGCAGAATGAAATTAACTCTATATCTTTTTATGGAATAAGAACCTTATCTGGTTTGATATTTATCAATATTTTTATTCATTGAAGGTCCTCTTTTCTCTTATGCACACTCTCAAGTATTACAATCAAAAAATATAAAATTTAGTTTACAGGTAAACAGAAATAAACTTTCTTACATTTTCTTCATCCTTATATTTTGGGGGGTTTAAGTGTTGTTCCAAGGATTTCCTAAAATCATGACTCAGATTACAGACAATTAGGTAATTTAGCTCACTTATTTCTCCTTGGGCAATGGCATCTTAAAAGAAATATTGTAAATATCAAGCTAACTTTATCTTTTTTTTTTCTTCTTTTTTTTTTGCTTCAGTTTATATCCTGAATTTTTCTTCAGTTTGTCAAATATTTTCATCTCATTCATTCTCTCAATATCTGCTTATGTACTCCAATACTAGCCGTGCTTCAGGACTACTACAAGCTTCTTCACAGCAGCACCTTGTCACCCCTAGCAGAGCCCTCAGTAGCAGAAGCTGCAAAAAAATATTCTGCACTGATGACTTCTTTTTTTGCTGCAATGTCTCTCAATATACAAAAGGCTTTGAGGGCTGCTTTAGCATTTTTGACTCCTGAGAAGATCTCAACAATACCATACATAACAGTCAAGCACGTTTCAGTGCATTCAGAAATAAGAGTAGCTAGCATCCACACTGTAAATTATGATTTCTCAGTGTACAGCACTTTAAATGGAACCTTAATTGTATGCTAAGTCCAGCAGAAACACTTTAAAAAAAAAAAATCAGTCATCTAAGAGATGATGTCAATATGACACTTTTTCAAACATCAGATATGCAGATTAATGTTCAGTCAGTCATGGAACTTATTTTTTCATCTGGTGCATTTTTCTTTTGCTATGCTAATGATGCCAGTTACTGTCACAGGCAAAACCTACTTGACTTGGGGAAATTAGCTTAATTTGTTATCAGTCTAATTAGAGTCAAAACCACATCTTCAAAACACCCACCTTCCAACCCCTCTCTTCTTCCTGGGCTCCACTTCTCTCCCAGTTATCTCTACCTTCTCCTTCCTGAGTTGTGCAGGGAGACATGGAATGCGAATTGAGGTCAGTTCATCACACACTCTTCCTCTGCTTCCTCCTCAGGAGGAATGCTTCTCACACTCTTCTTGAGTTTTAATATGGGGCTCTTCCCATGGCAGACGGTCCTCCACAAATTCTCCACTGGCGTTCTTCCCATGAGCTGAAGTTCTTCACAAACTGCCCCAGTGTAGGTCCCTTCCACAGTCCTTCAAGAACAGACTGCTCCAGGGTGCAGGTCCCCTGTGGTGTCATAGGCCCTGTCAGCATACCTGCTCCAGTGTATGCTCCTCTCACCATGAGTCCACAGGTTGTGTCAGGAAGCTGTTTCAGTGCAGGCTTTCCCTTGGGTCACAGCTGCCTTTGGGCATCCCCTTGGTCTAGTTTGGGGTCCTCCAAAGGCTGCAGCTGGATCTCTGCTGCTCCATGGACCTCTATGGGCTGCAGGGGACAGCCTGCCTCACCATGATCTTCATCACGGACTGCAGAGGAATCTCCGCTCTGGAGCCTGGAGCACCTCCTACCCCTTCTTTACTGACCTTGGTGTCTGCACAGTTTTTTCTCTCACATATTCTCACTCTGCTCTCCAGCTGCAAATGCTGTCCTGCAGTAACTGTTTCTCCTTAGATCCATTATCACAGAGCTTTTACCACTGTCACTGACAAACTTAGCCTTGGTCAGCGGTCAGGCTGTCTTGGAGCTATCTGACACTGGCTCTACTGGACACGGGAAGCTTATAGCAGCTTCTCACAGAAGCCACCCCTGTAGCCCCTCTACTGTCAAAATCTTGCCATGCAAACCCAATGCAAGTAGAAGCAAAGCAGTAATTAACCAATTTGCACCAACATGGTTTTTGTACTCCTCGTACCTAGACCATCTGCTTAGCTGTTTTCTGTGCTTTTCTTCTCCTGACCATATCCTGCAGATATATGCAAATCACTAGAAAATTAGTCAGATGTTCACCAACACTGCAGTCTCTCAGCAAGCTGTTCATTAACCTGGTAGGTAAATGGCTACATTTATAATCATCTCAATCCAATTGATACCTCATGGAATTTATGGAGAACAAAACTCTGTGCAGATCTAATCCAAAGGCTTTTAATTTTTCAAACCTTGGTTTCAAATTTATTTGAATTTCCCAGTCTTTTTCCAGTCTGTTTTAGAGGCATAAACTAGCTAATAATTAGTCTTCAGTAAACAAATGTTAAAAAACCCCCCTAAACTTTGTGCATCACAAAATTTTCTAGTAGTCAAACTAATTTTTGAAAACTTACAGAAAGAAGATGTATACAGCTATGAAAAGGCAGATATTCCTCTTAAGGAGAATTCCATTTTGCTTGCTAGAGGAGTAAGAAACTTCTTTTGAAGAGCTGTGACAGGTGCATGCAGGGTCAGCAAAAAAATTCACATTATATTTTTGGTTTCAAATTATCCTGATACTGCCAGACTAAAATTAATCAGAGTGTGGTCCTTTGTGTAGGTCCTTCTGACCAGAACCACATAGTTTTATTTTTTACTCAGCTTTAATTAGCATTTGATTTTTTTTCTGTAAACACATACATGTATGATAGTCTTCTGGATGCAAAGGATAAGGACAACATCGGGGGAATTCTCACTTGTGTTAATTCATGATACTCACAAAATTTGACCACAGGTGTTTGAATTGAAATGGCAATGGGACTAAAAACTATTAATGTGACAAAATTCTTGGAGTTGGAGAGCAGCTGTGATAATTAGTATTCTTTGGATGCGTAAGTAATAAGCAAGCAGTACAAGCTGGAAACTGAGGAACTCGAATTGTAAAGCATTTTTACAAGGAGCTACTTGGACATTTTAGTTACATGAGTTCAGTTTTATCTCAGTTAATGAATCAACTAAATCCCTAATAATGAAGTAGTTACTCTTATGTTCCTCGACACTGAGAGATTACCATTCAGAAACAATTCTGCAACAGTAACTTCAGCATTTAATAACTTTTTGATAACTTTTAAATATGGAGAGGACAGCTAGCGGAAGTTCAGACTGTTCTCTTCTGCATTTTCGAGCAGTGGAACCAGGAGGAAGACAAAAGAGCTAATGTTATTTTTGCAGTAGTTTATTATGGATTTATATTTGTTTTTTTTCTTTCCTTCAAAATATTAATTTAATTCAAGCACAGGAGACATGGCTAGAATCTGAGTGCTACAGAACTGTAGCAATCATTGTTTGTGATCAATTCATGGTTTTTCAACAAGCATACAGAAATGAATCATAAAGCAATCTGTCCCAGACATAAGACTGAAGCATGAGTCTCATTGAATTTGGGAGTTTAAATAGCAGATCAGATTATAATGCAACAAAACGTTCAAAGTCATATGCGAGACCCAGAATTACCTCTTTAAAATTGAATTTGCCAACCAAAGAAGTC
This sequence comes from Sclerurus mexicanus, assembly GCA_013396755.1. Lineage (NCBI taxonomy): Eukaryota > Metazoa > Chordata > Aves > Passeriformes > Furnariidae > Sclerurus > Sclerurus mexicanus. The sequence continues at coordinate 587,845 of VWZF01005464.1, forward strand.
ATGCAGTCTGGACTGAAGCATATGTAGTGTCTATGATACTCTGGTTCTGTAGCAATAATGATAATTCCAGATTACTAAAGGAAGAGAGAATCAGAGTTCAGAGTTGAAGTCACACAGATAAATAGTAAGACAAAACAAAGGCCATGTGCAGCGCTATATAAAACAAGATATGCAGTGTTTTGGAACAGACAAGGGAATTACCATGGGTTTTGTTACCATTTGCAAGAGCAAGAAGAATTTGCACAGCACAGACAGCAATAAAGTTTTAGCACAAATGCAGTATTTATAGCACTGAATAAAGAACTGAATTATAAGCTTGAAAGCAGGAGATATTTACTAGTTGTAAGTGGAAAAGCCAATGGGCTAGAAGGTTGTATTGAAAAAAAATCAAACATACAAGAATTATTAATATCATGAAATTCAAGGTTGACAGAGACCTTTTTGGCACTAAAAATGTATGAATGATATGTAATTTTTAATGAACTAGAAAAAATAAAAATTATTAAATTATGTGGTTGCCAAAGAAAGTTTAAATATGTTAGGGCACGTCTCACTAAATAGGTTTATGATTTACTGTGAGAATTAAATAGTCTGTGGACATTTGTAAATAACTCAGAAAACACCAATTAACCATAACACATGTATTTCCAAACCTGGAGAACAAAAAGATAATCTTAATGTGCAAGAAAACATACAGCAAAGACAAGCATTATGTTAATTAGTCATTACATGCTAAAAATACATAGAATGTTTATACAAAATAAATCTCTTCAGCTTTATAGGCTCTGATATGCTAAAATGCCTTGTAAAAGGAAATATTTCATATTGTAGACAGAGTGAGACATTTTGAAAGATGATTGTCTGCAAATATTGTCCTACAGTTGATAAGTAAGCAAGCAAATTTCCATGTACTTTCCTGAGAAATACATAACACTTAAGGTGATTGTCATTTGATTAGCATTTTTTAAGCAAAATACTTCAAGGAATGTGGTAACATTTTCTGTCACAAGGGATGTATTACCATTTCTAGAAAAATGTTTTCATCTGAGTTAGAAAGTGAGAAAGTATTTAAAATGCTTTTGAGAAGGGTCACTCAGTGTTGTTAAAGTGAAATACACAAGAATATTCATTTCACATAGTAAAAATTATTTTTGTTCCAGGTGGAAAAAGATTCTCCTTCATGAGAGTAAGAACTAGTAGAATACCAGTGTCTCACAGTCTTTCAGCAAGCCTTTTCAAAGGGACTACAAGAAGCAAGTATCTGGAGAAATCTTATTGGGACAAGTATGAGTTCATATCATCAAACACCCACTGGGTTTTGTAGTGTGAGAAGTGCACATCTAACTAACAAATAAGAACTTGCTTCTTTCTGAAGTATCTGCACAGTTATGCTACAGAACTGAGGCAATGTCATCTAAAAGATTATGTGTTATTATAAATATTTAGCATTTCTAGCTTAAGATAACCTATGTATTTCAACTACTGAATTCACAAAAATATCTCTTACGATTTAGACTACTTTACCCTGGTGGCACAGAACTTTGATTTAGACAGTATATTGCTTCTTTTAGAAGATGTTCTGGGAGATATTAGTAACACTTTGTAGAATACAAACCAAAGACTCCTAATGAGCTTAGATTATGTGCATTTAGTAGGCTGTTTATTTTGAAATAAGCCTACATTTCCTCAGTGGGAAAAGGTCAGTGCCTTTGAAAGCATCTCAGTAAAAATCTTGCCCACTTAATTGTTTTCCAGTAGTGAGTGACTTTCCAAGCAAATACTATCTTAGTAAGTCCTAATTATACCTTTTATGGAGATGCGTGTTATATAGTGTTCTGAATCCAAAAAAATTCAATTAAACTACTGTTCTTTCAGCAGATTCATTCTCTATTGAGAGACATTGTTATATGGATTTGACAAGCAAGAACAGTTTATGATGTTCTACTTTATTTCCAACTGTTTCCTTCTAGACAGAGGTTGTTACATTTAGCTCTCTGATGATGTGCCAACAATCCAAAGTATGAAATCATGTTCATCTACCACTGCTAAAAGCAAAATTTTGCCTTTCTGCTCTTTCTTTTGTGGAGGACATAAGGAAATAAGCACACACCATTCAGTTCTGAGCACAGAAAAAAACCTATGTATTCAACTTTTTATTTCACAAGTGGGATATAATCTCCCATACCTGAAATATCAATATTTTCTGGAACAAAAAGAGACTTTCAGTATGTAAAGAAAGGTATAAAAATGCAAGTGCACTTTATTTTTTCTCAAAATATGTCTGTTTTACTTTCTTCAAAGAACATTTGGTTCTATACTGTTTCCTACTGTAGTCATTGGTTTTGATTGTGTTCTGTCTCATCAGTAAACAACTGATATACCATGTTTATCTAGTAGCGTTCTGATGCTGTTGTCCAGACAATTAAATTGTTTTCAGGGTTGTTTGCTTTGATATCTCTAATCAGGATTCCTCTTTATAATTGCTCTCAGAACATTTCACATTCAAATTAACTGTCTTTTTATAGCAGTCTTATTGAAAATTATTATTCCCTCAGTGGGCTCATACAGCATGGAGGTGACATATGTGTTCTCTAGGGGAAGGAAGGGAACATCTGAATGTATGACAAGTCCTTGCTTGAGGAAAATAAATGAATCTTTGTGACTAAAGTGAAATTAAGTGAATTTTATTTTGGTCTCATTTTGAAGAGGTGTCTTGAAGTACATTCATGAATGCAATACAAAGATATAGTATTAATCCTTCAGAGATGGCAGCTGGGTTTCTGACTCATCTTCTTTGCACTGTGAGTATTAAACTCTAGAATGACAGAATTATATCTTTTTATCCATTAGAATATCAACAATGAGGTTTATCAATACAAAAAGTTTTATTTTTATTTTCATGCATACATATTGCTCTCCCAGGTAACAATGGGAATGAAAAAATGAGCTTGGAGATGAAAATAACTTCCTAAATACTTCAATTATTTAAAAAAAAAAATTACAAAATGTAAGCCAAACACTTACAGTTCATTATGAAAACCTGGCTATTCTAGGCTAGAGCGTATTTTTTTCCTTAATTTTTGTTAAAACCAAAACAAAGTACACACAAAGTCTAATATTTGTAAAATAAGATATACAATTTTCCTCATTTGCCATTTTATTGTTATTTATTCTCAAAAGAAATGAGAATTTCACATCCATTCAGAATGCAGTCCTCATGATGCATTTCTAATGCCAAAGATGATTTGATGTCAAAACTGATTATACAGGGAGTCCAAATTTTTGCTGATTTAACAGGCATACTTCTGTACTTTCCTCTCAGTGTTTTCCTAGATGTAGTCATTCTGCAGTGAGCCTGCCTGCTACAAGGAAGTGCCACTGTTCCTACAATAGTACATCTTATTCCCAGTCAAGATTTAAATTCGTTCTCTTGGTCTTTGCTATTTTTGAGAAAATAAGTTTGATTTCTTACATTCTTGACCCTTTCATCCTTTCTAATTCTTCCGAGTTGCGTTCCAATAAATAAAATCAATAAACAAAGGAGGAAGGAAGGAAGGAAGGAAGGGAGGAAGGGAGGAAGGGAGGAAGGGAGTAGGGGAGGGAGGGAGGGACCACAAACAAATAAAAATCCATTATTTTTAGGCAAATGAAAACTAGTTTTTATGATTTTGTCTTGCTTTGTCTTTCTTTAACTTACCTTGCCCTCCCTTTTCTGCAGTAATCAATGCATTTCGCCCAAATACTAAGAAGATAGAAAGCAGTATGGGCACTGTTGATCACAGAGATGGATGACCTCTTGCTTTTGGCTTTGCTGTACCTATGGTCAGCATATTTGACATATTGTTACCAAAAGATGAAATCTACAAAAATGAAGAAGGGTCATGTAGCTGTTCTGTAACAGAGTGTGAATATCAAGGTAAGAGTAGATGGGAAATAAAAACTGTTCTTGCCTTCCATAGGAGGGCTGCACAAGAAAATATGAAGTTTTGTGATGCCATTCTATGCCCTAGCGCAGGTGAGAAGAGATACAAGACAGACTAAAACTATACTATATTGGACATGATAAGTCAAAAGCAAGTCACCAGTCTGCAGATTTTCAGAGTAAAACACTTTGAGACAGCAGTTAATATGTTAAAATGAAACAGAAAAGGTGTCAAGGAGTGAGGTGGAGAGTGGTAGAATGCACATCTGTGGTCTAGGCTCGATAGAAAATTAAATTCTGAACATGGACCTGAATTAAAATTGTATGCATCTACTGCTTTCCTGTAACGGAAAGAAAAGTTTTGGAACTGCTAGCAAGACAGGTTTTTGTAACTTGCTGATTCTGTACTTTTGAACTTTAAGCATTCAAACCCTTATTTTATTTTAATTTTTGGTGATGTGATTTCAATCTGTGTTTAACAGCAACAATTATGCCTCCTGGAACTCAGCTATATTTGTCTTGTGTACTCATAGTCCCGAAAGTTTGAATAAAAAAACCCAAAACCTACAAAACAGAAGTAAGAATAAAACTGCTGAGGTGTTTAGTCACCACTGAGTCACCTTGCTGATGAGGCTGTTCCTGTGCAAGAGAAGAACGGTGACATCATTGTCTGCATTGTCCCTATCCATGGTACAGACAGCAGAGGTGAGGACTGTGAGGTCTTACAAAGACTGTGGATCACACTTGTCCCTCACACTGATAAGAATTCGTGAATATCTATAGCAATTGCATCAGTACAAAAATCTGACTTAAATGAGCAAAATTTAGCACCATGTTAAGGAGAAGAAACAAATTTATTTATCACTAATCTTTCTTTTCTAATCCTTTCAAGTTTGTGTGTGAGATATTAGTTGATTTCACTGCTATTGGTCTGGGTAATTAAAACAAACCTAGATCTCAGTCTCTTAGTGATTGGTTGTCCTAGTCCCTATTTCAGCTGAATCCTACCTCAAAAACCTATCTTTTTCCTGAAATGGAAAAGATTTTGCATGTGGATGTGAATCCAGTATTTCTTTTACACTGTAAAAACCAATACAATGATATTATCCTTGTTAGGATAGTTATAAGAAAAAAATACCGTTATGATCACTTGTGTTATAGGGTGCCAGACAGGAAACTTCTTCTCTGCAGTTAAAAATGAGAGTACTTAGGACACAGAGGAGGTTTCCAAATTTATTAAGCTAAGGTGAAAAGCAGCATCTTGTGAAACAGCTGTGCAACAGCAGACTTTATTTGTTAATTCCCCTTTATACTAGTTTTAATCAAGACAGTTGTTACAAATTCTTCTGGGTTCCATAGCCAAAGGGAACTACTTTAAATCTTTGGATTTATTTGATTTCCACATATTATGTACCTTTCAAATACATTACTGAAAATATAAACATTCCCAAGGTCAAGTTACCGAATAAAATTATATGAATGCAGTGTCATAAAATGTTAATAGTACTATGTGACTGAACACTCACAGAAAATGGTAAAAAGACTTAACTGCTGAATGTACGGCATTACTGATGCTAAGCCAAATACTAGATGGAGGAGTATGTCTACACAGACATACTGCAAAGCCCTTAAGCCCATTTTACATATTAAAACATCCAAAATTTGCATCCATACCACACAGGTTATTGCACATTAAGTCTTTCCTAGTAGCAGATTATTTTCTAGTGCTAAGAATCATTTTATTCCTAGCTGACATGCACAGCACTACAGCAAGCCTAGCTAATAAAAATTCAATTGTCAAGAGGCAGGAGAAATGTCTCCAGCATATTACACGCCATCAGCTTTCTTAATCATAGAATCATAGAATGGTCTGGTATGGAAAGGATCTTAAAGATCATCTAGTTCAAATGCCCTCTGCTGTGGCAGGGACACCTTCCAGATCATATTGCTCAAAGCCCCATCAAACCTGGTTTTGAACATTTCCAGGGATGGGGCATCCACAGCTTTTCTGGGCAGCCTGTTGCACTGCCTCACCAACTTCACAGTAAAGAACTTCTTCCAAATATATAATCTGAACTTTCTCTTTTTCATTTTGAATCCATTCCCCTTTCTTCTGTCCCTACATACCCTTGTCAAATGTCTCTCTCTATCTTTCTTGTAGGCTCTCTTCAGGTACTGAAAGGCCGCAATTAGGTCACCACAAAGCCTTCTCTTCTTCAATCTGAACAATCCCAATTCTCTTAGCCTTTCCCTGTAGGAAATCACTTCAAGTAAATAAGTCTGAAAGCTTTTAAACTTAATTTGCATAAAATCCACTTATGTCTCTTCTTACGTGAAATACGTTTTCATCTTTAAATACATTCTCAGATACCAAAGACGGTGAAAGATATCAGAAACTATATTATTGGCCCAGCAAGGCTTCATGTCAAGGGAATTTGTGAGAACAGCCAGTCCTCAGTTTCCTCAGTGATCTGCAGAGGATTTACATGACAGTAAAACAGGACTAAGAAACATACTTCTGCTTGTAATTAGAGACTTGAAGGATCAATCCATAGAGAAGGGATAACCCTGCATTTTCACATTCTATTGTGAACAGACAGGTAACGAAAAAGCAGTGAAACACTAGGGATAGGCAGATTAGGGAGAATGAAAAGGGCAGGAGAAAACCTCTGGAGGTAATATTACGAGTTCTAAGGTGGTGACAGGCAGCTCGATGGAGTTGATGCAAAAGTTTATTAACTGAGTTACTAAGAGCAATTGTAATGTGTTTTCAGCATGAATATGGCCTTTCAGGACACTGGCCCTACCTTCGTTTTATGTTCATTCAGTGTGTTCTTCTAAGATTGGGAGCTCTAACGAGAGTGCATATATTCCCAGAGATCCAAAGCATAAGCTTGGGTGACTAAATCTAAGTGATTTGGACTCTGGAAAGGAATGTAAGGCAAGTTAAGGAATATTTCTGCAATCTGAAAGCATGTGATATATATCCATTGCAATAGAATTTCCATAAAGGTATCTGTTATATAACTAGATGGATCTGAATGTTGTCACTGATTCTGACAAAAGACAAAAGTATAGTATGAGTTAAAGAAGAGGAAAACATAAGTAAGCTTCTAAAAATAAGGATTGAATGTTTTATATCTAAGCACATTTTTTCTCCTGTTTTTTTTTTTAGGTTTTTTTTGCGGGGTGAGGGAAGGTTTGTGGGGTTTTGTTTTGTTTTGTTTTTCTTTGTTTTGCTCTTTTGTCTGTAGTCTAGGTGCCACAGTAGGGAGCAGGTTACGTTTTCCTAGTTTTATATTATGGTGTGGTCAGGTCTCATGTTTTCCCACTCCTCATGCACTGAGAGCTCAAAGCTGCTGTAGGGTTAGTGTTCTGTGTCAGCACTGAAAATGGATGTGCAGGAGTTAAATGTTCCTTATTTTCAAACTTTCAGAACGTGCTTGTTTCTTTCCTCCTGTGTCCTCTTAAAACTGATATGGGTTCACTCACTTCTGTGAGCTGAGTTAGTTTTTGAGCATGCTTTGTGCCACCTCACCAGTTCTTAGAGTCAGGGGGCAAAAGAATTAAACAATGTTGTACAGAATTCATTACTAAGGTAATTGAATATCTGGATATCAATAACAGCTTAGGACCGAATGACCACAGTCTATTACAGAGTTATTAATTGATATCAGAATATTAAAATAATTATAGATTAAACTCATCACAGTTATTTGAATGGTGATAGAAATTATGTTTTTCCTCAGGTTCACTATGGTGTCTTGGTGATAATATTACTTTTGCAATTCATTATTTGCTAGTGTCATTTACTTCAGAGGGGGTATATTCACAGTCTTTGCTACTTTTCCCTCAGTTTATTAGGCTATTTCTGTGTCATTCTATATCAAGGAATCATAGAATCAAGTGTGTTGGAAGACACCTCCAAAATCATCAAGTCCAATCCTTGATCCAACACCACTGTGATCATGGCCCTAAGTGCCACATTCAATCTCATCTTAAAAACTTACAGGGATGGTGAATCCACCATCTCTCTGGGCAGGCCATTCCAATGCCTGATTACTTTCTCTGTAAAGAATTTCTTTCTAATGTCCAGCCTAAACCTCCCCTGTCAGAGCTTAAGCCCATGCTCTCTTGTGCTATTGCTAGTTGGCTGGGAGAAGACACCAGCCCCCACCTGGCTATAACCTCCTTTCAGGTAGTTGTAGAGAGTGATAAGGTCTCCCCTGAGCCTCCTCTTCTCCAGATTAAACAACCCAAGCTACCTCAGCCTCTCCCCATAGGACTTGTGCTCCAGTCCCTTCACCAGCCTTGTTGCTCTTCTCTGGAGCTGCTCCAGCACATCAATGTCTTTCCTGAACTAAGGGGCCCAGAACTGAACACAGTACTCAAGGTGTGGCCTCACCAGCGCTGAGTACGGGGGAAGGATCACTTCCTTCCTCCTGCTGGCCACACTATTCTTGATACAGACCAGGATTCCATTTGTTTTCTTGGCCACCTGGGCACACTGTTGGCTCATGTTCAGCTTCCTGTCAATCTAAACCCCCAGCTCCCTTTCTGCCTGGTTACTCTCCATGCACTGTCTTCAGCCTGTAGCGCTCCATGGGGTTGTTGTGGCCACAGTGCAGGACCCAGCACTTGGCCCTGTTAAATTTCATCCAGTTGGATTCAGCCCACAGATGCCCTCTACTTTCCAGTTTCCACATCTTTACTTTAAAGCTTTATCATAGGAGCTATAAGCTTCAGCTTTCGAGGAAATTGTTGTCTTAGAACGATATTGTACTTTTAAAAAACATGAATAGATACATACATATGTCTGCTTGCCTTCCTTCCCTCTTTCCCTACCTCCCTCCTTCTTGCCTCATCTCTCCCTTTCTCTCTCCTTTTATTCTCTCTCTTTTTTCTTCCAGACATCAAACTGGTTTTTGTTTTAATTCCACTTAACATATATTGAAATACTTGAGACATAAGTACAGAGTTATAAGCAGGAGAAACCAACAGTGGAGGAAATTTTAACTATCTAAAAACACCTTTTCCCACTTCTTTCTGATGTATTATTTTAAGTCTTGCACTGCTTAGCAAATTTAAGCCAATCCTTCTCCTTTTCCACTTTGTAAGCCTTCAAGCTGTCTTTAGTTCAGGCACCGAGTCACCTGTATTGATGAACAATTGTTCTATAGTCAAGTGCATGCATCTCTAAGCTACAGCCACTGCAGACATAAAGGCTGAATTTAGCAATGCAGCTACCTTCTTTATTACAGAAAGATAAGTCAACCTATCACAGTGAAAAGAATTAAATATGCTTGGAACAAGAAATAGTTTTTACAAGAGCAGTAGACAGCAATGTTTAAAAAGCTAACAAAAGAGAAATCCCTTTAAAGAAAGAAGTCAGTTACACCGTATTTTTAACAATCTAATACTGCCTTTGTATATAGCTAAGAAAAAAGGCTAAATAAGCAAAATAGCCTCCAGGGGAAGAAAGAATTAAAGCTCAGCTAGTATAACATGTACCATAGCATACTGGAGTGTGTTTGACATGATTACAGAAGAAACAATAACAACAAAAACAACCAGAAAATGACTGCTTCAGTTATATTCGGCAAAGAATAATTATCAGGAAATTTCATTTGTAACCAGTTGAAAGCAAAGCTCAGGATATCACTGAGGCTGTGTATCGATAAATAGAACAGCATTCCCCTACTGTTAGGGCCAGCTTTCTGTAGAGCAGATTGCCACATCCCCACAGCATAGCATTTGGTTCTGGAAGTGCTCTGGACTCATTATAGGAGTAATATGATTTTAAGACAGAATTATTTCTCAGGAGTTTTTTAATTTCTCATTTTCTTTTTTCTTTTTTTTCCCTGCCCCTAGGTTGAAATGCTTTAAAAATGGAAAGGTTCAGCTGACTGTTTCCTTCCTAGTGTAAAACTGAGTCAGCATATTTCACATTTTCTTTTCTGTCAGGAGAACATGTAGTGGTAGAACAGGGTCCAAAACTCTATGTGTCAAAGCATGAAATATATGTGGAATTAAGGAATCCAATTCCCTAAGCACCTTTTTTGCCTATAATCTATGAGAGTCATCCCTGGACTAAACTATGTCCAGGCTTCCTAGAAGATTGCCATTTGAAGATTGTCCACAGGAGGCTCAGAGGGTGATCTGACAGTTAAACAAACTGGATTATAATGCAGCATCTTTTTCCATCAAATACTTTTATTTAGCAGAGTAGGAGTGTTATTACTAAGTAGATAAGCAGCTGTTAGCTACCAAAAACACATTGCCTACACTCTACACAGTCATTGTTTCTCACTCAATTACTCTGCATGCACTCATTAGTGTTTGCAGTAGTAGTATGTATACCAAGATTTTGCAGTAACACCATTGTATAACATGACAGCAGAATCACAGCATTTTGCAATATCATACCAAAAACAATGTAAAACCAAACATCTAAGGTGAAATAGCTCAATCAAATGGTTTTATCCATTTTTTATAAAAAGTGCTTGAAAGCGTTCCTGTAAGATCTGGATCATTGGTGATGCTGTTTGTAGCAAGAAGAAGAAAAAAAAAAAAAAAGTCTTGAGATTCTTGAGATTCTTCTCCTGACTTGCTCTTTTAGCAAAATAAATAATCTCTTTCCATTTAAGGAAGCACAACTGCCATGGCAAATATGAATTATTCCACAAGCAGACCCCTGGAGAGCTTGTTCTGGATTTCAACTACTGGCATCTTGAGTTACCCCTAGCACTACCCAGTGTTTTTCAGTTCCATACCATCTATATGCTTCACTGAGAAAATATTGGAACAGTGTAGTTTTGATTTTTATCTTATGTAAAATTGGATGTATCCTTGTTTAAGCTGGGATAGAGTTAATTTTTCTTCCTAGTAGCTGGTACAGTGCTGGATTTTGGCCTGAGGAAGAGAATAGTGTTGGTAAGACACTGATGTCTTAGTCGTTGCTAAGTAGTGCTTACACTAAGTCAAGGACTTTCTGCTTTGCACACCACCCCACCATCAAAAAGGCCAGAGGCTGGAAGGAGACACACCCAGAACAGCTGATCCCAACTGACCAAAAGGATATTCTATACTATATGGTGTCATGCTTAGTACATAAACCAGGGGGAAGCTGACTAGGGGCTGCTGTTTGAGAACTGGCTGAGCACTGTTCAGCGGGTGGTAAGTAATTGCATTGTGCATCCCTGGTTTTGTATATTCTAATTCTTTTATTAATATCAATACTATTCTTTTCCCTTCCGGTTCTGTCCTATTAAAATGTTTTTATCTCTGTCCACTAATTTTACTCTTTCCCCCCAGTTCTCTCCCTCATCCCACAGGGAAGGAAAGCAAATGATTGGCTGTGTGGTGTTTAGCTACCTGCTCGATTAAAACCTCAAGAAGGTGTCGAGTATGATGAAAGAAATAGGCTTTTATTTTAATGTTAAACACTGGAATCTGCCCCAGCTGGGAACAGAAAGTACAACTGTACAGCTGAGCTTGGCAACTTTGTCTTATATTAGCTTACCATGTTGGTGATGATTGATTTTTATCCTGACAGACAGAAAACAACTGTAATTCTGAGTTTTCATTAGAAAATACAATACTAAGCAACATAACATAATTTGTAGTAATTATGCTTCATTCTATGCAGCTATGTAATTTAAAACTACAAAAACAGTCCTTAGACCAAAATAATGCACATGAATAAAACTATATACATTTAAAGGTCTTAATAAAAGCACATGTAAATAAAAGCATCTTAAATAAAAGTATCTATAAGAGCAGCTACAACAAGCTGTTACTTAAAATCCTCTGATCCCTTCAAAATACTTTGGGAGAATTGTGTAATTATGTTTTCATCTGGGAATAACAATGGCGTGGTTGGGTTTCTCATATATATATATATATATATATATATATATATAAACAACAAGACCAGTAACTGAAAGCTCCCTACTGCAAGTAGGGGAGTAACATTAAAAATCCTGTTGGTCTGCCAAGATATACTTCTTGTTTCCTAGAAAAATTCTTTAAGCATTATGCCATAGGTGAGGAGGAAAAGGAAGCTATAGTAGTGGCAGTATTTTCTGATATGTTGCTAATGTGAAACAAGCAATGAAGAAACATAACAGGCCTGCTCTTGCTGATGTTTGGTAAGTATGATGATAGAATTTGAAGACAAATTTTCAAGAAGCAGATCTGGGTGTCTATTTAGACATGATCTAAGCATGTGTAGAAGAACTAATATATATAAAACATTCTTATTAGACACAGTCTTAATGTATTTTACATACATCAAGGATAGGCATTATTTATACACAGATCATCCAATATGTGATCTACATATTCTAGTACTCCTTTATATACCTAATTCCTTATTTCTCTCTATTCTGAAGTCTCATTTTGAAAAATGATTCAGTTGGGGATTCAACAGACAGCATTGTGATGCTTAGCCCTGCAACATCTAAAATCTAGGTAATCAAAACTGAATATGCAGTGCTGATCTAGGTGTCTAGATATTACTGTACACCAAATACAGGAACATAAATTTTATTCAAAGCAGCCAACATGCCGAGTGTTGGCATGTTAAGCACCTCTGTATGAAACATGACTGAAATTTGGAAGCTGAAGCAGCTTCCTGGGGATTCAGAGCTCTGCTTTCTTTCTGAGACATTACTGAACACCAGCTCCTTCCTCTCCTGTATCTTGTTGCCAAAACCTTCCCATAGAAGCAGCAAGTCAGAAACTGGAGTTTGACAGCTGTCTCTGATTTTCTTTCCTCAAGGTAATTCTGCAAATTTCACATGAATGATATTCAATGTCATGTTCATTAACTGACCTAATTTTTTATGAACCTAATTTCAATTGCCTTTCACATTTAAATGTCTTCCTTTTGCAAATTGTGGCTTTTGCAGTTTTAAAAAGGCTACATATTCCTGGCAGTGAGCCCACATTTTGAAAGTTCTTACAGTTTGTTGCACACCAGAGTATTTTTTCATACTCTCTCATTGTCTAAGATAGTTTAAAATACATGGTAAGTAGCTTGAGGACTAGGGAAGGCATTGTTCTTACAGCTTTCATTTTGTCAAAGCCCAGTATCTGATATTGTTTCCTCTTTGAAACTGGATAGCTATTTTTACTGTTTTGCAGAACTCTTTCTTTTTTACATGAGCATATGTGCAACAGCTATTGTCTTCATGTGATCTAAGGACTTCCAATGCTCCTGATGTCATAACTCTCTACAGTTTCAGCGAAAGGACTAGGTTTATAGCTAAGGGCTAGAAAAGATTCATATCCTCTGTGATTGGACACAAAGGACAGATACATAATGCATGCTTACCACTGCATTAAGCACAGGCTGTAGGGGGCAAATTCCCTGAACTGCAGTTTTCCTCAGAAGCACTTGAGTATTGAATTCTTTATAATTTCCTGAAATGAACTAACAACTGACATAACCCTTCCTAACTTATCTCATATAATAGACCAATACCAATCTGCTGTGTTCTTCCCTACCCATCTGCTTCATGACATCATTTGTAAACTTTCCTTCATTCATAATATGCTCAAGGAAAGGTTTTTGAAAATAACCTTTATATATCAAGCTGCTTTTGCTACAGTAATTACATTTGATTTTTTTTGTGTGTCAGTGAAAGACTTCTAAAATACATCAACTTGTCAGAACTTTTGTCAATAAATAGAATGCAATTTTGTTAAGAAAAGAAATAAAAGATTCTTTTCATTTTAAAGGTGGTAGACAATGTATAGCTAGTCTAGCTAAGCTACAAGTCTTTCCTGAAAGAATCATACCAAGCAGGTGAAATAAAAAAGAACAAAACAAAAGAAAGCAAATCCCCACCAAAAATATTCCCCAAAAACCTAACCCAACAATAATACAACAGAAAAACATCCTTTGTGTTATTTTGTTGTTGTTGTTGTTGAGGAGGGTGTTGGGATTTACTTTTATTTTGTCTCATTTTCCGTGTTTCTTTCTTTCTTTTTAATGTCAGTAGAAGCTGTAGCTACCTTTCTACGATTAAAATAATTGCAAGACACCATTAGTCTCTCTTACACAAACAGGTAAGAGAACATTAGTTCCAAACTAAGCATACATTAAGACAGTTTGAGCAGGAATTCAGCAGGGTGACTGGGGATTTCTCCAGAAACAGACACAGAGGTTAGAACATTAATCAGTAAGCTGTGTGAGAAACTGCAGAGAGACTTGGAAAAAAGACGGCATGATGGCAGCAGGTCTGGAAGCCATGGTGTATAAAATCTGAGGGCAAAGATATGCAATCACATTACTGTGGCTTAACAAGTTACTGCTTGTCGTTGGAAAACAGGTGATTGTTAACAACCAAAGGAAGATGACAAAGGGAATCCTATTATTCAGTAAACACTAGAGAAGAATACATACCTTGTATGTTTCAATTCAAAGCATGCTGCTTCCCAAAGTCTCTCTCTGTGAGGAGGGAATACACTCATATGTGCAGAAGGGCAATTGAAATACAAAGACCAAAAAATGCTACACTGTAAATGGAATGCACCTGGAAAATAGCTAGAGGCAACTGTGTGTTGGATTTCACAAACTAATACCATATAACTACAAGAGAGTCAGATCATCTTGCAGACTTACCCATCTTGAATAAATAGATTAAGGCAGTATTAACTGTGAGATGATGTGTCTTAACATAAGTCGCACTGAGATCACACTGAAGTAAAATAATGGGCTCCAGCTAAGGATACAAAGGAAGATAGTTGGTGTGGGTCAGTTTAATGAGGTATTGGTACTTGGAACATAAGCCAGAAAAGAATGAAGAAAAAGGTTTTCCTTTATGTGCAAAGGAATTTAGCTCTCTGAAGGAAGAAAAAACAAGTTTTCTCCCTAGAGACTTCGTGATGCAAAGTTTTGTATATGTATGAAAGTTTATTTTCCTAATTATACTGATGTAGTTAAATCAGTGTAACTTTTTCAATTAGTACAAATTTAAATGCTTTATAAAACCTTTCTTTATTATACTACAACTAAAGGATGTTTAATTTATCCTGTTCTTGTATTAATATCATAGATCAAAAACCTAACTGAATAATGACTTTACAAAACTATTTAAAAGAAGCCTTTGGAGAAGTACAGAGAGAAGGAGTCAATATCCTTTATTTTCTGGGAAATGTAAAGATAATAGTAGATAGATAACTTCCCCAGAAAGTGCCTGTATCAGAGTTAGAAGCTCAGAAATTCAGCCTCTCTCTTTTTGTTCCATGTATAATGCTTAGAAATTATCATCTTTGCTTATGGGTCACTTTTAAGACTGGTACTGTGAATATGATTTTGTAATCGATTTTGTCAAATTGAGATCTGAAGTACTTGGAATCAATCCCATAACAGAAGTGAGATTTTCCTGGTTACAGCTGCTGTGAATTTGGTCTATGCAAATGCTTCAAATTTGAGTTCTGATTCTTCTCTCAAGCACATATGTATCCATCATAATATTGGAACTGATGGTATTAGACCTATCTGCATTCAATTGAAGGGGAATGAATGAAGCTTTATGTTTATCTCTACCACTGATTAGTTTCCTTATAACTCTTGGACAACATCAAGGTGACACATGGGTATTTAGTCAGGATACAGGCACATGAGGGAAATCATATTTTTTTTTATATTTTCTGCAAGCCTACTGATTGTAACAAGATATATAACAGGATGAATTATGGTAAAATACTGAAAAGTGACAGATCTAAAATTTCAAATTAAATTTTTCATGACCCTTTATAGACCTTTCTATAGCTTCCGTGGACTTTTCTATATACTTTCATTTTGTTTCATTTAGATATGTCATAAACTAATGAAGACACAACAATGTAAAAATAAATATTTTTTTAAACTTCTTTGAAACATGTTTGAAACTTGACAAAATGAAGATATACATTATTTTCATGTTTCACAGAATAGACATCTAAAATATAGCTGCAATGAAATCTGGTCTTTCTGTGAAACAGAAAGTTGAGTGGAATTCATTTCAGCTACGTTTCGAAGCCTGCTTCTGAGATAGTCAATGTAGGAACCCTTTATAATCAATGCAGTTCTATTCATCTGACCTGGCTTAGATATTGAATTTAGACTGAGATGGATGGTGTTGTACAACTTACAGAATAAGCTGAATAGGCAAAAAATACTCTTTTCCATCTCTAAAGTGAAAATTGGATGAGTGATGCAAAAGTTGCCAATGCTTATGCTGTAGATATCTACATGTGATTAGATAAATCCACTCAACTTGCCTACTCTAACTCTTGCTTCATTAAAAAAAAAAAAAAATTCCAGAAATAAAAACTAGGCATGTTCCTTTTATATCTCAGTATTGACCTGAGTCCTCAACTACTTGACTGTAGTGCTTCTAGCCCTGGCTGGTACTGCTGACCACCACACAAAATTGTGTGGATGTACAGAATTGGAATTGTGCAGTTTTTTGCATTTCTCTCATTCTGTTATATGGGCAGGATTATCACATTCACTTTGCCCTTGACTAGATGTCCAGGAATCCCAGGTTAAATGATGATAGACAACCAATTCACATGAATGTTTTCCTACAGAAACAAGTCAAAGACACCCAGTGCCTTACAGAAGTTCTGGGTATTGGAATTAGCGATTTTAATGGCTGTATGAGATGATGCATTGTGCCATCAGTTTTAGGTTGATTTTTAGCATGTATTCATACATATTTCTGCAAGGAATTAAAATGGTTGGTTTCAGAATAGTCACCAGACTGAAGTGGAAGTTACTGTTTCTGAGAAAGGTAAGATGTGAGCAGTTTCAAACCTGTAGTAGGCTAGGGCTGGAAGATGCTACCTCAGGTAAAATATTGTTGATTTATATGGTACATTTCCTGTGTAACAGATGATAGCTTTAGACTCAGTTTGGAAGTCAAACCTATAAAGAAGCCAGGGTAAGTTGATGGCTGGTATTTTTCACACAGGAAATGTATCAATGATGTATTGGTTGAGGAAAGTTTTGTTGTCTCTCAGGACTATTAATTCGTTGAATTTCTTGTTTTGCAGGCAACTGCAAGGTTAATTTTCTTTTTCAGAGCAATGGTATCAGATCACAGGTCCCTTCAGTTTAGTACACTCACCATTTTAATTTCTTTTTCTTCTTTTTCTACCCTTTTTTTTTATTCATTTATTCACTGACACAAACTTTGATTTCATGTCATATTTTAAAAGATGATAGACCATTTAACTGTATGTAAGTTAGCCCTCAGTTTTATAGCATATCAGCTGCACCATGACAGTTGCAACACTCTGTGAAACATCAGAGCATAATTTTCTGAACATCTCATTCATGAATGCAAAAATAAAAACAGATACTTAATCTCATCAGTACAGGTCAACTTCTAATTAATATTACTTTATTTACTTATATTAGTTATTCTTCACTTTATTTTGACAAATTTTACACCAGTGCTCCAGTAATCTTAGGAAAATTCTGATATCACTGAAGTTATATATATCAGAAGTATTTTAATGATAATACAGACATACTGATTCTTTAGTCTCTATATTTAGATAAAAGCAGGACTTATTTACAAGTATTTTTCACCAGATACTTTTTTTATAGATTTCCACAGTTCAGGGTGTTCACAGTAGAATGCAAGTAACCATTGACAATCTACAAAGTACAGGCATTTTAAGACTTGAGGTAGTGCAGTGTCACTTATCATATAAAAACAATGACAATGGAGCAAAACACTCAAATTTGATTATACATACAAAAAAAACTCTATTAGTTTATACTAATAGAGTATGCAGCACTGATGAATGAGACTAGAACTCTGAATCTTCTGTAAAAGACTGAACCATGAATTAACTAAGTCAGATGGAAATTTCCATTGACCTAATAGTGTTAGAGCTAGTAATGAATTCATTTCAGTTTGCCGGTCTATCTGTCTTCCCGCTCCTCTCCATTTCATTGAAAGAACACTGTTCAACCTTGGTTCAAGGCAACCTCGGTTCAAGACAACCTCTGAAATTCATTCTGATGATTAATCATCATGGAATGAGCTCCTCATGCTCCCTTTTCTGGTCATACAGGCAGTGGCACATTTGTTGACTTCCACTCAGAACACATACAAGAGACATATAAATCTAACCAATATGTTTTATTGTAATCTAAATACATAACACTCTATAGCAGAGTTTTAATCTATATCATGCTTTACTGGCAATATCACATTCAGTATAACCATTGCTTCCCAATAGAAAGGGGCAAAATAGTATTACAAGAACATATTTGTTTCTAACCCCTGTCAGTTGGTTTTCTTTCCTTGAGCCATTGTAAAGAATACACAACGTAAACACCATAACATTTTATTAGCAGTAATGTTATTCTTTAATATATTTTTTTCATTAAAATTTAAGAAACATATCTTCTGCCATATAAAAGACACAGTTTAACAAGTATTTTTCTGTTTTTCTCTTCCAAATCGGTTGTTTTCAAAATGAGCTTTAAGACTAAATCTTTCTCAAGCCATTGTCTCTTATTTATGAACTAATTGTTTTGGTGGTTTTTAAACATGATAAATTATAGGCCATATAATTTTATGATTTTTACATAAATTTTCTCTTCCAGTTACTGCCAGTGTATATGAATACTGATAATTAATTTTGCTTGTCAGAAACAAGAATAATGATTTCATTATGATGCATAAGTTCAAAAATAACACTTCTATAAATTGAAGGGTTTCTATTTGCTCACTTGCTAGAATCAGATTTATTATTAAACAACAGAAATTCAAAATGCTCTTCTTTTCTACTCTTTCTTTCCAAGCTTTTAAATAACAGAAATCATGAGGACTTGCTTATTAGCTATTGTTATTAGCATAATTTGCCCTTTTATTTTTTTTTTCTTTTTTCTGAGAGAGTTTCTTAGGCAAGCAAATTTGAGGAACGTGAGTCAAGTACTTTAAAATATAACAAAAACCTCAGAAACTTATACCTTTTCCTGGAAAAACATATTAAGCGTTGATTTTCTGAATATTGTTGGGATATGTACCAATTTTTTTTTTGGGGGGGGAGGGGTATTTTTTTAAAAATAAATGTTGGATCTCACTAGTTAGGGTATTAATATAGCAAAATAACACTCTAAATTCAGAGGAGAAGGTAAGTTTGCTAATCCATCTAACTTCCATTACATTTTGCTTTTTCATAGGTCTGATTATTAACATTCTCAGCAAATCAAATAATTCTCATTATCTTTATTAATAAGCAGTAACCAAGCTCCCTGATGTTTCTCTTCTTTTGATGAATCTGAGGATTTATGTTATTCTGCAATGCAGCAGCAATTTCCAAGCACTAGCTTCCTGAAAGATTAGAGGAAAAGAGCATTTAAAAAAAATAAAATCCTCTCTTTACTGACTTAAAAGGCAGAAACACCTTCATGTTTCTTCATGTTACCTATTAACCTATCTCTTTAATCACTACATTTTATACAGTTTCAGATCAGCTTCAAATCCTTATCTGCAAGGCTAGAGATTCCAGGCCTATAAAGGTTGCCACTGATAAGCATAATATATTAAATGAAGCAGTTTTCTGGAACCAATTCTGAAATCTAATACAGGATGCAACTTTTTTTTTGTATAAAATAGCAGTAAAGGTCATATTGTGCAAAAGATTTTTTTGGGGTGGAAAGGATCAGAGAATTGCTGATATTGCTTCAGAAATCTTTCAGGGAATTATTTATAATTTTTTTTTATTATTATTTATTCCTTTATCATCTATGTACCTATGTATCAGTGAAGAGATTTTACTTTATGAGGGGCTTAAAGCATTTCAAAGTTAACAGAAATGATTCTATTGATACTGATGACCTGGATTGGTTCCTTTTTTTTTCTTGTTTTTTTTTTAGGATACAATATTTCAAGAAGTTCTGGAAACAGAAATAAACTGCTTTAAGATTAAGATTTTAATACAACACAGAAAATGTTACTTAAACCTAGATAATCCATAGCCAGAAGAATTGACATCCTGAATGACAAAATATATGTGGATGCTGTTTGAATTAACATTTTTTTCCCCAGCTAAAAGCTGAAGAATTTTAGAATTTGTCCCTTCCCCCATCTCTGTCTAGCTCTTAATCTAAACTTCCACCAACTTTAATTTTCCTAAACTTTTCCCTAGCTGCCAGGAGCATTTGTTTTTCTTCGTGTCTAGATGTTTTTTTTTCTGAGTATATATGTCACCCAGTGTAACCATTTTCTTTTATGAATTATATTCTGGTTTGCCTTTTCTTATTTATTTTTTTCTGTTGTTATTTTCATGTATTTTCTGTCACTGCAGAGATGTTTTCTTGTTATTTCTTATTTTTCTTCAATGAGGCACACATAGTGAGGGATTTTTTCCTTCTATATTTTCTACTTTACTGATTTTCTTCTGACTCTGAGCTATAAAATGCTGCAGTTGTCACTTTCTTTTCCATGACTGAGCAGACAAAAAATAGGTTTTTGCAGCTCATGCATTTGACATGAAAAGTAACAGGGATGAAGCTTTTTTCAGATTGCAAGTGTTGGTTTCAGTGAGTGTTATCCTTCTGTTTCAGTACTTTTCTAGGCCCTCTGCAGAAAGTGCCATCATGTTTCATACTTCAAGAAAACAAAGATATTAAAAGGATGTGATATCCACTCACAGTATAAGCAAATTGACAGCAATTTTTATAACATTCAAGTAAAACTTTCAGCAGAATTTGGGAAAAGTTAAAATTACCTCAAAATGTATTGACTGCTGCAAAATTTGAGTAAGCAAACCTAAAAAAGAAATCATTGAGACTGAATCAACTCTTTTGGAACCAGTTAACACTAATGGCATGTATCTACCCTTAATGTGAAAAAATATTTGCACTATGGAATGCTAAAAAAAAAACAATTAGGAAAAAATCTAATAATATCTTTTTTTTTCTACAAGTTATTTGAAGATTTTCTGATAGCTAGAAACCGGGTGGATATGCCAGGACAGGTGGATATCTCACAGAAAATTAGATGCTCATGTTTGGGCAACTGCAATAGTTTGGAGACTCAGGGCTGTCATTAATCTGAAGAGACAACTCAGTTCAAGCTGAAGTAGCCCCATATTCAACCAGTTGTCTGTAATTCAAGGTCTAGTTTCATTCAAAGCATTTGTGTGTCCTTGGATCAATTTTACTGATAAAATTGTTGCTAAGGTGTGAAAAAGTCCGTGCTTTAAAACCACAAAAAATAAGAAAAGTAAAAACACAGACAAAAGGGTACCTGGTGAAATGGTGAGAGTTAGCAGCTGAAAGATTCAAGGGTAAAAATAACGACATCAAAATCTTCTCTCCCTTCCCTCCCTTCCCAGCAGGGGAGATAAATTAGAAGACACCAACTCAGCAGTATTGAGGGTCATCCCATTGCAAAATGCAGCAAAAGTTCACTTTTCACTATCCAACTGCATGATGAAAATACTGATGATCACTGTAGTAGTTTGTTAATCTTAGCAATATGCTGTGTATAGTAGCCAATAAATGAATGCTTTCTATGCTCAAATAATATATAATCTGTTACTGTAGTATCTTTTCACATGCTAAAAGTTGCCTAAAAAGAAACTGAACCTGAAAGAGAATGAATGTTAAAGCAAGAAACATAGAAAAGTTAGAAATTCCCACGTTCTCTTAAACTTATGTCCAGAAAATAAGTAAGTACAAATCAGAAATGATTCTCCTTCTTCTACAGGATTATAAAATGTGGATATTATTCTGCAACACTTTTAATTAAGCCCTCTTTAAGAACCCTTACTTCTAGCTGCCATGTTCTAAGTAGGAAGAACAATCAATGAATGCCTACAGGGTGAAATACAGGAGAGGGTAATTAACATTTTTCAGAGGGTTTAGCCCTGGAGGAAACAGCACAGTGCATTATGAGAGCTGAACTGTGTCTATGTGTGTAGTTGAGTCTTCCTGTACAAACAGGCACTACTGTCAATAGTTCTGTAATCAGGGATTCCTCTGTTCAGTCAAAACCAGAAGAGATTAGATATAACACACAATTAGCCCAGAACATAAAATTAACTGCTGTAGCAAAAGTAGCATCGGTGTGGTGAGACACTAGAATATTACGTTAATTATTAGCTCTGACCAACTCAAGTGTGTGTGCAGGGCAGGGGGGGAGGAACTGATTGAACCTGGAGGTGAGGTGGTGCCATATCCCAGCTCCTTTGAGTCTCGTGGAGCATGCGCAGAGCAGCTGTCAGACACTGGATACCGAACAAGGCCGATACAACATCCCAGAGCCCCTGACCCAGCCAGCCTCTGATCAGCTGGAACACTAGAAGTCCTGCCTGGGGGTGAGGGGCTTGGCCACAGTGGGACAAAGAAAATAAAAGCAGCAACACAGCTTGTCCTTGTTTGTTTGAATTCTGCCACCTGGATATTTGGATGCTGGACTTGCATAGGACTCTCTGTTGGCAGCTATATATTTTCTCTTTTTCTCTTTCTTTATTTCTTCTTCTCTTAATCTCCTTTCTTAATTTTTTGGGTAAGTTAGAGCTTGATAGGTCGGATTTTACTAAGTTTTATGTGTTATCATGTGCAAAGTCAAAGCTTTGTGGAATGCTTTGTTGTGGTTGCACTTTAAACTTCTGCCAAGTTCCCTTTTTTCCTAAAGTTCACCATTAAAAGTACCTCCTGAGAAAAAAATGTGTGCAGTTTTTCTCCTATGTGTTCTCTCTTAAGGTCCAAAGGCTCTTCAAAATATTCAGTGAGTGAATTTTTGGAGCCTTCTTTAGATTTAAAAAGGACATGTCACAGTTTGATTGTTTTCACTCAGACTGCACTGCAAATTTGTTTTGCAGTTACCAAAAGTGTGATAGTTACTATCACAAACAGAGGGAAAAGTTCCTTCATGTAATGAAGCAGAGATGCAATGACACTTTTTTTTCTGTACTAGTAGAGCAGGTGAAGTAGATAAGGAAGTTTTATTTCTGACTTTGCACAGCTGAAAAAAACCCACCTAAAACAGGAACCAAACCAGCCTAAAGCCACTTAGAACTAGCTTTTTCAAACACCATGGCAACCAAGACATGAAGAATGACTAGTTGTTTAATATATGCTAAAAGTAGTACTCCAGTCTAAAGCAGTGTTGGATTTCTAGTTGAGTCTAGTAGTCCTGCAGACCTTCGGAAAAATTAGATCACTGGATTACCACAATCAATTGACAGTAACCAAGGTTTAATTTTTAAAATGAAAATAATTATCATACTACCCAATACAGCAAGTATTGCCTATTGCCCCATATTACCACAAGCCTGATGAGAAGAAACAGAGTAATAAACGCCATTACAGGTCGTGGTAGGAGAAGGCGTTACAACAGAAAAGGATAGCTATGAAAAGTAAATTTACCTTAGAAGAGCCTTGAACACAGCCATATTCACCTCTTATTTCAGTGCCATAGCTTTCTAAGAAGCTTTTTGCAAATTAAATTACTAATGAAAAAGAAACACACCTAAAAACTGCACTGAAGAGTTGTATGAAAGTAATGCATGACTTACAAAGCAAAGATGGTGCTAACAGCCATACTAACTTTAAATTGGCAAACCAAAGACATGGATAAGAAGAGTAGGGGATGGTTATGGAAAAGAAGGTTAGCAACAGGCCAGGAATGTCCATATTTCCATGCCATGCAAATTACTATTGTAATGCCTATGCTATCAAAGTAGAGAAGGGCAGAAAATGATTCCTCCTCATGAGATCACCTGGCACAAGGTGGTTCTTATGCAGATCACTGAGGGCTGTCCAGCTTTAGCATTTTTTTGCAAAAGCCTTGAGAAGACTAGAACAGGTCCAGGAGATGACCTAGCAGTGACACATTAACGATAAATGAGGTCCATACAGTTCTGGACTCCATTTTGTGTCTTTCACTTGGTGCTGGTTATTTGCCTCAGAGTATTTGTATGGACTTCATCAGCAATCTGAAGCTGGGAATTTACCCTTTTTGAACAGTTTGAGATCTCTCAAAGGGTGTTTTAGTTGCACTGTATTTTGGTATCTGAGAGGCCTTGTAGTCTGGATGAAGACCCTCATAAGAAGGCAGTTGAATGGTGAATCATTTTGGGTGAAGGACAGTCACCACAAAGTACTTCTTTCTCCTATCAAGTGTACATCTGGGACAAAATATAATTGTCTCATTTAGTTTTGTACCAGAATTATAAAGTCTGTTTTCCCTGTTGTTTTTGATACTTTGACTTAATTTGATTTTAAAATATAACAGCTGTACTTTATTTATGGCTCAACTTAACACATTATTTGGATTCTACCTACCTACTTGAATGAGCTACCTAATACAGACAGCCTTCACTTTACTGAGTACCAGAATTGTATTTCTTTGTCTATATTTATTTTACTTTAAGATAACGAATTTTGTCTCAATTGTAAGTAATGTGACTTAGTTACATATTTTTAAACATGCATTGAAAATCTAATAGTAACCTTTTATGGATGTATCTATTCTTTAAGCTACAAACAAATCTCACTCAAAAAAGATCTATTCAAAGTGTCTCTGAAATCACAGTATTCCCTTACCAGCCTTATCATTACTGTGTAACTGCTGGTGCTTTATTTTCCTTGCTACAAAATCTACGTGACTTATTAAATTTAAGTCTTCTCACTTTTACTAAAGTCTTTGAAGTTGAAACAGCTTTACAAAATAGATACAAAGGCTTTCTGTTAATTTGAATGCTTTATCAATACCAGATTATATCATATAATAAAATAACTTTCCCTTTTACACATTATTTGGATAGGAAGAGAAAGACACTAATTTTTATTTTTTTTCCTTTTATTCCTTTCCATTTGGGTATTCTCATTAGATAACTCCAGACTTTCAATATATCTTTTTTGATAACAAAAATTAATCAAAACCTTCTAAACTCTGTTAAGGAGCAATGTTGTTTAATTCTACTGATAATTTACTTTGTGGACCTTCTTTATTTTACTTATCCAAGTACTAATTTTCATGTAAGATTTTCTGAGTAAGGACTTGTGGTGCTAATGAATGGACACAAAAAAATTCTGGGGAAGTTTAACCTTTCAAGGATATTCTTCCGTAGAAAAAATTCCATGTTCAAGAAAAAAACCTCAAACATTAAAGAGTTTAATTTAATTACTGTTTTTTTTATTTCAGATGTTTTCATCCTTTGGAGCTGTAAATGACAAGTAATTCCTTTCCAAGTTTTTATAAGCAATTTAAATTATTGGATCATGTGGAACTATTTTGTTGAGCAGAGTTATTCCAGGACACTGCAAAATATTAGATATAGCATAGGATTATGAGATAGCCCCAGGAATTGACACTTATGCAGAGACCAAGTCATTGGCAAGAAGATGATGGAGCTGTGTGACAGGCTCAGAGACAGTAGAGAGAGAAATTTAATTCAAGAAGGTTGCACAGAGGTTGCTGGTTAGAAGAATTACCTGGATGGAAGGAAGGACAAGGTAAAGGGTTGCTAGCTTTTATTTAGCTTGAGTTCTTCAATACCTTTGGCACCTAAAAATAAAACTAACCTATCAAGGAGTTTGGGGGGGGGTTGCTTTTTATTTGTTTCCAATTTAAAGGACTTCCAATAATCCTTGCTTAATTCTCTACACTGTCTATGTAGATACTACATAAAGCCCTGGCCATCTTTATTTGATCTAATTGAAACACCACCAGACATAAGAAGGTAAAATGGCCATATTTCATCACATCAAAGTACATTTAGCTCATGACCTTATCTCTGACAGCAGTCAAGCATGGAAGCTTTGGGAAAAACTTACAAATAGAACAGTCATACAGTGTCAGTTTCCCATCATATCTTCTCAGTCTACACAACTATGTCAGTCTGATATTTTCTAAATTCAAAGAGATTTTTTCATATTTAAGAGATTTCTAAGTATTTCTCTTCTGTAGTGCTGTCCAATGTTCTATTGAGATTCAGTCTTCTTAAGACACTTAAAAACCTGTGCCATGGCCATATACAGGTTTAAAGATATCATAAAGAATTGTCTCATTTTATTTGTTTTGGAACTGCCATCTTTATTTGATGTTTTGCATTTATTTATCTGAGAAAATAACACTCTGCCATTTGTGAATTTACAGACTTTTGTCATACCTCATGTCCATCATTTCTTTGCCTTAAGCTAAAGATTCCCAAACAACTTAGTCATTCCTCATTGGTAATAAAACATATCAGGGATTTTTATGATATTGTAATAATGTTTTCTGTTTTGTTAGCAACACTTTACATTTATCTAGAGTACACTTGTCAGCCTTTTTTTTATTTCATCATCACAAAGTCTTGTATGATTCTTCTGCAATAATGCACATTTGTCCCTCATTTTCAGTCTCTTTAGTTAACATCAGAAAACTTTCTCACTTTCTATTCACCCTTGCCCTCTTTTCTATGCCATTTATGACTACTGAACGTGATGAGTTATAGAAGGAATTGTTTTAGAGATCCTAGCAGCTATCTCCCTCACTGTGAAAAATGAAAATTACTCTGACATTTAGTTTCTGAATTTCTAACCAATTATTTAGCTATCAATAGCTGTATTCTCTCGGGCTGCTTATCTTCCTTAAAAGCTTTCAGTGATCTTTTAGAAATTTAAGGAGATTATAAATCAGTGCACTCTTAATCACACACTTCTTGGCTCTTTCCAGAAATTGGAAGGAGTCACATTTATTATTATTAAAATACTTTCCAGAAATGTAATTTGTAACCATGATAAGAGCAATTTCACATTTTTTATTATTGTTTTGAGAGCCAAAAGTGTTTTGAAGAGGTACTGAGTCTGGTTGGGCAGTTTATTTTCTTCATGATAACTTTTATGGTGCCATATTCTGGATTTGTGACCAAAACAGTGTTGACAACATACCTGTGTTTTAGCTATTGCTGAATGATTAAGCATTAAGGCCTTTTTGCTTCTCATATTGCCCCAGCAGCAAGTAGACTGAGATTACACAGGAAGTTAGAAGGGGACACAGCCATGACAGCTGGCCCACAAAGACCAAAGAGGTATCCCATAACAGGACTTCACACTCAGCAATGAAAGCTGGGGGAAGTAAGAAGAAAAAGGGAATGTTCTGGGTTATGACATTTGTCTTTCCAAGTAACCATTATGTGTGACAGAGCCCTGTTTTCCAGGAAGTAGCTGAACAACTGTCTGGAGATGGGAAGTGGTGGATTAATTCTTTACTTTTCTTTACTTGCATGCATAACTTTCTTACTTGTTAAATTTTCTTTACCTCAGCCCATGAGTTTTCTCAATTTTGCCCTTCTGGTTTTTCCCCTCATCCCACTGCAGGGGGAATGAATGAGAAACTGACTGGGGCTTAGCTGCCTCCTGGGATTAAACTCAGTACCCAAACCACTTCTTAACTTTTTTGGAATTCCTTAAACAAATTAACATTATTGAAGGTTGCATATAAGTGAAGATGGAGCTTCACTGAGTGCTCTGTCAGAGTCTAAATATTACAAAAAGGCACTGAAACAATTGTCCAAGGAAGTTTATTTTTGTAATCCTATAAAAACTGCCATGGATATCAAAACCAAACTCAATGTGGTTCCACTGCAGATGTGTCAGGGCTTTCTCTGCAGCCTGGTAAACTGGAGGAACCTGAGCCTACCTTTTATTTTTGTTCAATTAATGCTTATTAAGAATTAAACTTTAATTATTCACTTATTTCTTATTAGATAATATTTCATCTACATTATACTTGTGTTTTTATGGCTATATGTACTCAGTTTCTAAAGCTTTATAGATGTGTATATAAACATATAAGGCATTCCCCTATATGCACATTGAGAAGTATATACTAAAATACTTTCTCTGTATAAAAAACATGTTTTTAAATATAGGTAAATTTATATATATATATTTCTATACATGTATATATTATATTTATTGTATATAAATGCCTAACTATGTTTAGATCTGAGCATTTCCTTTTCAAGAGGAAGCACTGTGTCAGGAAACAAAATACAGTTGTTCTACAGCTACATTTATTAGCAGATACAAAAATCTATTGGTATTTTTGCATATACACTGAAGTATAAACATGATCAAGCTATGCTATTGAGGCTACATACAAAAATTGAAGAATTGTTTTAAGTAGATCTCTTTTGAACAGCATAATTCATTTTATTAGGGTATGAAGATTTAATTTTGAATTCACTGATAAAGAAAACCACCCCTTTAGATATATGAATAATATTGGATCTCAGCAATGGCCATAGGAATTGATTTAGCCGTGGTCCTAGTTTTTTTGCATTGAAATAAATCTCTAAGTAATAATGCAAGGAAGAACTGAAATCTTGGACCATTTTTTCATTAAAAAAAAAAAAAGATTATGACTTTTACACTGTGTTGTGTCAATATTTTTCCACAGTAAATTAGAAAGGCAGCCCAACTACCAGAAATACATGTCAGACTGCAATACTCTGAAAAGCATTGCATCAGTAGCCATTGCCATTCTCAAGACATAGCTTCTAAACATGAACATAAATCTGTTTTGCAATACTTTAAATTTCTTAGGCTGCAATTGCTGCATTCTGAAGCATGAAATATTTCTCTCTTGGAAACATGTTTTGTTTTACTTTTTTTTCTGTATTTTGCTGCTTTTAATAGCAAGTGGCACTCTTTAGTTCAGTTTTAGAGTTACTTGTTAGAAAGGGGTTATTTCTTTGTACCTGGGCATGATGATTAACTTCTACCTCCATGTATTGCCTAATGGCCAGATGCTTTTTACAAAGCTGTTAATGTGCATTCTTTAGAGGCTAGTGAAAACTCCTACAGATCTTTTCCAATCAGAATTGTTCTGGTGACAGTTGGATTCTGAAAAAGAATCACTACTTGTACAGTTAAGAAAAACTCTCCCCTTACTCCCTACCTTCTTGGAAGCTATAATATCAATATAACAATAAACTTCTAAATAGTAAAAAACAGTATTGGAATTAATATTATATCATTTATACAAATATGTTTTATGCAAAGATGAAAAAAGGTTTTAGAGGATGCTGCCTATTTTTCTGGTTCATTTGCTTGAAAATTAGTATTTGTGAAATAAAAAAGCAACCTAAAGTACTTTTTTTTTTTTTTTTTTTAGGGCAGAAGAAAAAATACAATGGCATCTCTGAAGCACGATGAACTTCTAATGTGTTCTGTACCTCATAAAATCTGGTTTTTTTTCTCAGTGGAATTCTCCCTGTTTCCAGAAGATAAAGAATGAGATGATATTCAACATCTGTACTGCAAACACTTATCCTTTATGTAACATCTAAAGAATCCAGACATTCCAGACTGACTATGATCAGAAGAGAGGAGCAATAAGTCTCCACATGATCTTCCAAGACAGCTAAGTTAATAAGTGAGTTTTTCTGGTGGTTTTTGGTGGGTTTTTTTTGACTGCATGGGGAACAGGTATAGGATAATTCAATAACCTCAGGTGATAAATGCATTCAGCTTGGAAAGGGCCAATAACTACCAAATAGATAACATTAAATAAAGAACTTTATGATAAAGGGTAGCTGATTCACAGGCACATGGTAAATCCCTCCTGTGCACTTAAGGATTCAGAATGCCTGATTCTCCTGTGATGATGGCTGCAAAGCAAAAGGAACTTCTTCTCTCATAAACTTCTACTGATTAATATATTTATCCCAGATCAGGAATGTGTACTGTTTAGATCTACCTCAGCATGAAGGAACTCTGTCTTGCCAAGAAAAAATGTTCATAGTATCATAGAATAGTTTGGGTTGGAAGGGGACCTTGAAGATCATATAATTCCAACCTCCCTGCTGTAGGTAGGGATACCTTCCACTAGAACAGGTTGCTCAGAGCCACAACTAACCTTGCCTTCAACACCTTCAGGGATGGGGCATCCACAACTTCCCTGGGCAAGCTGTTCCAGTGCCTCACTCACTAGAAGTAACAAGACACATTCCACAGGAAGTTCTCTTTCATTCTTCTGACTATCTCTGGCTTATTGTGGAGCAAAAAGACTTCAAACCTAAGGGAACCAAAAATGAATGGAATCGAATGAACAAGAAAGAATGTGAATAGGGATCTCCTAATATAGAAAACTTCTATGGGTGAATTTTTTTCCTAGAAGCTGTGTCTATACAGGTAAACATTCCCAGACATCAGCACACCACATTTTATACTCCAGCTTCCCCTTTAGGTATTGGAAGGCATTAGGCATCTGCAAAGATGCGTAATATTTTGTATACAGTACTTAATCTCATATTTCAATAATTATTTTCCATCTTTTTTGCTGTTGTTCTCACCATGTTACATTCTTGTGTTTACTTTTTCATCATCAATTACCTATTAGTGTTATGCTGGAGACTTCACATTCAGTCTCCTGTAACTTTTAACTTCTGCTTTATTAAACTTTGATTTTTTTTTTTCTTTCTCAAAATAAACTCAAAATTTTAACTTCTGTGAATATCACAATGGGCAATCATATTCAAAATATAGTTATGAAAAGCAACCTATCATTATGCAGGGCTTTCCCTTTTTCTACTCAAACTTTTAGGAAGCTCCATCTTTTTACTTCAGTAGTAGTAAAACTTGGCCTCTGGAACTACAGTGTTCTTTGCCTATGTAAAAAGTACGCTGAAGTTATGAAAGTATGAAAGTCTTTTAGGTATAAAAGCAAACCATTAAAAACAACATACAGTGTTTACTTTTTTGTTTGTTTGCTTGGGTTTTTTTCCCCCAATGGTGTGGTAGATAGGATAAAAAGTTCCAATTTCTATCACAGAAAGATAACTCACCCATTTGTTTTATTTTTTCATATTAAAGTGAATTGCATTCTCAGATTCTAATTTGACTTGACAAAACCTACATAGCTTAAACTCTTTTCAAGGAAACATGCTACTATCACTTTTCAGTGATTGTTGTCAAAGGAAAATCTGTTTTAATGATCTATTTAATTACCCAATATTATCCTAATTGTCTGAAGGTCTCCTGTATGATTTAAATTCACATGTTGTTACATAAATACATTTTTTTATTTTTGCCTTGAATTTCCATTTTTAAAAAGTATTTTTCTCACTACAGAGGGATTAGTTAATTAACTTGAGTGGGAAACCTAAAATTTGATGAGTCCTAAATTTGCAAGGAAGATGCAACATGTATTACAAGTATTGTAATCTTGAGTTGGAGCAATGATCTTTTTAGTCCTATACTTTAATAGTGCCTATACTCAATATTTGTTCCTTCTCCAAAGTCACAAAAGCTCATAATCTACTTTACTGTGTAATAAAACACCATGAGAGAGATTGATTGTGGATCTCAGCTGGTGATCAGCTTATGCCCTAAAGCATGAAGATTGATGGCCCTTGTAAATATTTTTTCCTGAGTTAGTGTAACCACAGATGTTATTCGCTATTATTTGTTACCACAGTTATTTACAGGCCATGCTTCCAGCAGCAAGTCTACAATTCTTGAATGAGAAGCTTAAGCACTTCATCCTACCCCATCTACTTGGAGCTGTTATGAAATCTCATCTACTTGATTTCTAAGTGGTAAATCAATCTCTAAAGATCACACTATTGCAACAGAATTTTTCCCTATGTGTTTGGGATTATCCTGACCAAAGACCTCTCAAGGGTTTTCAACTCTGCATCATAGGGCATGCCAAAACCTTTCTGGTAGGTTTCATCTCAATTCACCATTAACTCGGTTTCTTTGGATTTGCAGTGAGGTATTTGTGTCACAGTGTTGTCTGAAGAATGAAGTGGTAATTCACCCATGTTGCGTTGGAGTGGGGATTGCGATATTTTTGCTTTTTGAATTGAAACTGAAAATATGTAATACACCTAAGTCTTAAATGAGAGAAAGATTTGGTATGAACAAACCATTTTAACCACTTCAGTTGTTTTAATGAAAAATCCTTGTCTCACAAAAGAAAATTTGGAAGTCTAAAGCACCAAGTCTAAGGTAAAGAATTAAATTTAGAGAAAGCAATACAGAGTTGTATACATATGTGTCACAGTCTGGCCATTCTAAACTGTCTGAATACCTGTAGCTTTAGATATTTTACTTTCAATAAGATAAAGATCTGCCCTGAATCAATTCTTTATTATTTTAAAAGACAATGAGAATAAAGAGTTAAAAGCAAAAAAATTAATCTTAGGAGATTTGAGATGAGTTGCCCAAGGTCAGTCTTGGAGCAGCTGAGTTAAAAATAGAAATCAAGTATCCTGAAGCAAACTACAGTGTCCTATTGTTCTTATCAAAGAGTACAGAGAATGTTAAGCATTTATAAAATAGCCATTAAAAACTCTTCCAAAAACGTGTTAACAACCACTAAAAATGATTATTCTTACTTAACATATTTATTTCATCCAGTGAGTATTTAAATTAATGTTGAATTTTCTATACTACTACATGAAGTACACATGGAAATTTGCCAGCAACTATCAGTATTATGAGAATTTTGTCCTTTTTACAGGTGCCTAATTCAGGTTTTACTTAATTCTTTCAAAGTCAGAAAAGGTCAAGAGGCTTAGAATTCTATAGAGCTGTATTTTATCACTTCCAATAGTCTTTCTGCCCTTTTTTACATAATCACTAAAAGCATAAAGAATGTAAGCCATTCAAAATATTGGCTCAGATAGCTAGTACTGAAATATCTCTGTCTGTATCAATACTGTATTGCCAGTTACTGTGATA
This sequence comes from Sclerurus mexicanus, assembly GCA_013396755.1. NCBI lineage: Eukaryota > Metazoa > Chordata > Aves > Passeriformes > Furnariidae > Sclerurus > Sclerurus mexicanus. The sequence goes on from VWZF01005464.1 coordinate 620,478, forward strand.
CATTATTGATAATGGTAACCAATTTCTTACCAGTTTAATTTTATTTCATTAACTTCTATGAAACAAGTATAGCTAATTCAGGACGTGATAACAAAACCATTATAGCAAGCTATTAAACACCCTGCATGAAGTGATCTAAGGAATAGAACTAATCTACAGAAATATGTGTGTATAAAACTATTCCATGCCCTCATGGAGAACTATAGCCATGTTAATAAAAGCATGTGGGGAAAATCTTCTCCCTGCAGAAATCAAAGGCAAAACTCTCATGGTTTTTGTACTGGGTGCTGAGTATCTGGATCAATACACATTTCCCTTTCACATGCATTTTCCATAAATTAGAATTGTGCTATCAATGGTTACCAATAGATAACAAATATATCAACAGTACTTTATAGTGACATATTTCTATATTTATCAGTCTATAATTAAGAACAAAAACTTTTCATATAAAATATAATTTTTAAAATAAAATTACTATTATCTCTCTAAAGATAAAACTGCCCTTTAGTTTTAATTATTTTCAAATATTTTTTTAGTCAAATGATCTACTTTTCTCATGATCCAAAAAGTTTCTTATTTTGAAACTTTTGCAGAATCTAATTCAGAACTATTTGCTGACCATTACTTGTCCTCTTGTCTTTCAAATAAGTCTCACCAATACAAAATGAAAATCAGGAGATTTTTTTCCTACAGAAAAATACTTGATCCAATTAATAGAAAAGACACTGAGATCAAAAGGGGAAAAAAATCTCTTTCCAAATCTATGTTTCTGTTCTGTTGTACCCTGGAAAAAAATAAAAAGGGGGAAAAAGTAAAAAAGACAAGGAAAAAAATCCCCACCCTGAAGTGTATCCCCTACAGAGTACAGACTACTGCAAAAAGGAGTATCATCCAAAACTATGGAACAACTTTCATGTGAGGAAATTTTAAATAAGTTTTTAGCTTGGAAAGAAAATGTTCAAAGAGGGAAGTGACAGATTTTTATAAAACCATGAATGGTATGGACAAAATTAATTGAGATAGGTTTGCAGTTTCTTATAACACAGTATCAAATAAAAAAGATAATAGGATAATATTATGCAAAAAAAATTGACCGTGTATATGTCTCCTGCTAGTACTTCATTCAACTGTGAATGCTATTATGGGAGTGAACCTAGAGAGTTTCTTTTAATCATAGCCCACTAGCACGTATGCAAGAACCAGATAAGAGAAGTCAGGTCTCTCATATTCTTTAATTTGATTTCTGGTCACTATCACAAAGTGAACACATGACAGCAACTCATAAGAAGATGTATGAAATGTTGAAAAGACTTCTTTATTGAACAAGAATTGAACAAGAGATAACTTGTGACCCTAGAGCAGAGTTAATTTCAGACAGTCCTGTCAGTGTAAAGTGCTCTGTTAACTTGATAGAGTTAATTGAGCCCAGAGAGAGCAGATTCAAGGTTTTTGCTTGCTAACATTCCACTATTAAAACTCAATAGATTACAAGGAAATTGTTTCAGTAAGTGAAGTACTGATGAAAGCAAAATGAAGAACAATGACTCCATCTGGTAGCTCAGCTATCAAGCATTTTATGCATGTGCCATTGGACAAAATTTACTTTACTATACTTTAATCCTTTAGTCTTTAAAAAAAAAAAAACCACAGATTTTTTAATTGAAAAAAAACAAACACAAAACCAAAACCAAAACAATAACAAACCTAAAAGACTGCCAAAAAAATAAGTGACACCAACACAACCCATACCCCCAACACAAGTGCCCTGTGACAGTTTTCTTTCCTTTCAGCTTACAGGGCCTGAAGCTCTGCTGCCATTTAGCACACAGGAAGACTGAGACAAAATTTAAGCTGTTTATAAAAGGAATTGCCAAGTATAGTCATCATTAATCTCTCATTAATTTTAATCACATCATATAAAAGTGAAGAATTGTTAGCAGACATCACATGATCTAATTTGATACTAGAAACTTTCAAAATGTTTAACAAGCAACAAAAAAGTTATTTAAATAGTACATCCGCATTTTATGTATTTGTTAGATGAATACTATGAAAACGTTCTCTTCAAAGTTTGAAACTTTTACTTACTAACAAATAAGCAGTTTTATTCATTTGAAGTCGGTTATTTAAAATGATGTAACAAAACCCAAACTATATATTACTACAATCTTAACACTTCAGTCTGTGATGTTTTCTTCTACATCACTTGCTTCACTGAACCATGAACTCACCATGAGCTTAAAAATTCCTCATATGAATCTAATGAAATGACATTCAAGATACCATACCTTGGCTTCAGGTTGCCTTTTCTACTGGTACAATAGTAACAGCACTAATATTTGAGGTTATGCAACAGTTTCCATTCTAAATCATCATTTCAGTTACAACTTCCTCATCCCTTCAGTTTCAGGATGAAATGTATCAGGAATAAACTGTCCAAATTATTTCTATTTTTTATGTTAACAAAGATACATTTATGAACTGCAAGACAGTTGAAAGAAAACCACAGTTCATGTATTTATTCCTTACAATCTTTAATTCAAAACTATGTAAATTTATAAGATGTAGTGAAATAAAGAATAAACATGCTTTATGGGAGAGTGCTGTTTAGTGATCTAATGGAAACATTCTGTGTTTTCTTAGTACTAGAATGTGAGAATATCTTTTGCTATGTCATTTTTGGTCTTGCTTTTTTTCCCTTTCTTCTAGTCAGTTATTTTTTATGGAAGCTGGTGTTATTCATTTAAATTAAGACTCTCAATGCTATAATCTTTCCATGTAGCATTCTTGCTAGTATAGTAGAAGATATTGCAAGAGATGAAGTAGCAAGAGCAAGGGCTTATGCAGGCCTTTCTGAGACTAGACTCAGAGTTCGTTTTCCAGATACCCACCAAAGCAGAGAGAATATATTTAGTGCTGCCATTTTATGGGAAGTGATGGGGGGAAAAGAAAAATTTTTAAAAATTGCAAAACCCCTAAAAGATTGTGTTTAAAGATTTTGCCCTCTCAGTAGGTATTATTTATATTTTGATGACTGTAGGAAATTTTCACTTCTCATGATGCAGTTCCAGACTGTCATATTTCACTGTAGTTTTACATATTGCTTGGTCTTGCTTGGTTTCACAGGCAGCAGTTAAAACCCTGCCTTTCTTCTGGTAGCTTTAGCTGACTGAAAATTCTTTGCCTTCTTTTGTGGTTTTTTTTTGCTGAACATCTTTTGTAACATAGATGTCAAAATTATCATCCAGTGAAAAAGATGTGTGGCAGTGACACGTCACAACTGTCAGGGCAGAGAGGTGTTGTGCAGAGAAGATATACTGTTATGTTATGCTATGTAGGTTATCTGTCTAAAGTATTAATTGTTCAGTATCCATATTCTGTCATGGATTTACTGATATGCAAGTAACCATATAAATATATGGCTACCAGTGCTAAGTTACTGACACACAGAACTAAGGTATTTCAGTGCTAATAAAATCTTACTAGGGAAAATTCCCTACCAGGTAACATTTCACTTCAGCTACTGAAAATAGTTCCTGTTCCTGTGAGACATTGGATCAGCAACTGTTGGGTCAGAACCACCTTGGGAGTAGTGTATGTGTGTATGGAGGGAACAAGGGATCGGCTGAACCTCACAGAGGTGAAGTGGCATTGTATCCCTCATGGCAGACCCCTGGACCCCACACGGGGAAGCTCTGGAGCAGGTGCCAGTCAAAGGCAGCCCAGGAACCCTTCAACATACCACAGCTCCCTGAGCCCTTAAACCAGCCTCAGACTGGCAGGGACAGTGAGAACACTGCCCCTCTCCCTGCCCTGGAGACCAAAATGGCCAGTGGGTCTGAGGCCCCGCCTGAAGGGGGGTGGCCTTAAGGACCAGAGCAGATAAAACCCTCTGCCCTCCACACGGTGCAGCCCTGCCATATCAATATACAAGAGCTAGTCTTCCGCAAGGATCCAATAGTAGCTGTATTATAATCTTTTTCTTTCTCTTTCTTCTCTCTTCTTGCTGCTTCTTCTCTCTCTTTTTTCCTTTCCTGATGTTTTGGGTAGCTTCATGCTGGTGGGATTGGATCTTGCTAAGTTGTGAGAGTTGTAATGTGCTGTGTCAGTGCTTTGGTGGGAATGCTTTGTTTCAATTGTATGCTACTCCTTTTGAACTTTTGCCACCTTCTCTTATTTTCTCCCCTAAATTATCAGTAAAAGTACTACTTGGGAAGAAGTGTGTGGCTTTCTCTCTCAACGCTACCTCGAGGTATTAAAGAACTGTGTCTATTTTTAGAAGTAAAACTCCGGGCTGAGCTTGCAGCTCCGAGGCTGGGGTGTTACAAACCCCCTATCAACCTAAATAGCGTGGGACCATCTAAACATACATAGTACGCTCATCCTCTCTGTGGGCTGCACTTCTCTCAGGAATACCCGCCTGCTTTTGCATGGGGTCCTCCACAGGCTTCATTGTGGATACTTGCACTGGATACTTGTGATCCTCGTCACAGCCTGAGCAGAAATACTAGCCCCCGTTACAGTTTCAAACTTTTGAGTGTAATTCTCACAGGGACGTGGGGGTAGACAAATCTCTGGTAAGGAGAGGAAAGGAAACATTAGCCGTTTGTTGTCCAGATCGGATTCTAATGGCCTTTTTAGAGAAAAATAGCTTTCTTTGCAAAGGTGGGACTCGCTTTTATTTCTTTTGCCTGTGCCCTGAGGCAGTTCAATTCTTTCCCTGCATAGCTGTGGCTGAGACACCAGCAAAAAAAAAGGAGGGGAGGGAAAAGAAAAAGGGATGGCTAGTTTCTGGGGTGTTTTTTGGGCTGGGGAGCCGGGCCTGCCGGGGTGGGCACAAGTGCGTTTGCTGGAGCTGTGCTGCCTGGCTTTGGCTTGGCTTTGCCCAGGGCAGCACGGCGGTGGGGTTTTCCTAGAGACATCCCACCAGTGCTCGCTGCTGACGAGAGAGTCCTAGGTCTTGCCCTTGCTGTCTCGGACCTCCGTGGCTGCCCCTGCTGAAGCCAGCTGCCAGCAGTGTGGGTTCGCAGGCACCCCCGAGGGGTGGACCACCCCCTTCCCCCTTTTCCCCTTTCCCGTGCCGTCAGCAGCCTTCACCACCCGGAGAAGCTCCGGGCTCACAACCCACAGTGGGCACCGGCACCGCCGAGTCGCTGCAGCCCCCGGGCACCACAGCGCCCCTGCTGTCCGTGGCTGGAACTGCACCGAAAGGCAAAGCGGGACCTCAGTGTTGGAAGGGTTTGGTTACGGTGTTGTTGCTTGTTCTGTTCCTTTTGTTCTGCATATTTGTAGCAAAGAACTGTTATCCTCTTTCCTACATTCCTATGTTACGAAATAAACTTAAGTGCAGTCTTCTTAATGCAGTCCTCTTAACACCAGAATGGAAATTAGCCCAGTTTTCACTCCAAAGTCTCCAAACCTACACTCCAAAACACGTCTTCAGTGACTATCTCACTGATGTCCGAACGTTGACTTTTCATAGCATTAGGGATGTCTGATAGCTGTCTTGCCTCTAAATAACTGAAAGCAAAAGGTGAGATTTTAGCAAGAAGTTTTTCCTTTACACATCTAAGATATTAGATGGTAGTATTGGTGAATAGCTACAGCAAACATTTTGAGTCCACGGAATGTGAGCACAGTATCCTACATCAGTAAAAACTAATTACTGTAGATTTTTGCACTTCAGAGGAAAGGGAAACTTTTAACCTTTCTCATTCTACTTTGCTGGTTTTAGGAGGGGAAATTTCTGATCTCAGAATTAGGTGTGCTTATATTTCCAAGGAATATTTTTAAATACTGTTTCCCCATCCCACAACTCTTGACAAAACCAGTGCCTATAGACAGTTCTTGCGGTTGTGTAACAGTATCTGTATTTAGAACAGATTAAGAGCTGACTGTTGTTTGTGGTGCTTTAAATACGTCTTATAATATTTTCAAATTACAGCCTTTTCATTGTCAAGATCTGTGGTGATAGGAGGGGGTGTCTAGAATTTGCTCATAATTTTGGTTCCCATGGGCAACGTCTAACATCATGAAGATAGAAAATTGAGCATATCAAATGGCAGCAAGCTTGGAAGTTGAAGAAATTGTGGTTATGTGCCAGAGGCATGAACTCTAGCTCCACTGCAATAGTTACTGTGATCTTCTGAAATGCAAATAAAATACATTTAATCGTGTTTTTCTCAATTAGCAGTATCAATGCGCAATGCTGAGAAAATGTAACAACTTCAGCAGAACAACAGCAAACACAACTTTATCAAACATAACAGGAAGAGCTGTAACAGACTCAGACACAAATATATATAACACAGCTGGGGATTGCTCAATTTGTAACCTGCATTTCTCAGCATTTCCTTAAACCACTAGAGTCAAGTTAAACCTTCCCCAGGGATAACATCTGGACAGTACTTCTAAATGACATGCTGTCACATATGTCAAGCTCTCCTATGGCTTAAATCTGCCATAGGCTCAATAGCAGATACCACTCAGCAAAACACTGAATTATTGCTTCACTGCAATCCTATTTGTAGTGACTACTTTACTGAGATCTTATGAAAACTCTCCCCTTAATTTTACCCAAGATATCTATAAAATATTTAGTTTACTGATATCTTTACTAGAAATGTCAGAATGAAAATTTTCCAGAAAAGACTTATAATAAAATAAGTATTCTGCAGGTTCTTCTTTATTGCAACATACTGTTATCACATTAATTCTCATTGTAATGTCGAACATTACTTCCCCCACCACTAAGATATATATTGAATGATCATTTCTCATTTTCAAAATGTCCTGTATCAATATCATCACATCTGATGTCAGAAGACATACTGTTGAATGAGATTTTTTCACTGAAATTAGTTGCTGAAAAGTCATTATTTAACTCCTACTGGTTTGACTTTTTCTTTATCCACCTGTATTTGAAGTCATCAAGAATATGTGTTCTCTAATGGAATCTTGGGTTTCAGTACTTGGATAGAGTAGGAAACCATTCTAAAATGATGTTGACCATAAGCTTATCTCAGTTTGTCAGAGCACAGTGCTAATAACACCAGGGTTGTGGGTTCAATCCCTATATGGCCCGTTCACTTAAGAGTTGGACTCAATGATTTTTTTGGGTCCCTTCCAACTCAGAATAACCTGTGAAATCTGCTTAGCTTGATATCTAATAGGGGTGGAGTATGAAGACAAAAAGAAATAAACTATATGTATAGTATACATGTCATGGAAAATAAGTAGCATTGCAAACACAAGCAAGAAATTTGTACACAAGGACAGATGATATTGTTCCATTTCTCATTGTTTCCTTTCAGAAGTATTGTGATAATGAACCCTTTCTTCTATCATTTATGATGACAGTGCACAGCCTGACTGAGAGTAACTTTCATATCTAATGTAACTGGTCAGCAAACTGTTTCTCTGTTAAGGTCTACCATTAAGATGGATGGGTATTAGCATAAGTTCATCTTAGTTCTTTAACAAAGCATTCAATTTGTAGAGTTCCATAAGATAACACATCAGATGAAAGGAATGAAACAGGTTATACTGCCATGTATGTTGGAAAGGTGAAATCATTTTAGAATCGTGCTCCTACAGCTGTCAGTTCTGAACAGACTGAAAATGGAAAAGGAAGATTTGACACTTAGGTGAATAATCAAGTGGCTCTTCTCTTTAAAATTGTGCATAGCTGAGAAAAGATCAATACATCTATCACAGCCAGTATGCTTAGTTCTTCAGAAAGGAAAAGAGAGAGAATTTTAAACTGGCTTAGCAGAAGAAAATATTGGTAGACAAAGAGTACAAATTTAAATACGTAAAAAATTAACATAAAATCACATTGAAAAGACATTTGCAATTGTTTTAACAGATGAAAAAAGGGGTAGTAAACTTGTAATGTAGCTACAGACTTAATACTAGGTATGCTAAATAAGGCCAAAAGATAATGACCAGCTGAATACTTGACAGTTTCAGCACATAAACAGTTTGCCTTATGTAGGTTCATAATGTCTGGAACAGATGTTTTCTAGCAAAGAAGCAGTGCTAAAATGTGATGGACTGTAATATATATGTATAGATAATATCTATGTATGCATCTCTATAGGCATAAAAATTTACTCTCTATGATTTTTGAGGTATTTTAGGGCATAAATACACGGCTCTGAAAAACTGCAAATTTTTTTCTCCTAACATCTGTTTTTTATTTACATCTAGCAGATTTTCTTCTGCAATACATTCCTCTCAAAATATGTGATTTTAAATATGATATTGCCTAACCCTAGTTCATTTACTAAGATGCAAATTAGAAAGGCACTACTAAACTATTTTATTAACAGATGTAAATATCACACAATAAAAAATGTAGGTGGTTTCTAAAAGCTGGCTTTTACTATATATTTTCATATGAAATTAAATGGTACTTTATTTGCAAATAAATGCTCCAAGATTCAGGGAATTAGCTCAATGCATAAAAATGATTTTATAAATAAAATCACATTTCAAGGGTGAATTTTGCTAATTTACCCATCACATAGAATAATCAAACTCAACTAATATTCTGTCACATAATTTTAGTAACAAAACCACTCATTTGCATTACTGTAAATGTCCACTATACTGAGAGAAAATTGTCATGCCCTCCTAAGAGGAGAGTGAGTCAGAAGGAGCATAATACTGCATTGTAGTGACTTAAATGTTCTTATATACTGAAAAAGAGGAGGCTAGCTACCAGCCTTTGCTTCTAGGAGTGTTTTAGAATTTTACATTACAATGTTATGTCTCAAAAAAAAAAACCCTAAAGGATTAGTAAAATCAAAATGTAGGAAGGAAAAACAACCAACCTACTGTACTTAGTTACAGAGTTACTTAGTTACAGAGTTAAAGCTGTCTTTTACCTTCCTTCTCTGTAGTTCTCTGACCTTTATTCCTGACCACAGTGGTTCAGTCTGTAAAGATGCTCAAGCTTTCTCTCGGGCTTTTTTGAAAAAAACAATGTTTTAATTATTTTGATTTTTGCTTCTGATGCTGAAGAAAATCCAGATGATGACAGTAAGTATATTTTGCAGTTTTGTCAATCAAACTTGTCTGAGCCCTGAAATCAAACAAACAGACAGATACTTTGAATGAAGTGTAAGGCCTCAACCAATCTGCTGTGATTTGAAATGAAGTAAATAAATTTTGTATTAAAACATGAAATCAAATTCTGACAAGTCTTACTTGGGAGAAGATATATGAAGGCATAGCTCTCACAATGACAATTTGAAGCTAAGATGGTAGACTTTTACACAGAAATTGTAGCTGTTGATGCATGTTCTTTTCTGCAGTCTATCATAGAGATCATAACCTCCACTGGAAAGCAGAGGAGAAAGTATAAGGTGGAAGGAAGTGTGCCCAATGTTTTGATTGTGTAGCCAGGAAAGGATACAGGTAACTGACAATCCTTTGACTTTAACACCACTAATAAATGTTTTGATTAGAATTAGATCAGAAACATTTAGTGAAATTTTTAGTATTTGTTTTCTTTGTCTACCAAGTGAAATAAAATCTTGAATGTCTGTCTCCATCCTCAAGCCTTGAAATAGTAAGTTAGCTGTTTTGGAGACCATTTATTTGGAATGTAGTTTCATCAGGTTCAGGTTCCTAGTGTTATGAATATTGAATTTTCTATATAAAACAGAACATCTTGAATGCAAGGGTTCTAAAATCAGTAGGAGATATTCACATTGCCTAACATATATGCCTGACTTTGTATGGAATTCATCTTTACTCAGCGTAGTGGATTGACCTTGGCTGGATACCAGGTATCCACCAATCTGCACTATCACTACCCTCATCAACAGGACAGGGAGGGAAGAAAATAATATGGAAAAAAGACTCAGGGGTGAAGATAAAGGTGGTTTAATAAAGGAATAGCAAAACCAAAGTTTTCATGTGGAAGCAAAGGAAAACAAAAGATTTTATTCTCTACTTCCCATCAGCAGGTGATGTACAGCCACATCCCAGGAAGCAGGGCTTCAGTGTGTATAGAAGTTGCTCCAGAAAACAAATGTCATAATAATGAAGGCCCCCTTCCCACTTTCTTTCTTTCTCTTAGATTTTATTGGTGAGCAGACACCATAGGGAACAGAATAACCCTTTGGTAAGTTTGGGTCAGCTGTCCTGGCTGCGATCCTTCCCAAGATCATGCCCACCCCCAGCCTTATGGTGGTAGGGAATATTGGAGAGACAGTGCTGGTACTGTTGGAGCACTGCTCAGCAGTACTCAAAACAGTGGTGTGTTACCAGTGCTGTTTCAGCTATGAATGCAAAGCACAGCACTATAAAGGCTACTATGAGGAAAATTAATTCCATCTCAGCCAGACCAAATACACTCAGTTTTAAGGAGAAACGAAGAATTCCATTCACATTTCAGACACTTAAGTCTCTCAATACAGTTGTGTTTTCATGTGATTTAGGTGTGTAAGCTCTTAATACCGTGAATCAACTTTGATTAGGGGAGTCTGAAGAGTAATTCTGTTGATTCTAAAATAGACATACAAAGTTTGATTAACTTGCCTACAAAGAGGGGCGTTTGAGATATCCCAGTTAGCCTTACAAGTTTCCAGCTGCTCCAGGACATCAGAAGTGTCTTGTAGGGCCTGTGTCACTCGAATTATCTTTCAGATATCCTAGGGCACCAACAATGGCTCTACGGATGCATAGACAACTAGACTTAACCCACAGTGTTTGGTATGATGAATTGTTTTTTTGTGCTGCACAGACTGTAAGTGCTGCCTAAAAATTGCCTCTAGTGCTATTTGAAGTTGCTTTAGATTATCTGAGAAAACAGATGGGATATCCATGCCTCCATGAAAATGGAGCTGGAGGCTAGTGATGATAGTCTAGGACTCAAATGGCACTTGCCATATCTCATTAGACAAGTGAATTAAGTCCCGGAAGTCTAGTGCCTGTAGTGAAAATTTGTACACATAATTCACATGTAGACACTACCCGTGACCATTCAGGAATATGGCAACATATCACAGGTGCAATGTGACTGATGTTTAATCAAGGTATATCTAAATAATAGTATAATTAGTCAAAGTACATATAATGAATATGTGGTTAATGTACATGTATTCAGTGTGCATTTAACTGTATATGTATACTGCATTTCCTGTTCACTGGAAATATTATATGCAGATCTTCAGAGGCTGTAATTTCATTAATGAGATTAGGATGTTAGAGTATATTGTCCAAGAGATTCTTCAGACTAAATGCTATTAGTGATTGATGAATCTGTATTGTGAACCAGAACTTTGTGCTCCTGAACATCATCACAGACAGGAATTCTGTGCAGCATGCTGTGTTCAGTGAAGGTGGGTTCATCTGCTGCTGCAACAGCAGGGGTTCCTCAAATCAGAAGGGAGAGAAGGTTGTGATCAGCTTTCCTATACTTTTCACCCTTTATGCAATAAATCTTATGATCAGCATTGAACACTTGTGAGTTTCTTACTAAGATTTCAAAAGAACCAGCACCTCCTCAGTGGAAAACAGGCACTGACACATGAAAAATGAAATTGAATTGTCTAAATCTGGAATAGCATTCAGTTGTAGTGATAAGATTCTGGACATAGAATCGTAGATTCATAGAAAAGTTTGGGTTGGAAGGGACCTTTAAAAGTCATTTAGACCATGAGACACATTTTTAGTGCAATTACAAGTTTAGCAGATTATTATTCTGCCTCACATCTCTTTGGTGGTCTGGAAGAGAATAGGTTTCCTGTATGACCTTTATTATCCCTACATAGATGTCCCAGATGCCCTAGAGCTCCTCAGTGGGATAAATACCTCTACATGAGCAACACAATTAAGGTCATCATGTTTTGATAACCCGAAACTCCCTCTGTAGCTTGCAAAAAGGTACTGGCATCTCTACTAGAGACCAACTCATCTGCCCTTTCTTATGCAGTGAATTGTCCTTGGAGATTATTAGAAAGTGCGAGCAGAGTGACTAATTAGGACTTGTATGCCTTTTAGATGCCTTAAGTAGGGCAGATGAATCCCAAATATATATACCTAAATTAGAAGACTAGTCTGCATTGATTCTCATATAAGCAACACAGAAAGATTGATTCCTCCAAAGAGCTACTTGGAGCAGGCATCTAATTTAAATGATCTGTATATAGAATATCTTCTTATCCTTTGCTAATTACAGAAAACCTCAGGACTTTTCCTCTCCCTGTCATATTCCCTTTCATTTTTGGAGGCAGAAAGAAAATAAAAATGTCAGGGGGTTGTAGACTTATAAAAAAATAATGAGAGATGTTGGGACTGTGATCCTCGAGGGTGGTATGAAGGACCTAAGGACTTATTCTGCTTTTGAGTTATAAAAGATACATTTTTAATCTCTTTTTGTAATTTTCAAGATGTGATCCCTACACCAGTATATTATTTGCTACAGGAGTAATATTATTTTCTCTAATTTTGCCCCAAATTTCCACCTCAAGAATTGTTAAAATTTTTTGGAAGTTTTGTGTTAAACAGAGTTAAACAAACTGGCTTTTCCAGTCAATAAATGATTTTATTGGAAATTTTGTGATTATATTATAACCAAGAGTCCAGAAATTCCACTGCTTGTGACCGAAAGTCCAGTTGTGTGGAGTACGAACTCAGCTCAGCCTTACTGAAAATAAAAATAAAAAAAATAAATATTGATCACTAGGCAAATATATAAGGCCATACAAAATAAGAACAGTGACAACAAACAAAAATGGACTTCTTGAGACAGTACCAAATAACAGCTTACAGACTAAGGAGAAAAATACGGATGCAAAAAGGTATGAAACATTAACTAAAAAAGTAGATGGTGAAAAGTCATCACTTCAACCAATGCATCCCAAACTTAGTGAGAATTGACCAATCAACAAATAACTGTGCATTGCCTACACTGGTAGCTCTAATAGAATTCAGACTTAGCTTAATACAATATTAGTATGACCTATCTGCAGTGATAATAATTAATGATGATTAATAAATAATTGCTGTGCATATTGAATATTATTTATGCATGCTGTAGATATGCTTTGAAAAATATCTGTGCTTATTTTAAACATTCTTGGAAAAAAAAAAAAGACCCAGTAAGAGAAAATATTAACCTATAATTTTATATTTAACTTATTTGTAGCTAATTTATTTTTAAAGATTGATACAGTATTCTGTGAGATTTTAAAATAACATAATAAACAAGTGAGATACATATCTCAAACGAGTTGGCCCTGATCACTGGAATTCTTATATGCATTTTATTTTTGCATAATAAAGGTTTCCTAATTCATCTAGAATTATTATCTTCTTAAAGAAATGTATGTGACAGAGGGAACTTACTAGATATACTTCAATTGACCAAAGGGATATGATATTAGGAAAAATTTCTTCACCAGAAGCATTATCCATCCTGGGAACAAGCTGCCCAGGGAAGTGGTGGAGTCACCATTCACAGAGGTATTTAAAAGATGTGACACTTAGGGATGTGGTTTAGTAGGGGACTTAGTAGAGCTAGGTTAATAGTTGGACTCAGTCATATTAGAGGTCTTTTCCAACCTAAATAGTTCTATGAGTTTACAAATTGAAAACAAAGTCATACAAGTGTTAACTGCCTGTTTCAGATTGTACTTTTTCAAGGTTGCATTAAATTACAGTACTTCTGTCTTGGAAAAAACCCTGAACATCTCAAGTTACATTTTTCTAGTATCAAAAACATAACTACTTAATTCTCTTTTTCCATCAGTGTTCTAACAATAATTTACTATTGATTATTTACTGTTATTCCCAAATTCAAGTCAACTTATTCAATATTAAAAACATTCTACAATGTTGAGCTTCTTGCAAGGAACTATAACATAGTATAAGAATTTTTTGCTATTTACTGGAGTCTGACCATTTAGGTAATCTGAAATATGATGCAAAAGCTTTCTATTATACAGGGATCTATTTCTGTTTCTGTTGGAATTGCTGCTAATATAATGCAGCATTGAAACTTCAGTTTCTAAACCAAGTGTCTGCCAAAGCAAGATATTTAATTTGCATGCATGGCAGTAGAGAAGGGGAAATTAGTTTGGCTCACTACAATCAATACAACTACAATGACAAATAATAGTTGAAATAACTCTTACTATTTTTATACCTCCAGAGTATAATCCCAACAGCTGTAATTAAGCATAGATATCCTCCCCTAAGGGTTTTGAAAGCAGGTAGAATGTGTTAGAAACCTCCAATCATTTGGAGTTCGGTTTGCCTTGTCTCAGGCACATGTATGCCTCTGCTGCGAAATATAAGAGGTTCTTTTTATATTCTTGATTATTTCCATAATTTAATTGCTAGTTTAGTCCCTGACTCTGTTTAAACAAATTTTGTCAGAAAAAATCTGCTATAGAGAGAGCTGCTGCTAAGCAGCTCCTGCTAAGCAGGACAGACTTGAGCCTAATGTGTCTTCAGACCTCCAAGCTGGGGATTTGTTCCTAACACTATTTATAAGCATAGATATTGTGACTTTATATATAAATTGCATTCCTAAAACACACACAAGCCACAGCATATACATCAAAACACTTTGTAAGAGAGTAACAGCCCCCAGGGTCAGGGAGCCAAAAGTGTGGGCTGCTCTGTGAGGGTAGCTGAGCAGAGGGTGCCCCAAGATATGAATGATAGTGCCTTCACCAAGCAGTGCAGTCCCACAGACCTTGAACAAGAATCACCAAGGAAGTCTGGCCATAGAAATCTCAATCAGCCAAAAGGCTGGATGGCCAGAAAGGTCCAGAACAATGAGATGGTTTTGAAGATGAATACAGGAAACCAGGTCAGTGGGTCAAGAGCAAGACCAAGACCAACACAATACACAGACAGACACAGGCATATTTGCTACATAGCACATGCAAGGATAGTGTCTGAACTTAAATGAAGCTGAGAGTACTAAGATTCTTACACTTCACAACTTTTTTCCATAAGACTTTCTTCATGGCAGTCTGACCTCAGGACACAAGTGCTGGCTTGAGCACCAGCAATAGCCCTTAGAACAGGGCACAGGGCCCAGAGCTCTTACATTTGCTGCTGAAGTCCAGGACTCGATAGTCAACCAAAACCAATGATAGCTTAGAGGTATCAGCTTTGTCTGCTCTTGCTTACTTACTTGCCCAGCAGCACTTGTGGCTACATGGTCTTGTTGCAAATCATGGCTTTGATACACAAGTAAAATATGGCAGCTATTTGTGAATCCATACTTTGTTTCTGTTGGGAAAACAAGGTTCCATGTTTTTCATGGAAGAGTCTGCAATTAAAATAAAGTGAAACATATATCATTGCTTTGTAAGTGCCTCATCATCTCTTCTCAGAATGAAGGGAGACTAAAATTACTAGCTTAAATGTAGACATCTGTTCCACTGATCATGAAGGATTAACCCTGGCTAATGGCTGGATGACCATCCATCCACTCTCTCACTTGTCGAGTGTAAGAACAGAGGAAGAAAATAATATGAAAAAACTTGTGGGTTGAAACAAAAATAGGGACATTGCTTATCAGTTGCCATCACAGGCAAGACATACTTGTTTGGAGAAGAATTAATGGAATTTATTAAAAATTAAAATAGATTTGAGTGGTGAGAAACAGAGACAAAAGATTAAAACACCTTCACACACACCTTTTCTCATGCTCATCTTTACTCCTTCATTCCAAACTCCTTTAAACTGCTCACATCTCCAGCAGTGCACTCCTCCCTGCCTTGCTGTGTTTGCCTTTTCTTAAATATGTTTTCACTAATGTGCCACCATCTTGTCTGCTAAGCTCAGCCTTGCCCTGAGGTGGGTCCTTTGCTGGAAACACCTGTGTCTGGAATGGAGCCCCTCCTCACAGAGGCTACCCTTCAGCCACATCTTTGCCAACACCTGGGCACCTGCACCTGATACACTGTTATTTGTCTGTAGTCCATGAGTCCTATCTTAGCTTCCCAGCATACCACTCTGTGCAGTGGCTTGGCTTCTAGAACACCAGCGAGGTGGAGAATGCTGTGATGTATGATAGTTGGAGAACTGCTATGCAGAAGATTTTTACATAGTTTAACCACCTCCCTCTTGAAGTTTGGATGAGTATTCTGATTTGGTGCCACTCTGACAAATTTCCTAGGTTTATTCACCAAAATCTTTAATATAATGGACTGTTAAAAGGGGAATGAGGTTTATCACCCTACAATAAGAATTTCTAAACATGCCTGGGAAACTTTCAAACTAAAGAGAAAGTTATTGAATTAATTTTAATGTCTTCAGTGGAACACAGTCTAGGGAGTAGACAATTTCCATCTGGTACACAAAGGATTAGGTGGGATTTAGGTAAATTTATCTATATACACATACTATATTAATGGAGATCTCCATAGACATGGTATTCAAGTTCATAATAAATTTTAATATTCATGCAATATGGATAATTAATATGTTATACTTTTTCTATATAGACTTAAAATAGACTCATATTGTGAAAAGAAAAACATCGCTAAGTCATATGTGTAAAAAGATTTTTTTCTAATATGTGCTTCACATTTGTAGAATTTTTCAATATGTTCAACACCTCCATATGTTGTTGTGGCACCATGCCAGTTACAAATAAGCTTTCTATATAATGAAGAGTTTTCATAGCCACACTTTAAAAATAATCTCAGAGGGAAAAGATAAAACATGGAAATCTGACAGAGAATCTGTCAAATGTCAGCTAGGATTACAGTTGCTCAGAACTTCCAAGAGATATCTAGAGGCCTTTTATCTGCTGATTACATGGTTGACTATAATTTTCAAATCAAAAAGATAGTCCAAATCTGTCTATGAAAAATATTTTTATGGATTTCCTCAAACAAATTAAATTTAAAAAAAAAATATAATGATACCTCTGGGAAAAAGTAATACTTTTTGACATTTGAATGGAAATGGGATGCATCGATAAAGTTGTGTAGATATATGAAGTACAGAACAACTGATATATCTTGAATCTCTCTACTGTCTTTTATTCCACAGGATTCTGTTTGCAGGGGCTTTCACTATTCATAACATTACAACTATTCAACCAGTTTTCTTAGGAATGTGTTGCTTTCAGAGTTCTTGTGGAACAAGAAGAATAGCGAGGCTCTGAAAACAGTCTGCAAGGAAATCCTTGTAACTTACTCTTCTTCCTGATAACAGCATGAGAAGTACGTGTTGTAACATAGAGTGAGCATACATCTGCAGGAAACACAGAAGAGTGAAAGTTTTCAGGATCTTAAAAATGGAAGAAAATTTAATAAAGAAGGTGCCTTGAACAGAACTGAAATTAAGTTTTCAATGTCTTGTTTATAATCAGTCTAGAAGTTGATCTTAAAATTTTAACAGTGTGCCTCATTCAATCCTCCATTTGTTCATGGAAAACTGTGCACAGTATTGCAATCGGTAGGATCTGGATGCCAGTGCATGCACTATAAACATGCGCTTACAGTCTTCATTACATTTTATTAACTCCAAGGTCTCATTTTATCCCTTTCAGGAAAAGCAGAAGAAATGGTGGACTCATTGTCCTGGTCAGTCCTGGTAGAGATGACTTCTTGCTGTGTAGCAGAAAAAAAATTAATAAAAGCAGTTAATTCCTTAAAATTTTGAGATATGTTTCCTTAGTGTGGCTGACTGTGGCTTAAACCAGTCAGAACACATTTTAATGTAGCCATCCAAATCTCACTTCATAATCTGCATTTACAGCATGAATTAGCTGACCTTCAATGCCACTAACTCATGTTCAAGACTGTGGTTACCATGTCCACTCAGCAGCTCTTAGTTTACTGGACGTGTGAGTATATGAAACTTTATGTATCCAGAGCATAAAGAAAACATATCCATGTCTGCTGAAAAACTAATGTTCTTTTTATATACTGAAACTATTTACTGAAAAGCTTTAAAAATGTCTGATCAATGAATTGGACTATTCAACTGGGCTCAATCTGAATTTTTGAAAAAGTAATGTTTTGGGGCTTTTAGGATACAATTTCTATAGAGGACAAAATACTTTAAATGCAACAATATTTTCTGCAAAATACATTCAACATGTTGTCTAAACATATCTTGGTTTGCTATGGTGGGTTAACTTTGGCTGGCTGACAGGTTCCCACCAAGCTGCTCTGTAATTTCCCTTCATCAAACAGACTGTGGGAGAAAACATGATGAAAGGTCCATGAGTCAAGATAAGGACAAGAGGAGTTCACTCACTGATTAAGATCATGGGCAAAACAGACTCATCTTGGGGAAAAATTAGTTTAATTTATTGTCAATCAAATTGCAATAGGGTAATGAGAAATAAAGCCAAATCTTAAAATGTATTCCACCCCGGCCTCCCTTTTTCCTGGGCTCAGCTTCACTCACAGTTTCTCTCAATCAGTTCAGGGATACAGGGAAGGGGAGCTATGGTCAGTTCAACACATATTGTCTTTGCTGCTGCTTCCTTCTCACCCTCGTTCCCTGCTCTTCCATCAGGTTCCATCCATGGGATACACTCCTTCATGAATTTCTCTAATGTGGGTCCTTCTCCTGGAAGGTAGTTCCTGAACAGCTCTAGTGTGGGTGCTTTCCACAATGGGCAGTCCTTCAAGAATATACTGCTATAGCATGGGTCCCCTATGGGGCCACAGATCCTGCCAGAAAACTTGTTCCTGTGTGGACTCCTCTTGGTGGAATCACAGCATGCTCCAGCTCAGGCTCCCCACACCTTCACAACTTCCTTCAGGACACATTCACTAGCTGTGGGATCTAAGTCTATGTATCTACAATGCTGCCTTTGAAATCAAAGTACAACATTACTGTCCTGTTGCATTCATTACCAGGTTTAGTCTGACTCCTTTGTAGATAATGCCCAAGAACTAGGCAGAAGCTTTTAGAAAGAACTCTATTCCTAATATTTCTCATGTGATATCACCACATAGCTTATTCTGTTTAGGCTCATTCACACTGTAACTCTACCTAACTATTCAAACCTTGGTGAGAAGTGAAGTGGGCCCAAATTTTTCTGCCCTCTTATACCAAAACTCAACTAATACATATGCCTGAGACTGAGGTTTTGTTAAGATAGTTTTTGTGCTACCCAAGCTTAAAGATGTTCCTGAACCTCTTCTTAAAATGTAATATGGATATATGTTTTTGTTATAAACACCAAAGAAGTTTTGTCTTTAGAATTTTATACATTCAGGAAAGATGACTCTGTAATTGTTTGAGCTTCTTTTGACCTGCACTACCAAGGTAAGGTCATGTTATCCCAAAGCCATTGGCTGCAAATTGTACTACTGGAGATTGCTCCAATCAGACCTTTTGCAAAAGTCAGCAAACAAAACATGAATAAAGAAAAGCTGCAAATATCTCCTTAGATAAATCAGCTTTCAACATACGTGAAAGAGATAGAGCACAAACCTGTGTTACCATCCTCACAAGAAGAAACTACAGGCTGGTAGAAGAGAGTTAATTCTTTTTTTGTCCAGTCCTGTCAGCCCCATCTTCCTGACATGCATTGTGAATGGGACACTTCTTTAAAGGAAGACTACTTAGGAACTCTTACATATGTCTCTAATGAACAATTACAGTTTAAAAAAAATTAAAAAGAGTGTAACCTAGAGTACTAATTTTATTCATTTCTGCTAAGTTTGCCAGCATTTTTGCACTAGAGGAATGGTGTCTAATGGTTATTTAAACTGAAAGGTTTAACTGAAAAACACTTGCATTAAAAATTTTTACATATTCAGGATTGCTTAGGTACTAACATTTTTACCTATTTTTAATATGTTTGATGCTACTTGAAACTACTTTATGTTTCAAATACCCAAAGGTAAGACCAGTCTGTTTACTAGAATGTTCTGGAATGACCCTAGTTACAAAGCAAAATAGAAAATTATTTTTAATACTTGAATTTGCTAGCTAGTTAACAGTCTTAACCTACATTCATACATTAATACATCAGCATAGATATATTCACACATTTATATACATGTGTGTATGAACTTCCACATATTCCCAGAAATATGACTGGCTTTCTTGTATAATTGAAAGCTCCTGGGTTCAAGATGGGTACTTCTAATGGAAAAAGAAACTTAGGCATTTGTCTGAAAGTCATTGAGAGAGGAAGATTTGATTTTGCTACATAACGACTTAAAACCCAGTATACATTATCTAAACTGTTGTCCATCAGTTCTCTTTATGCAGGTAATTCTGCTGAAATCAGTACACTTAATGTAATGAGACATGTTTATCCATGACAGAAAGAGAGATGCTGAATGAACTCTAATTAAACAATAAAAATATGTTTGGGATACTTTTATATCTCATAGAATCATATAGTCCATAACTGATTAACTGTGCAATAACAAAGTGAAACAACTGTAGCAAGACAGTATTATGAGAATCTCTTGTACCAGAAAGTCACTGGGTTCTTCTTACTATGTGAGATTGGACAAAAAATTTATTTTTCTTGCTTGTTGACTAGCATGTTGCATTTCTCTATGCAACATCCTCTTCTGAGGATATTGCCTCTTCTTGTAACAAAGAAGAAGGAGCATGGGAGAAATAAAAAGTAATTATTAATGCTAAAGTAAAAATTTTATGATCTGAGATTTAAATATATCTGTTCTCAGAATGCCAGCTGAGAAGAGAGTGCTCATGTTGTTGCACTTCTGCTAAAATGGTTTTTAATGGCTTGTATTCATCTTATAAAAATTTCTCCCTGAAAAACAATATAAAAAAATATTGCATTTTCAGTACTATTAGTCAGACATTAGTAGAACCATCTTCTATCTCCAGAGAACTCTGAAACAAAGAAATCTGTCAGACTGAGATAAGCATCGGCCTTTATATGGAACATAATCACCTCTTAATAAATATAAAAGATACATCCAAAATAATATTTGTCTAGGATTTGCCCAGTATGACATGATCATGAAGTTCATTAAGACACTCTCTAAGCCCTTTCAGAACACTATATATATAAAAAGTCTGGATATAAAGTAATTTAAGTTGCACACTGAACAAATATATCTAGGAATACTAAGCATGAATGATTATTATGGTAATTCTGGGGAATTGTAAAGAAGCTGTGCCAGCAATGACAGCAATGACAGCATGAGGGCATCACAAGATCATAGATATATAGCCAGCTGTCGTAAAAGCTGCGTGCAAGCCTATGTTCATAAACTCATATGAAATAGCATCCCTTTATTGCATAGTTGCTATCAAAGAGGCCATTAGGGACACCATTTTTTTTAAAAAAATTGTATCTTTTACTCAATTTTTTTGACAAAACAATTTGCAGACAATATGAGCTATCAACACTTAAGCAAGAGAGCATATAATTTTGTTTACTAGTACCTTATAATTGGTAGCTACATCTGTAGTGTAAATTTCCTCTTAAGTTTTTTCACAAAATGTGTTTTCCTTCACAAGATGTTTCAATCCTTAAGTGATGTAATGATACTTTTTCTTATAAAATCTCAAAAGTATTATACCTATTAGAGATCAGTCTCTAAGATAGCAGCATTTTGACTGCAGCACAGATTACTAAATACAAAAAATCATAATAAAGGGCTATAGTTTTTGCTCTTTTGATTTGAAAGAAGTTATTTTCAGTTTTTGTCTGCAATAGGAAAGTAAAAAAAATTAGCTGAGTAATGCAAGACTAAACCTATCTGTCACAGTATCCTATTTCTAGTAGTATTTGGTAATGGATACTTGGAAAAGAAAACAGAACTCTAAAGATAGGAATAGCATATGAACTTATTTCTCAAAAAAATCCCCCAACTTTCAACTGTGGAATAAATACTTTCTAAGATGGAAGCAAGGTGTTTTTCTCTGACCACTCAGATTTTCTTTCCACTGCTTGCTGAATCCATGAGGTTCATTATTATCCAAGTGACAGGTTATACAGCTTTAATAGCATGTTGTATGAAGTTTTCAGGGGCTAGTACTTTATGTTAAACCAAAACAACAACCAAAGAACAGTAATCAACCTAAAAAGGGCTCAGGACTCCCTATTTGCAGTTTTGAAATGACCATGCTCTGTTATTGTTATTATTGAGTATGTTTTGGGTTTTTTAAGAGACACATTATTGTGTGCTGTGTGTATGCTTTTGTGCTTGGGTAGGGAGGGCAGCCTTCCCATCTACTGCTCTCATTTGCCTCCTATTCCCATATTTTTTTTCCGCTTTCTGTGTCTGTCTTTTTGCAGTGGTTTCTTAGGTAATTTCCAGATAATTCCTTTGTGAGATATGCTACTTAGACATAAAGGTGCATTACATACACTTCTGAGAAGCATTTTCTTCCCATCAGTCTTGTCCTACTGCTGTAGACCTCATCCTCTCTAGTACTGCCTGCATGCTTCAGAGAATTTCTGAATTTCTTTTTCTTACCATGATACTCAGCCTACTGTACCTGTCATGTAGTTCTTGACATCTCCATACATTTCTATTCCTTGTCTAGCTGACAAAATAGCAAAGGAATTATGTCATCCATTAGGACAGACTTGTTTCTACCCCATTAAAAGGTATATGAGATTAGTTTCTGTACAGCCTCACACTTGCAAAATGTGAGTGAGCACCTCAGCTTTTCTTAGAAAGATTCTACTGCCTTCAATACTAGGATTGCAATGGGTGATAAAAACCTTTAATTGAAGACTTCAGGGAATTAAAAAAACCAAAACCCAGCCGTTACTATGGTTTCTTTAAGTCAAGCAAAGAATATTGTGAGTTTCAGAATAAAACCCCAACTGGTGGCTGTGCTGGTACCATCTTCTCTCATTCTCTCCCTACTCATCTCACATATTATTAGTCTCCTATTCTCCTTGTTCACACTGCATATCTTCAATCAGATTTCTTTCACTTTTTTTCCCTTTGACAAAGCCAACCACTGCCTACACTTTCTTCCATAATTTCAGATGTCTGTTCCATTCTGCAACACATAACACTTAATAATGTTCTCCCACTCACCCTTCTGCTGCATGCATTTGCACTTTTTGTGGCTGGGATAGAGTTAATTTTCTTCACAGTGCCTAATGTGGGGCTATGTTTTGGATGTGTGGTGAACACAGGGTTGATAATACAGAGATGTTTTTGTTATTACTGAGCAGGGCTTGCACCGAGCCAAGGCCTTTTCTGCTTTTTGTACTGCCACTCTGGTGAGGAAGTTGGGGGTGCATGGGAGGTTGGGAGGAGACACAGAGTGGACAGGTGGCTCCAGCTGATCAAAGGGATATTCCATACCATATGACATCATGATCGGTATAGAAAGTGATGGGGGAAGGAGGAAGACGATAACATTTGGAGTGATGGTGTTTCTTTCCCAAGAAACAGTTACGTGTGATGGGACCCTGCTCTCCTGGAAATTGCTGAGAACTGTCTGCTGATTAGAAGAAGTGAATAAATTCCTTATTTTGCTTTGCTTGTGTGTGTGTTGTTGTTTCTTTTTTTGTTTTCTTTTTATTTTTTTTCCTATTAAACTGTCTTTATCTCAACCCAAAAATTTTCAAGCTTTTACCCTTCTGATTTGTCCCCAGTCCTGCTGGTGGGGGAGTGAATGGCTGTGTGGGGCTTGGTCAATGGATGGAGTTAAACCATGACAGCATCAGAAATAAAACAGGCAAAATATATCTTTCCACTAATAAAAGGATTCTCTAAGAATATAGGAAAAGTTGCTAAATTTATTTTTGCTTTCACTAGGAGTTAGGGTGAATAGCATCAACTTCTAAACTCTCCGGAGTTTCCAGCTTAATGACTGGAAAGTTAGCTGACCAGTCATTGCAGTTCCTTGTATTTCTGAGGACAAATGAAACAAAGTGCCCCCCTGGTGTTCAAATTTTCTATTCGTGATTTCATGGTTTGTGGATGTTCCATTCCTTTTATTCAGACATCATATTCAGACTCCTATATATATACTATATCTATGTTTATAACTAACATTCTTTGCATGAAACATTGCATGAATTTTAGGAGCCTGTTACCATATTAGAAAAAAAAAAAGTAAAAGAAACCTAATAATATTTAGTATATTTATTTCTCTGCAACACTCCATAAAGTAGAAAAATCTCACAACCACAGGAGCACAACAACAAAGCATCTTTGAAAGTTCAAGCTAAATCCCAAGACACTGCATGAAATTTTGGAACAGGGAATTTAAATACTGTTATGTAAATTGCAGCAACATTCTTTAGCACCTCCAAAGTTAAAGAATCAATTTTTTAAAAAATCTATTAGTGGAAGGAATTTCCTTACAACAAAAAAGAAATCCCCAAAAAAATCAAAGCCAGACAATCAGTTTAGCCAAATAAGTGTAATATTACGATTCCAACATCACTCACTACCAGAGATACAATAATTTAAAACTTAACTTATACAGAAACAAAAATAACTCAGCATGTCACTTAGCAGGTATGTTTGCTTGTATCACTGACGGGCATAGTCTAGAAATTCAGATCTTATCTCTCTTTCAGGAGATTCTCTCCCATGGTCCCTACTAAGGAATTAACTACCATTCAGTAATTTATAAAAGACTCTTGCATTCCTGCAGACTCCAGACAGTGGATCCAAGATGGCTTTTACTACTAGTTGCGACAGCTGGTGGGAGATGCTCCCCTCTTCACCCCCTGCACACGGTCCCCAAGATGCCCAAGAAAGAGCCATACAGAGACCACTGAGAGGGGATACAGAGAGACAGTTCATTAAGATGGCTAGGGGTATTGATAGGTTCTTAGGGGATCCAAACTACGACCAATAAGAATCCAGGCATAACAACCAATGGGAAAGGGTTAATAAGGGTCAATAGGGACACTTAAACAGAGACCTTCAAGGACCAATCCCTGAAGAC
This sequence comes from Sclerurus mexicanus, assembly GCA_013396755.1. Classification (NCBI taxonomy): domain Eukaryota; kingdom Metazoa; phylum Chordata; class Aves; order Passeriformes; family Furnariidae; genus Sclerurus; species Sclerurus mexicanus. The sequence continues at coordinate 645,351 of VWZF01005464.1, forward strand.
CTAACCAAACAGGCAAGGGTTTCTCAGGGGGCTTTTGAGAAGAACCATGACTAAGGGAAAAAAAACAACACAGCAACAGCTTCAGTTTTTAAGGCATCCTGGGTAGCCTTCTCATTTCCCTCACAAACCCAACCCTGGCATGACCTCTTCCATTTCTGATATTGTAGGCCCCCTTCCACAACTAGTATTTCATTTCTTATAGATACATAGCTATTACTTTTTTTTAAACTTAAAACTGAAAAAATATGTAAATCATTGAGTCTCAAAAAGTTTGCTTTCTTTACAAGAAACAGGTAAGTCCTGCAGAATGGCTAGTAGGTACTGTAGGAACATAGTAAAGAGACAACAGGAATGAAGTAGGGAATTTATTTTCCCTTCATGAAGGCACTTTTTTGTACCATGTATTTCATTGTTTTATTGATTTTCTGATTTCAAATCTGCTTTGAAAATATATGGGGATTTTTATCGTCTCCTACTGTTGATTAAGGTATGCTTCTGGTATTGTGGTTTTATATTTGAACTTGTAACTATGAGTGAAAGTATAGACTTGGCTCTTACTGAGGTAAATGTATAGTCATAAAAAACAGTGCAATAAAAAGACATGCAACTGAGATTGTTCAGCCTGGAGAAGAAAAGACTTAGGGGTAACCTTCCAGTACCTTCCAGTACCTGAAGGGAGCCCATAAGAAAGATGATGAGAGACATTTTACAAAAGCATGAAGTGACAGGACAAGGGGGAATGGCTTCAAATAAGAAGGATAGCAGGTTTAGATTACATATTAATAGAAAATTCTTTACTATGAAGGCACTGGAACAGGTTGTCCAGAGAAGTTGTGGATGCCACAGTCCTGGAAGTGTTCAAGGCCAGATTGAATAGGGCTTTGAGCCCTTTCTAGTGAAAGATGTCCCTGCCCATGGCAGGGGGATTTGAACTACATGATCTTTAAGGTCCCTTCCAAACCAAGCCATTCTAATATTCTGTGATTCTATGATCCACATAAGTCTCCCTTCATTTGTACAGCAATGTCAATTGGAGAAAGGTTTGGAAAAAACCTTAATATTTTTATTAATTCTGTACAAACTGAGATGAAGAACATGTTAGAGAATGTTCTTAGAAAAAGAGTTTTGAGAACGCTTCATGATAACAAAAAGTACAGTAGCAGTAAAAAAATAGTAAAAAAGAAAAAAAAGCAAAAGCAAAATGGCATAGGTAAATTTTCAAACCTGAGGAAGTGCAAAATCATATGGAGCACTCCCTAAAATATTGAAAAGTTGTGGATTTTATTAATATCTGAAATTAACAGCGTTATATTACAACATGAAGTTTGTGAATACAGGAGGATAATACTGGTAGATGACACAGTCATATCTAAGCTCTGAAATCACTTGCTCTAAAAAAAAAATTCAGAGGAAGGTGTGGGGAATTCTATAATGGACAACTTCTGTGGGAGTAAAAATTTCTGTATTATTAGTTTTTCCCTTTTTTTCAGCAGTACAGCATTGTTTCATAAGGTAAACCATGAGATGCTAGTTTGACTCTTATTTAACATCAGGTAAGGAGTCTATAACAATTTTGGAATGCATCTGTCAAATCCAAGAGTCGATTTTGATCATAACTTCACTGCTTATGTGCCTATTATTCTGTAGAGACCAGTTGAGTCATTGTTGATTTGTAAATGTGTGAGTAAAGACAGATTTGTTCTCTTTATTGTGAAATGGGGAAGGGGTAGTTCTCTACCACAGTGAGACAAACCTTCTTATAGAGAGCTCAGTACCTACTCATCATCCTATCAAACTAGAGAAAATCATGTGAGTTAAGCAAAACATAAAAAGTAGAATAACTTTGACAGCATTTGATGGAATTCTAACAAGAAAAAAATATTTCAAAACCCCACATATGTATGACTTGAATAAATGATAATAAACAAAGAATATATGCTGCTGTTCTGCTGGGTGGTAATTTTCATTGAAAAATAGATTAAATTATTAGACATCCCTAATAAAATTGACATGAAGCCAGAAACCTGGTAAATTTAACTAGAGCTGTTGTACTGCTTAGTTAATGTTTCCTATTTGTAAAATGTGATTCAAGCAGCAACAGTTCCCTCAAAATAATTATAGAAAAAGACTCGGTGCAATATGGGTTGATAATTTCTTTAGCAAACTCCTTTAATAATCCTGAAATCTTTTTCTGAATTACTGATAAAACAACTAACAGAGCAGCTGATAACTTTTCATGTTCTGTTCAACATTTTGATTTTCCTGTCTCCATTGCTCTGCCACCTGTCTCAATGGACAGAAAGGCATCAATGACCTCTCTTTGACCTTTTAAACTACTTATTTGTGCCAAATACTGTCATGCTAACTTGTAATACTCTACCCACACACTCTCTCCATTTAGTGAACTTGCCTCCATAGCTGTTCCAGCCAGACATTTCGTAGCACTACTTTCTTTAATAGCACTCTACCTGGATGCTCAAGCTGGTTGCTCCTGTCTTCACTGGAGTCTGCACTTTTTTGCATATTCATGCCTCATAATATTGCTCAGAAACAAGGTCCTTACTGACTGAAGGAAACTTGTGAAGAAGATTCCTTCACTCGTAGAATCATAGAATTAGAGAATGGTTTGGATTAGAACGGAGTTTTAAAGACCATCCAGTTCAACCGCACTGCAATAAATAGGCAGGGACATCGTTCACCAGAACAGGTGGTTCAAAGCCCTATCTAACTTGGAACACTTTCAGGGATGGGGCACCCACAGTTGGCAGATGACTCTCAGTTCTTTGTTCACTGAGAGATGACATAAGTTCTTTATCCACTGATGTATTCATTCCATTGTAGAAGGCCACTAGATTTCCAGGGACCTTCTTTTACCCCTTTAAAAATGGTCATGATGATTCTCTTTTAACAGTCACTGAGGACTTTGACCAACTGCCTCAGCTTTCAAAGTATAATAGGAAGAGAAATTAGCTATTGCATCTGTCAGTTCCCTCAGGACCTTTGGGTGCACTGGATCCCATGGACTTACCTATAATCAGATACCTCAGATGCTTTAAAACTTGATCTCCTGTGATGGCATCATGCCTTAACCCCGGACAGCACTAAGTTGTCTCAGCACCATTTGACTGTAGAATAGTAAGAGTGGATGCTAATCGGTAGGATTCATCAGGCTTGACAAGCTCCTGATAATGTTGCCAATGCAAGCTCCTGGTAGACTTGTGAGTCTGTATCTTCCCAGTCTGTAACTTTATGACTAACTCCTTCCCAGTTTATGACTTTTGCTCCTGTAGTCTCCACATTGTTTCTTTAAACATAATTAATGTGGACAGAGTTTTATACATTATTGCAGCTCTGTTTTTAAGGACAAAAATCTTCCACAAATAAACTGTAAAATACTATGGAGTATGTTTCAGATGTGTGTCATAATGACTTTGAGTCAGATCCTTCCCACTCAAATAATGTCAGCAAAGTCTATTTAAATTTTAGACTCTCTTCTCTCTGGAACAATCTCTAAAACCTTGCTCATCTGCTTCAGTGTCAACTACAAGGTCTGCAGAGAAATTTCCTTAATTTACTCTTTAATTTATATACAGAGAATTCTATTACATTTAAACCAGGAACTGAGTACCTGAATACTAAGCAGGGATAAGAGTTGTTTATACTAAAAACACTTGGGATGAAATCAGAGAGGAGAAAATAAATATAAAGGCAGAAGATTCCATCAAATCTACTAGGTTGTGGAAAATTACTGCATACTTCACAGAAAATTTTTACTGTTTTTTAATCCAGTCTTCTATTGAAAATTGCAAAATATTTAGATCCTAGTCCTCAAAGGCATTCAGTGGATATAAAGCCCATTGAAAATCAAAATCCCTCCCCCACCAGGGATGAAACTTCTGGAAGATAGATCAGATGCTCTTGAAGAATTTTCCGACTTTCATCTTCTGGTGGTCAGATTCTGCTTCTTTTATTTTATACGACATATTAACCAGCAGTATGTAGCACAGTTGTGATCACAAAATCTTGCAAAAAGAGATGTTATTTTAATAATTTTCATCATGTATTATGAAGTGTATCATCACTACATTGCTATGGGATGGTTTTTCCTAGAATTTAATAAACATTTCAAGTAATAGAAAGGAGGAAAACAGATATATGAGATGGATTCAGATCATCACTGAATCCTGATTTCATTGGAATTGTTCCAAATATTTTAACTTTTTGCAAGCTTGAAATTTATTGAAAGGTTTGTTATCTGAAAAGGTTGAAGTAGGATTTTCAGTGGAATCTTCTGAAGCACTATAATCATTAATAGACATTGTTCCACAAATAGAATTGCAGTAAATGCTATTTCATTCTTAATATATGTAGCATAATTCACATTTAATGATCATTTCATAGTTTAGTGAATTGATAAATTGAAAAGGCCTATATCATAAATAGAAACACTATGAATTCTGAAAGTACTGAACTGTCTTTTGATATGAGAAAGTTAATGAAAAGTAAAAACTGTGCTTTATGTTAACTGCCTTTCTTGATGTGTAGAATCCCATTTCTTTTCATATAAATATATTATAATAATTGGTCTTTATTTTCTAAATTCTTCCAAGTTTTAAAATTTAGTTTTACTGTTACATTGATAAAATAGTCACATCAAAAATATTTTTAATGTTAGTAGTGCTAAATATTGTCTGAAAGTTTTGAAATATGCAAATTTCTCTTCCATTCTTTATTGCTGCAGGGGTAAAACTTGCTTTGGGTACCCAGTGTTCTGAACACAAATAAAATGGCAAATAACATCAGTTCCAAGCTACTAAGTAGTTCCTTCTTAGTAACTGACATAAAAGAAATACTTTCTGCAGGTCTATTTGCAGATATACTACTCATAATAGTGATTTCAACCTATGGAGAAAATGACTGACAGATGGCATTGTTTCTTTCTTTTATAAACACAGCTGGAATGGAGTTGAAGTCTAAAAGACCTTTTGTCAGTAATAGAATAAGGAGTGTGAAAGGGAGCCTGCACTGCTTCTAGCAACTCTAAGGACATTTAACACATGCTCCACACGTTTTTTCATTGCTTAAAAATGTGTCTTTCCAGAGAAAATAAAAGAGGTTACCAACAGAAATGAACTACACTATAAAAAAGAAAGCAATGCTTTGTGAAATATAAAAAAGGTTAGTTTGGGTTGCCAGCAAGGCAGTCTTTCATCAACAGATCAAGAAGATCAGACCGCTGAATTAATGCAATATTTTGTTTTTTAGGAAAGGGGGAAAATAGAATTAGTTTTGTTTTGTTGGGGTTTTTTTCAGTTAGATATAACAGATAAGTTTCCACAGCGTGCAAAGCCAGTGAAGCCATAGACTTGAGTAGTAAGCATTGAGCCTTCTGTACTACCTTTGCTATGCATGTAGAAGAGAGTGTCCTTGGACTTTAATGTTAATTTACAGATTACTCGAAGAGAACTGCTCTTCAGCAGACTGTTCTGATGGTGTTATTGAACTTTAAAATCTTTAGCATGTGGCCATTAAGTATTCTGTAAATGCTTTCCACACCTGATGTGCTCTTATAAGCTGCCAGGATTCAGCAATTGACCTGTGATGGATGAAGTGAGAAAAACAAAAGCAGTCTGTAGGTACTAGTGTCCAAACTCTTGCTGTGAGTCTCATTGACTTCAACAGGCCATACTGAAGTTTTATATCTGACCCAAAAAAAGGATAAAGGGTATTGCTTTGTCTCTGTCACAAACTCAGCAAAGTTACTCACATTTAAAGTATAAACCTGGCTTATAAAGTCAAGTTACTACAAGCAACTTCTACTCGAAAGGATGGGTTTCTGTTTCTTTTTCTTATCTCCCTGCTTCCTCTCCCCTTTCTCCCCCAATTTCAGGGAATTTTAGTGATAGAATTTAGATTTGTGATGTGTGCTTCTTGAAGTAATATCAAGGGTATAGAATCATTTCCACTTTTACTTTGCCTGGTCACAGATAGTAAAATAATCCTGCTTTTTCAGATACTGCAGGAACATTAATGTTGCAACTGCTTAGCTAGTTATAGCTTCCACTTGAATTTGTGTGTTCTCACTGGACAAAATCAGAATAAACTAGTTTTCAGCTGAAATCTTTCACATTTGCCACATATGTTAAGTATGCATGTGTTAGTTCATGTTTTTAACTGCCATTGCACGGTCTTGCTAGCTACTGGTTTTACTCTTTCAGTGTGTAGAAGAAATTATATATGCCATCAGCAAAGATCCTTAATCACTAATTCTCTTAAATATAAGTTTGATTTCTGGCTTAGCTACCAAGAAACACTTGTTAGCTATTGTATTCATTTCAGTAAATGCAGACAAGAGCTTCGTTCATGAAAGATACTTAGATATAAATCTCTCACTTATTTCCTGGAAATATGCTTGTATTTCTATGGACAACTGTACTGAACCGTCATCTTCAAACATCTAAACATCTACATGTTTTGATAAATTGCCTATTGAGAACATTTCTTTTCATACTTTTATAGTTACAGTGAATTCCTATGGTCAATCTCTGCCATGAAATTTGATGTTGTTTTTTTATTTAAAAAATTCATCTGACCTGACTATTACCTGAGGATAGTTCTCAGATATGACAGATAGCTTCATAAATATTTTCCGTTGTCTAGTTCACCTGTCCAAAGAGAATAAAGAATTAAGTTTTGCTTAGAGGAGCTGAGCAATAACTACAGACCTTCAAAGTACTGCTGTTTCCAACTCTTAATTTATGGCATCATACCAGTTAGTCTTTAGGAAAGATATACTGTGTTTCTGCTGACTGAAGAATATAACATCAGGAAGAACTTTTGAGAGAGCTCAATGTCCATATTGTTGGCTGTAAGATGTCATAGCTTTAATTGAAATTTCCACATGATTTGATACACAGTACAAGCCTATAGCACACGCAGACCCTGTACAAATCTTGTTTACTTCCATCACTTCAGTGTGTCTGAGAGATCCACCAGCATGTGAAAAATTGTGATAAAGCCAGACTGTATGTGCCACAGAGTCAGATTCCATTTGTCATGCCATTTAGTACAGAGTACAAGGACTGGGCTTGTTTTGTTTCTTCTGAATTATGCAAACATAAACTCCCTTTGATAATACAGAAGTCAGGTATGTTTTACCAGAGCATAAGGCAGAGCTTGGGGCTCTAATTGCACTAAGGGCAATTGTAGATTACCTATCATATTGCGCATTTCAAAAACACTTGTGAAATGCCTCCAGGATTGTAAAAGTTCAGTGAATCACGTGAAAGAAACATGGACCTCTTGTCAGCTGACCTAGTCTGTTCCTCTGTTCCCAAAGTAGAATCAACTATAATTAATAGCTAAGGATTTACTTATAAATATGGCTTGGGGTCAGAGGGAGGATTCTGATGGGTGTATCACAGAAGGTGTTTTCTTTGTATGTGTCAAAGAGTCACAGTTAATACAGGAAATCCAACCTGAACTCAGCCTTATTAAAGAAACAATGACTAAGTCACATCATGTATAAACATTTTTCCTTTTAATTCTAATTTTTTTCTTTTCATTCTAATATATTTAAAACCATATTTTGTTCTATTTTTTAATGTAATAAACCCCCAAATTGATTTATTTCTTTTCCCCCTTCTCTTTTTTAACCCAATATTAGAAGTTTTATATAAATGGTCATCTTGAAAATGAATACACAAAGAAGAACCATTTTTTCCCATTAATTTAAATTTATATTTATCTTATTTCCATTGATTTCAGTACAATTGGTTCAGCCTGAAATTAAATTCTTGATTCAGATTCAAGTTGTGCTTATTTTCCACATAAGACCATATTTTCTGTGATAGGAAATCAAAGGGAACATGAGTGAGATGTGATAAAGCCTGTTATTTCATTTTAAAAAAAAAAATGGATCTTTAAATCTACAGCACCAGGAAAGTTTTATGAACTTTGATCCTTGAGGTAGACCTTTTTACACACTGATAATTCTCTTACACTCTTAAAAGGAACCAGACTATCAGACTTATATATTCAGGAGGAAAAAGAAAAAAATTGTTAAGACTAAACAGTCTTTAAAACAAAAACAATTAGTTTCTAACTGTCTCTAGTGTAGCTTTATCAGCAGGATCTGCTATTGCTCTGTACTAAAAGAATGAAATAAAATAATCTTGTAATGACAAACATGTAAAATCTGCTTTAATCACATATTTAAATAATAAATCTGACTACAACTCCAGGAATAAAAATGAATCTTTTGCTTGTTGAAAACACACCATTAATGTAACACTGATTTGTTCCCCAAATATGCCTCTCAATTGTAATATCAGAATTAAAATAAAATTGCAAAAAAGTTTACAGCTGAGATGTTCACATTCCACATCTAATAGTCTGTCATGGGAATAATTACCTATAATGGGTATCCAAGGGATATAATTGTCTGCTGCTGTGAATTAGGAGTGCCACAGGTGGTGTTAATCACTTGGAATGTATCAGAGTAGAACAGCAGCCAGAGACAGAGCCTGCTTAAACTTGATTTGTGGAACCATTGTTTCTGGATGCTTCAGACATAAATTGAGTGCATGGTAGTAATAATGCACACTCAAATAGTTATACGAAAACAAAGGGATACAAATATAAATGAAAAACGGGGGGAAATTGTCCTCCTTAACAAAGGTTACAGAAACAGTCATGAGCAAAGTTGTTTTGCTTTGCAGCACTTGCCTTTTTTGATGTGGAACAGAAGGCAAAAAGAAGGTCAATAGATACTTTTATTTCTTGAGCCTGCCTGGTACATATCAGCAAAAGAGCTTTCATCAGTTAGGTACTCCAGAATTTTCCTTTTTATAAAATCATAGAATCATTAACATTGGAAAATACCTCTAAGAACATTGAGTTCTGTAGTATATGACTTATACAGATATATCCAGTTGTAATGCTCTCTCTGATGACGTAAAAACTTTCTTCAAATATTGTATTGATTTATTACAACATTACAAACTGAATTTAAGAGCCTATCATCAGTAGCTTCTCAGAAATGTCATGAACATCAAAGAAATTGAACTGATTTGAATTTTTGTAAAATATATAAATGTATAGTAACTAAATAAATATGATGACACCTGGATCTCCTCAGAGTGAAGTCAAGGTCTTGATCTGTAGATAAATTAGAGGCAGAGGAAATGAATCTGTGGATGATCTCATATGTCTTTGAAGATGGTGACAAAATTTAAAATTTAACTTCTTAAATCTTTTAAGGGAATTAGTCTGTAAACCCTCTACAAACTCAAATAACAAATTCAGTTTTCCTTCTAAGATATGAGGGAGTGTAAGGCTGGTCATATATCGCTGTGGAACGTTCTTTCTAAAAGTCAAAGCAGCCTAAGAAATATTTTTATCTCCAAGGTCTTTAGAAGCCCTTTTGCATTTTAGAGCACACAGTTTTATAGAGAAAAAACCCAAGTTATAGTTGTGACTTTTGCAGTTTACAAGATCATACCTAGCAAGTAACAAGTTCCAGCTAGTCAAGTACTTTAAAGAGAAAAGTACAGAACAAATGCCTCAAGTTTGGTGTTTCAAGTTAATTGATATTATGGTGAGAGGGTTTTGTTGTTGCTATTTTCACGTGTTTGTTGTTGTTTTGTTTTTTTTTTTTTTATGTCATCTAGTTTACTAAATTGTACACTGCTGAACTATAACTTACTAGAATTGACACACATCACTAAACTAAATTTCATGCCCCAGCAGTTTCTTCATTCTCAGAATGCATAACTGTATGGGCTAATTAGAGCTTGATATCAATCTATGAAAATGATACGTATTATTATACTAATTTTTTAGATAAGCTATGATCACACAGATTAGGAGAAACCGTCTGAACATCATAAAGAAAAAAGAAACAGGTACTTCAGCTTTTGCAGTTTCATGTTGTAGCTTTTAGATTGTAGTTGTTCTTCAATATATTTATCAAAAATTTTCAGTTTGTCAGACACAAAAGAAAAAGAGAGAAGAAAAAGTGAAAATTAATCATTGTGGCAAATAATTCACTAGGAATATCACCATAAGCATTTTTGTCAAGACCAAAACTGTTGCTGACAACTACAGCTCAGCTAGACAGTAACACACTGTATCATATAAATATGTGTTATGGAAAGATGTTTTTATCCTCTCTGTGTGTTGTTGTTTTTTTGTTGTTTTTTTTTTTATTATTCACATCTTAAAAGTATTTGAAGAAAAGATTCTTTATTATGTGTTTTATTTCAAATGTATCTGTAAAATTACAAGAATTGGTGCTCTCTCTAAGGCGCTCAAATCTGAGACCATACCTGCAGCACCAAACGCAACACAATTAGCACCAATGCTAGTAATCAAGAATTAACACACCATTACACATATATAAAACCATTTTAATGTGTGAATCTAATAAAAGTGGGGAAAATACACTTTGCCAAAATCCTGTGTGTGCTGAGAATAATGCAGCAGATTAACACATCACTCTCAATTGGAAAGGTTCTCAGTTTACCTTACAGCATTGCCAAAACTGTATTTTGGAGGCCATGTTGTGGTGGGCTGACCCTGGCTGGACTCTAATTTGATCTGTAATAAGTTAAATCAATTTTCCTGAAGTCAAGTTTGTTTTGCCTATGATGGTAATTGGTGAGTGACTTCTACCTGCACTTATCACAATCCATGAGCCTTTCTCTTTTTTCTACCTTGTCTGTCTGAAGAGAGGAATGACAGAGTGCTCTTTGGTGGGCATCTGGTATACAGCCAGGTTCAACCCACCACTGTCTCTGAGTTTAATTCTGTCACATGAATTGTATATGTATATGGTTGTATGTATCAGTAGAAACAATAGCATAATTCCCAGTAGGTCTTTACTAGGATTTAGGACTTTGCCTTTAAAATGGACTTAATTTTCTCTCTCTGTCACTCATTTCAATCATAGCTACTTCCAAAGTGGCCATCATATTGTTTCCTAAATATGTTGAAAAATGTCAAAATGTGGTGCAGAATTTTTTTCCCCTTAAAATTGCCTAGAAATTTTTTTCTTGTAATAATATTTAGGATACAAGTTTTCTATAAATTTGTTTGTGTGTTGTGTAGGCAGTAGAACAAAAGTTAAAGAAATAAGTCTTGAGAGGAAAAGACTGGTGAGTTTATGGATCTTATTGGCAGTAATCTGTAATCATCACATGATTCTCCAAATCAAGACTTGAAATTTTCTCAAATGTGCCATAGCTGAAACAGAAGTGCTCAATAGAGAAGTTATTGTGTGCAATTCTGTGCAGCCTCTGTTAAGCAGCAAGCCAGTCTAGATAGTCATAAGAATACTTTCTCTCCATTAATCTGTCAGTCTGTCAATGTGACCATTTCCTATAACAGGAAAACAATTCACTGGTGGAACTAAAATTACATGAAGGTAAAGATATTAACAGATCAGAAAATGCAACAGAAAATATGTAGATGATATGATTATGTCAGAAACTGCAAACTTTTGCATATAAAATATTTATGTATGACACAAATAAAGCAAGAATTTTTCTTCTTCAGATTTGAATATTACACACAATTAATAACCAAAGTATCAGAACTTAACATTTTCATCCAGTAAGCTTTATAAGTTGGAGCTATGTACTTGAGATTTTTAGCACAGATAAATTTCTGACTGCTATAACTTGACACTGTGTGCCACCCCTAGAAGTCTCAATAGATTCCCTTGATATCTAGGTATCTTTTTCCTTGGATTTATCTTGTATTATACTTTTGGATCCAGACTGGTTATGGGAAGTCATTCATCATCTTTAGATATATATCTACTTTTTTGAAACCTGTCTGCAACAATCTCTGAACCACAGCAAACCACAGAAGATGTGGCACATTTATTGATAACATGACATTTTAAACAAGTAAAAACTCTGTGTGTGTGTGTGTGTGTGAAATTAAAAATATCATATCATGAGCACGTATAAAGTAAAACTCGGTAAGGTGAAAAGCTATGAAATACACTAATTAAATGGAAAAGATATAAAAGATATTAAGTATGAAGAAGAAAATGCAGGGGATCTCTGCATGGCTCTTTCTTAGTAGCACAGTCTGGGTAACAACAGCTGCTAAAGAGAATGGAAGTATAAATAGTGTATGGGAAGGGGATGCTAGAAACTCTCTGAGAGGGCATTTTCACAAAACTGATAGTCCCAAAGAGGAAGATGAGCTTCAGTGGGATTAAACTAACAAGGGAAATTAAAATGCAAACACTCTCAACTTGAAGGACAGGCAGTGAGAGGAAGCAGTAGCATCACAGAGGAGTGGTCCCTCAAGACAGCGGCCCCAAGGCACACCTGCCCTGCCCAGTCTGTGTGGCACAACATCCCCATGGGGTGCCAGGAGCAGACTGCCCACAGCAGTGGTCTAGTAGTGTGTGGGCAGCATGCATAGGACCACGGTCCTTGGCGCATGGGCAAAGTGGGATGTTGTGAGCAAGGAGGTCACACGAAGCTAGGGCACCCATGTCTCCCAGAGGAATGGTAACCTACATGTCTGGGCAGGAAGCTGAGCTTGTAACTGAGGATATATGTGTGTAGAAAGGGGTTAGAACTTCTTGAGAAGGACATTTAGAAAGTTATTGATATTATTTTGTTTGACCAATGTCCAGTGCTATGCTCCATCTGTTTTGTTGCAGCTATTGATCCTGAACATATCATTCCTGAGTGCTGGTTAACCATGTGTCATTAACAAATCAATAAAAAGCTTCCTGATTTGACTTAAACTAAAAATGAGTGTGATAGATCCTACTTTTTCCTACTGTTTACCTTCATAGTTAATTCTTACTGAAGCTATATTTTATGATTATGTTTTAAAAGGTAAACATTTTTTGCCAATATACGGAAGACCACCCCACATTTTATTCAAGGCCCTAGTCACTTTTTGACTGGTGGCATTGCCTCAACAGATTGCCTCAACAGAAACTAGTGGTCTAGTTTTGAGGCCACGAGTTTTGCAGTGTGATGCCCTTTATTTTGATTACTCAGGCTCCACCTATACTGACCTCCATGAATCTGCTTACCAAAAAGTGAAGTTACACAGTAGCATACACACCTCACCTAAGCAAAGCATTGCAGGAAAGCAAAATATCCTTATCAGAAGGATAAACCCTATCAGAATTTGAGAGTTGAAATGCTGGGAATTTTAGTAGGTTAACTACTAACAAAGAGGGAATTGAAGAATGTTGCATTTAAGATTGTGTTTTGTACAAAAAACTGCAACAAATTAACAAAGAAATGTCTGTAATTACACTAACTCAACATGATTCATCTATGTGATGGGGATAAATCACAATTGGCATCAGATCTTCAGAAGATTAAAATACTCCTGCTCCTTGATGCCTTCAGTGAAACTACCATTTTCCATAGATTGAAGATTTAGCCCACCTTCTTTAGGATTCATTTTCCAGTTTTGAAATCAGAAAGGACTGGTGCTTTATAGATGTTCATCATTTAAGGCAGGGGATAGCACCATGTTTGTTTATACTTTTACCAAGTAGTTAATATTTTTTTTTTTTATTTAGGGAGAATTCATATTTTATGGATTGGTCTTGTTACTATGAATAGGCATTTATATCAAAGAAACTTGAAGCCAAGCATAGCCATCTCCTGAATTTAAATAAAGAAACAGTTAGAGGAAGATTTCCATTTCGCACACAGTGCCCTTCACCTTCAGAGAAATTTACATTGAATTTGGCATGATAATATATCAACACTTGACAAAAAAAAATTCCTATCCTTTGTATTACACCGATATATATTTCTCCTACTGTTAGAGCTTAGAAGTGTCAACAGAAACATAGCACATTTACATAAACTAGTGTAAATTAGGAAAAAAAGGCAAGGAGGCTAGGCAGGTTTTTAAACCTGGACTTGAACAAATAGAAAATCAAGATCTAAGGGTTGGGGGTTTTGTGCATCTGTGCTGCTAGGAGTGGCTCACACATCCACATCCAAGGTCCTTCTGTACTTATATTTAAGTGAATGCAAAAACGAAATGGCCATTTACAGTGAGACAAATTTAACCATGTTTATCTAAAAGCTCATTGCTTAATCAGTGTTGGTTCTCTAGGTTTCCTCTTCACTTAGTGGGAAAAAAGGCTGAAACTTAAGAGAGCATTTGTTTTTAATTGCATTAAGTCTATTATGTTATCTGGTAAATGGCATTAACAATACCTCTCTTCTCATTGATTACAGGCAGAGCTGTAAGTGCTTACATTCCAATGCCAGAATATCTAAAATTACATAAATTCCACATCTAACTGTGAAAGTGAAAACTGCTCAGTAGGACAGATTGCTGCTACTTACAGCTTTACTCCTGAAATCAGAAAGTGTCAGTTTTTGTGGGGGAGTGCACAGACACAAAAAAATCCCCGTAAAACTAAGGATCTACTGTCTGTTTTAAGATTATGTTTTTCTTGACTTCTTCTGTGCAGTATTCTCTCAATAATATGAGTTTATACATTTTTCTTTGCCTCTTTGCTATCCACTGAGCAGCCATAAAATGTTATCCCATCTGAACAGAACCATCTTTCATTGTCAGTAACATTTCTTTAAGATTTGAGGTAGTAGATAATCAGGCCCATTGTCCCTAAAGGAGCTACAATTACTTCCAATATTTTCTTCCTCTGGCTGATGGTATGACATGTGTACACTTATATAGCTCATTTTTCTAACAGATGCCCACTGCCCTTAGCACTTTTACCACATTTTTATTATATAGGTATATTTATTATAGAGGCAAGACATAATGTGGATTGTATTTAAACTGCAATGGTTGATTGAACTCTGTCTTCTGGGAAAAAAAAATTCTGATTTTAATGGGGGATTACAGTGGGATGGTTCTCACTTGTTGCCTAAAATAATATTTCACTGTCTTTTTCTTGCAGATATTGTAGCATGCAGAATGTGAAAATGAATCTACCCAGCTATTGTTCCTTTTGTGCTAAGGAAAGCTTTTTTATTTGCACAGCTCTAGCTAGAATGGCACACTCTTTGCAGAAGCTGAACACTGAAAATATTTCTAAGTTAATCCTTAACATGGAAACTGTTTCTGCTGCTGCTTTGACTAGCTCTCTAAACATTCTTCTATTTATTTATTTATACCTCTCTCCTGTCAAATTGTGGCTTGGGATACTGTGGGAAATGCAATTTTTTCCCAGAAGAAGTTTTATTATGGCCACCTCAATGAACACAAAATTATTGAAATAGAGGTGAATTTTTAAAAGATTGGGTGGATTTTTTAAAAAGAATTTCTGAAAGTATCAGGCATACCTACCTAGTTCTAGGAGCGAGATTTGATAGCATGAGGGCCCAAGTGGTTTTCTCTATGATGCTGCTGGTGAGGGTAGGGGCTTGAGGAGGTATGGTTGGATCTTATGAGTCAACAACTGATTCCAAGCTCATGTTGACAATGGGGATTTGAAATTTATGATGATTCAACCCTCTTGAGTGCTGGTAGGAAAAGAGGCAGGATTCACCTGGTGCACTGGCACAAAAGCATTTTTTGCCAATGGGCTGGCCAACCTGGTGAGGGGAAATTTACACTAGGAAAAATGGGGGAGGAAAAGGGCTTTTAAGTAGCAGTGATACATTTATTTCATATTTTTGTGAATTCTGTTGGATCTACATATTTAGCTGACTTTCAAAACTGTTATAGTTGTTTTCACTCGGAGAGGACAGCTGAAATTTCAGGGAAAAAAAAGTAATGTTTGTTTCAGATGGAAGAGGACATGAGAGAGGAGGGCATGAAAAGATTCATTCTCATAGTTTCAGCTTTCAGACAAATAGGCTAATAATAATAGTAATTCTTATTATTATTTTCAAAGGAAAAGAAGGAGCTAATATAAATTTTAGAGGACAAAAATGTGTCCAACAGTCAAATTAATTTTTTGATAGAGTAAGAAATAATCATTTTTTTACAAATATAAGGTAAGGAATAACTGCTATTATGAAAAAAAATACAAATAATATGAAATAAAACTTTTAATGTAATTTTAAAAGAAAAGAAAAAGAAGGAAATGCTATGCTGCAATGCAAAGATCAAAGACAATAAACCATAGTTAGCACTGGTAAGTCTGTGGGTGGAATATCAGTTTTGCATGACCAAGGACTGAAAAAAATTGCATTTTTTACCCTTGAGCAGAAGAGATTAATCCCAGTCTTCCAAATACAAGAGACTATTAGAACGATAGAGATAGCAACTTTCATGCTTATCTAGAAAAAAAATACTAATTTTCACCAAAAATATTAGATACTGGGGTGAAATTACTGGTGAATTGTTTCCTTTACAATTTTCAAAGGAGACTGTTTGAAAGGACAGCAAACAATGCTGCAGATGACAATTTCATCCAAAGAAGCTCAGCTAGAACTACAGTTCCTGAGATAAAGCAATAACAGGCTGGGTTAGCTCTATTTTTGCATAGTTTTATAAACAAACTCCAGGCAACTCCAAACTCCATTAAACATCATTCAGAAAACAAGTTGTATATGCTACTAAATTAATGCTACATGAGACAACTCAAGAGAAACATTTTCTGCTCTGTAAGCAAGTACTGTTATGCTCTATCTGCTCCCTGGTGCAGAGGGACAATAAAACAGCAACTGTTTTGCTGTCATATCTTCAGAATAATATTTGTGAGTAGTGCTTTAAAATGAAAAAGTGAGAAGAAGCTGTAGTATTAATTCCTTTATTTATAATCCATTCAATTTTCCGCTTGCCTGAAGCATGGTTAATTTGATAGGCATCTTTTAATTTGTAATTAGTCTTCAGGAAGGACTGTTTTCTGATGCTTTAAGTAGTGCACTATTTATTAATTTGTGTTCTCTCATTTTATCCAGTGTTTATGCACTATGGACCAGGTTTAGTATCCACTGAGATGTAATTGTAAATGAGTTCAGCAGTTAGCTCATTTGGCTTTCTTTTATTTTTGAACACATAAAACAAGATAAATTATAACTAGATATGTTTAGTTTACATCTTATCTTCTCAGCCTGGCTTTCAGATAATATTTACAGAAAGGAAAACCTCTACAAGAATAACATTTTTGCTCTGTTGATGTAGAAAGTAGTGGCAGCCACATATAGCTGTTGGCAGCAGAGGAAGCATGGCTATAACCACAATCACTGAAGCTTTTCTTTTGAGACTTTCTTGTCTTTGCTTATATGTAAAACTAAGTGAATTTTCAGTTAACTCATAGTTGATACTGCTTCAAGCTGAAAACAAGCTATGAAATAATTCCCTTCTTATAGTGTTTATGTGTCTACATACATCATCTTCATTGATTCCATTGGTTTAAAAATCATCTAAAGCCAAACTCAGATTGAGAACCCCTTGTTCTGTACTGTACAGATTACCTAAGAGTACCTTCCAATGCCTAAAGAGGGCTTACAAGACAGATGGAAAGGGACTTTTCATAAAGGCATGTAGTGACAGAACAAGGGAGAATGACCTTAAACTGAAGGAGGGTAAGTTTAGATTAGATAATAGGAAGAAGTTCTTCTGTATGAGGGTGGTGAGGCAAACAAGTTACTCAAAAAAGTTGCAGACTTCTCATCCCTGGGGGTGTTCAAAACCAGCCTCTGAGTCACCTGGTCTAGGGAAAGGTTCCCTGCCCAGAGCAGGGGGATTGGAACTCGATGATCTTTAAGGTTTCTTCCAACCCAAACCATTCTATCATTCTCTGTATATACACAATGTATTTAATAAATTATTCCTGTCCCAGGGGTTGAGAATGAAAAATTTCATTCACAGAGGAAAGATTTTGGTAAAACATAGGCAGAAACTGCTGAGTTAGGTAATCATTCTTTCTCTGGATAATTCAAGAGAATTTTAAGTAGTGTGGCTTCAAAGAGGATGAAGTTTCTCTCTTCACAAGGAGCAACAGGGAGAAGACAAGTGGAAATGGATACAAGTTGCACTGGGAAACGTTTCATCTAGATATATGAGAAATTTTTTACAGTGAGAACAATCAGCCTCAGAACAACCTCCCCAGCGATTTCACAGAGTCCTCATCTCTGGAGATTTTGGAGACAGGGTGCTAGATAATCTTGTTTAGGCTCCTTTTCCCACAAAAAAAAAAGTTAGACCAGATAGTTCTTCAAGGTCCGTTCCAACTGTTTTATGGTTCTATTAATAAATATGTTTTAAAAGAAAGGGGGGGGGGAAGGAAAAAGTGGTCTTGTAGAGAAGCATATTTCTTTTCGATAGTGTTTCCCAATGCTTTTTTTCAAGGTTTCTTCTATTTTTATCCTCTTTCTCGTAATTAAAGTGATTTTAGCAGCTCTTATTTATTACTTTAGATAAATTTAAAATTAAATTCTAAAATATTTATTTATACTATAAGCTTCCTGTCTGTACTTTAAGTCATTGTTTGTTTTCCTCAGTTGTCTCTGAACATTCTGGATTTCTTACATTCCATTTTCAGCTACTTGTCTGAGTGTTCAGTTTGCATGGTCTTGTAGAAGGATCTTGTACTTGGACAAGACACAAGTCTTGTACTAAGACACATGTTTTGCCATCCATGGGTTTTTAAAGGTCTGTCTGAAAAAAAAAAATCTGAGTTGAAAATCTGTCTGAGTTGAAATCTGAGATTTCAACTAAACTGCTCATTATGTCAAATACTGGAAACAAAATGAGATCAAGATTACTTGGATGACAGTTGCAGGAAAATAGCAGAAGAGATGCTTTGTCATGTGTGGTTTAGTAGTCTTTTTTTTTTTTTTAACTCATGGGTCAGATGCAGAGGCATTTTTGAATGTATACATTCAGTATTAGGTAGCATAGGGAGAATATTTCCTATTTGCCAACAAGACTCCTTTACTGTAGTGACTACATATGCTAGAGCTATTAATCATAATAAATTGAACTTTACTTGTGCAGCACTGCCTTATGAGAACTTCAGTGTATTCCCAGTATAACGCACTGTTAGAAAATGCACTATTGGGGGTTGGATTAGGGGTTAAATAACAGCCTGAAGATCTTTAAAAACTTCAAGAGAGAATTTAATAATCTCAAAAGTATTGTAACTGTGAGATAAGACATAACATAAGCTGTTAGATATATATCTTTGTGTAAATACAACTAAGCTGAAATATCTGGTGACAGATAAGGAAACAGGGTTTTAAGCAATTATTATTTAGTTATTAACTTTATGCAAGCTGCTTCAGCAGACAGTCATCTACAGTAGTGAAATATTTTTTTTTGAAACTTGATAGATTTTATAGAGATTTCCTTGGTTTTAAAGCCTGAAGTCTTTCAAATCATCTGATCTGACCTTCAGTATGACAGAGGTCATTGCACTTCATGTATCTTTTTTCGGTGAATAAAGTGACTCTGCATTTCAGTCTTCAGAAAACAGTTGCATCCATGAGAAGTAAATAAGAGAGATGAATTGGAATTCAGAATTATTTTGAAAAATTAGAAAAAAAATCTTGAAAAAGATAAGTATGACTAAGATGTGCATTTTCTGTTTTGGTAAAAATAGATAACTACAGAAACGTGAGATGTAGATCAACTGATTAGATGACAAATACACATAAATTACTGAAGTAAAGGATAATCACAAAACTGATCTGAAATCTATAGTAATACTGTTATTCATAGAAAAAACACATGGGATAAGTAAACATGAGTCTTTATTCAATACACTTAAGGTTTCATTTGGAGAACAAACAATTTTGGGGACTTTGGAAGAATTCTGCATAAGCTGTAGCTCTGTACTTTGGTATTGCTATTGCTGGCAACAGGCCACAGGCTTCCTATTGACTCTCCAAGGTCCCTGGACAGGGACTGTTGGTCTTGCTTTGCATGGATATGTCTAGGCCCTTTATGTTCACCTGCTTTGAATGAAAGTGCTTCTCTAGCAATGAGGCAACTGTTGCTTGTGTGGTGTTAGCTTCAGCTTAGCTGTATACATTGTGTGGTGGAATGTCCTTTGATTTTATGGTGTTTTCTTTGACCATTACCTAGTGATAACAAGTAGTTGTCTTGTGTGGAATCAACTATCTATGGCCCTGTGTTAAAACTGTAGTATAGAAGGGTGAAGCCTCAGAAGGACAGAAGAGGCCTTTTTTGCACTCTGTATCTTACATTAAGGAAAAAAAAAACCAAAGCATATATATGAAACTAAGAAGTTATTTTCAGTCCTGATATTTAAATAATCTAATGCAGAAAAATCATGTTAATAAGCAAGTTAAAACTGTTGCACAACAACTTCCTTCCAGTGTTCTTTTGAATCCTAAGGATAGTGGGTTTGGTATTTGTTAAGAAGGTTTGCATATTCAGAAACTTTTAGAGGTCATCATACAATGAAGGCAGCATACATACCATGTGTTCAGTTCTATATAAAAAGGTCTCTGATAATCAAGCAATGGAATCTTGTCTTTCTACAAGATTCTGATCTGAAAAAAATCCTACAGAAGTAATTAATTTACAACATATGGCCCAGCAGCAGACTAAATTCAACTTCTTAAAAGTAAGCAATTCCAAAGACTGTGAATGGAGCTGAGATGTATGGCCAGACATCAGTAGGTGACCTTCCTTTATTTAGTGGTATCAATATATTATTATTTTTTAATTAGATGACTCTTTCTTTCACCTCTTTTCTATATTTCAGTGTTTTTCCCTGACAATGAATTCTCAAGGAATTAATTAAATGTATTCACAATTTTTTTGTTGTTTTTTATTTTTTTTTGTTTGGTTGGGTTTTTTTGTTCAGTTGGTGGTTGTTGTTGTTGTTTTAATTGTACTAATCCATCCTTCCTGGGTCTAGCACAATGTCCCTGAATGTTATGATTATGACAAATTATGAAAAAGATAAGGGCAATAAAAGCAGCCCTTCTAGCCAGGGATAAAAAAAGCATTTATAAAATCACATATTTCAAGGGTAAATGAAGTCTGCCAGTATCAAATCTGTGCAGTCCCTCCCCATCTGGAAACAGGGGCTTCTAAATATATAGCCCTGTTTTTTTGTGGTTTTTTTTTTTTTCCCCAGGATTTTGTTTCTGAATCTTCTTTGATAGCCACAAATCAATTATTTTATCAAAAATAAACATCTGCCCAAACAGCCTATGGTCCCTGGGCCTTTTCTTTGTTGTAATTCAAATATATTGCTACTATTTTTAATCCTCTGAACCTTTGAAATGTCTCAATTTCCTTCTGAGCTATTAAAAAATTAAAATCAGTGGTTTGGAGATAATTCAGCTATTCAGTCCATCATAACAGATTTACAGTTCAGACAGTAAAAACAATTGTGTTACTATCACAGTAATTTGCTATTTCCCTTAAGATTCTTGGACATTAGTTGCCTAGGTCTGTTAATTTGTCTATCTATGCCTAGTTGATTTTAGCAGATGCTGTTTCTTATGTTCTGCTACTACAGATGGTGAAATTTTTATTTCATCTAAGGGGGCAAAAAGGTATTTTTTTTTAAATATTGTTTTCCTTCAGATCAAAGAACTAAAACAGATTAAAGGAAATTTTCATGTAATTTTATATCTTAGTAAAGGTTCTACAAAGAAAAATATAGACACCAATTGTCACAGCATAAGTTATTTTATTTCTAGGAAAACTGTAAGAAGCATTTTGGTGTTGGGTTTTTTGATTTGTTGATTTTGGGGTTTTTGTTATTATTTAGTGCTTCCAGCAGATGGTGTATTTGTTATTGCCATAACTCATTGGTATACAAACAAAAGTGCAGATAAGGTTGCATGATTTAAAATTTTAGAGTTATCTGATGGATATGTCTAATGAAGGAGAAAATGTACCTCCCAAAAAAGTAATTTCACCCACCACCTTTGATTTTTTTTTTTGATAAAACGCCCTACTTTATAAAAAATACAAAAATCTGAGCAATGAAAAACTTGAGATTTTCTTTGTTTTTATGCCCCACCTTGTAACAATGTATGACTCTAAGATGTATGAAATAATTACTTTTAACTGGGTGTAAAATTAATCCTGATATGAAGTTTGATCGTCTAAATCTGCCACTGACACATTAAAAACCAACATGTGCAGACTTCCATTCACCTCCTCCTGCCATGCTTAATGACTCCCCAGCTCCCAGCCTGTGCAAACCTCCCACAGGCAAAGACACCACCACCGCTCTCCCAAGGCTTACAGAAAGGCACCATGGTCCAAGCTGGCTGGCTGTGACTTCCTTGCAGAGTTTAATGGGCATTCAAGAGGTGTCTGATGTGCTGGGGTAGCTGCTTCCCTTGCTGCTGGTATCCATGCCCTGCAGCACATCACTGCTGGTGTTGAGCAGTGCCACAGTCAAAAGAGTTTTTGGACACCTTCCACCTCAACTGCTGCACAAATTGCTGCTTCTGTTTGCTGTGCTCCCAGCTGGTGATGCTTTCCCTGGTGCCAGCTGAAGAGGTGCTCGACAGTTCCCAAATCTAAATTAAGAATTGGCTGAAAATAGCAGATGTAAGCACTTTTTCAGGGGCCGTTAGAAACTGCTAGAGCTTCTAGGAATAAATATGTCTTAGCTACCTGTGCAAGCAGCAGTGGCACCCTTCAGAAAGGAGAGCCCAGAAATTCCTTCATGAATTTCTGCATCCCTTAGCTGCTTCTGTTTGCACTGACCTTCACTGCAGTGTCCTACTCTACTTTGTGAGCCCATTTCCATTTCAGATTCTTCCATCTTTAGGTCCAGTTGATGCTACTAAAGAGTGGGATGTAGTTGTCAGTAAACATTATCACAAGATATGGGCCTACTATATGTCTGCTGTTTGCTTCCACTTAGCACTTACACAATGCTCATGTGCATTGTGCAGCAGTTTGTGCAAATACTCTTCTTACCACCAGTGAAGTTTAATCAATGGAGTTGAAAAAGCTCATGAATGCTAATGAAATCAAAGCATTCAAAACTATTCTGATAGTTCTGATATGCATGTGAAACACAGAGTCTCTGAGACTACTAAGGAGCAGCTTATACAAATATTTGCAGTATGGTGACACTTGTTTTTATTTAAAAGGGAAGTATTTAATCAGATTCTACAATCATCAAAGTAAAGAGTAATTTATTAGAGTGTAAAAATTTAGGTAAAAAATAGGTATGATTTGAAATGCAAAACTTTTCTTTTTTCTCTCTTTTTTTTTTTAAATCAGTACAAAGGAAATACTGTTACAAAACTGATTTTCTTCCAGATTTTATTACTTCACATTACAATCTATTTTTCATTTTGCAAAATGTAAAAATGATGAGGATGAAAAAAAAATATTGCACTTAACAGGGCAAGGTTGTTGAAGAACAAAAAGTCAACAAAAAATTTACAGTGTGTTTAAAACTCTCTAGACTTAAAATAAACATCATGTCATTGAATTATATTTGTATGAGCCCCAAAACACTACAGAATTTGAATTTTACTGTTATTTCAACTCAGGATAGCATGGCATAGCTGGAACATGTCATATGTAGAAACATGAACTTAGTTGATAATAATTTTTATTTTTTTTCATTTCCCCAGAGCAAATAAACCAGTTTGTGTCTCAGGAATTTTCATACAAATTAAAGCTTTCCAATATAGATATACTTTGCATTTCCTGGCAGAAAAAAATCCCAAAACCAAAACACCAAAACTTGCCTTTTTGAAGGGCTGAGAAGTTATTAGTACAATAGGATAGATTTGGAGAATTTCTAGACGTTATTGGTGCAGAGGTGCAAAGAAAATTTATTTCTTCTGTTTTAAAGGAATACAGGCATTCATGAGAAGTACCTTGCCCAAAGGGCGCAGATCAAGTGGCTATATTTCAAAGTATTAATTTTCAGAATGATGAACATTGAGATTTTCAGTGAAACCAGATAGTCACAATTTACCTAAAAGCATCTTTATTCCTTAATGTATCTTTTTAGGCTCAGTTCCCTCTCTCATATTTGTGAAATGATAGATTTCTCTTCAGAGTTATAGGGAAGGAAACAATGACACAACTCTGCCCAGATTATCAGTTTTTTGAAACAAGTTTTGCAAAGTTTTATTTTTAGATAATCACATTAAACCTAGAATTTGTACTTCTTGTAAAATTAGAAATTATATTTTTATGTACCCTATATTCTAAATACTTTGTTTAAAACAAACAGAAAAAGAAAAACACACACAACCCCCCCCCCGCCAAAATCCCAAGCAAAATCCAAACCAATTTAATAAAAAGCATTTAGACACATAATCATGTGCATTCTTAGTGAAAAAAAAAAAAGCTTCAGAATTATCTGAAAAAATTTAAATGCTTTTGCCCTAAAGGCATCTATGTTTGGATTTTTTTTTACCCACAATGGGGGTGCTTCTCTGACTGGGTCTTGTGAGTTTGAATGAGAGTGCATTCAATAATTCAGTCTGAGTAAGAGCTTCTAAATCATTCTGGAAATGTATGTGATGTAGGAAATCAATGGAGCTTCATTAATTTACACCAGATGAGTATCTAGTCCTTCTGTATTGACCTCCACGGTCTTGTTTGGCTTTGTTTTAAATATATGTACATGCTTTATTATGGAGTTAACTTGTTACTGTTGTATAGCTGCCTCTGAAAACATCAAATACACCTTTCTGTCATTCA
The DNA here is from genome assembly GCA_013396755.1 of Sclerurus mexicanus. Taxonomy (NCBI): domain Eukaryota; kingdom Metazoa; phylum Chordata; class Aves; order Passeriformes; family Furnariidae; genus Sclerurus; species Sclerurus mexicanus. Next base: position 669,954 of record VWZF01005464.1, read on the forward strand.
CATATCCATTTTAAAGCATATTTGATGATACTGACATTGACATGTAGATAAACACACTTGCATGAGTACTCTATATTATAACAAAAGCTTTTATTTGCCATGTTAAAACCAAATAATTAGTTAACTTTTATTTTCTGAATAGTATTCTGAAAGGTTTCTATTTCCCCGAAAACTTTATGGGGAATCTGCTAAGACTAGAGTTCTGAGTTAAACATGTAAATATACACCAAAGTAAAATGCAGACCAATAGTGGGTGGCTAAGCATGTTTTGTGATAATTTTCTTTTGGAGAACTTGAGGGATTTCTGTTTTATTGCCTTTTTTCCCTCTTAAGGATGTTTACTACTTCACAGCATGGGTAAAATTGATTTCTTGTAGAAAGAATAGCACTACATGAAGAACTTTGAATCCCTATATTCTTGACTTTCTAAACAGTTCTTTTGAATTTTTCATGTACTGTGATTTCTTCTGCAATTATAACAGCATTAAAAAAGCTATTTTGAGTGAATTACAACCAGAGTCCTTTTCAAATACTAGAAAATGTGAGCTATTTTAATGTGTCAACAAGAGTCTGAAGCACACTGAATGACTTTCCAGCTGTACCTAACAAGGTCTTCATAGTAATATTCTACTTGGTGACCTCTTCCTAAAAAATATTTCTTCAAGAAGAATTGAAAGTAAAATAAGCACTTATATTAAAAGAAGAACACTAAATTACTTGAAGCATTCAGTTCAAGAAATTCTTTAAACTATGTAAGAGTTCCTAACCCTTTTTTGTAGGGTCTGTTATATCACGCTCTCAGTCCTGTTTTCCTACAGAGCACAATTTTGTATACACTAATGTGCATTAAGCTGTAATCCCTAGGCCTGTATTCTAATTCTCTTGCAGCTTGCAAAAGACAGAATTTCCACCTCTCTCATTTGAAGAGAGTGACTTAATCACCAAGCAGTGATGTATTCTGATTGTCTTTGCCCATCACCTTTTCATTTGAAGCTGATCCACTCTGAACATACAAGTAGGAGCCTTTGCATTAAATCACAGAAAAAGGGACCTTAATTCTAGTCTAGTGATTAGGGCACTTGAAATTGAAACTCATTCATTTAAAGCAGGTGTCCAAGTGACACTTCTCTCCCACTGTATGTGGCTATTTTTAACAGGGACTCATTTACCCAAGGACATTTTGTTCTTCCATTCACATAATGGAAAACTTTACAAATGTCTAGACATCCAGTCTGAATGGTTCAATTTCATGGTAGTCTCGTGATGTTGCTCATCATGAGCAACATGTCAAAACATTAAAAATACTGGTATGCATCCTCGGTTCTTCATCGAGTTTATCCTTTCATTGTAAATGTAGCTATTCCATCTATTTTTCCTAAAGAACAAGACTGACACATAAGACACTCTTCAAGAAAAAAGGCAGCAGTGCCTACCAGACCCTGCTGAAATACAAGCTTATATTTCTGTCTTAAAAACTATCCTCTAGGAGAGCAAACACAGGTTACTGCTCCTACACTGTAACAACAGCCACTTACAATGAGCTTACAATCAGATACAGTAGTCAATCGCAAGCAGAAAAGGCAACCATAAAACATACTATATTTCTATACTTCCTGAACTGCCCTCAGTTTTCTCCACTTCCTTGGAAACACAGAACTTTCTAAAATTGGTTGGCTGGACATTTCTTTCTCAGAGGTCCTCTCCCAGTCACAGGCAGTATTATAGATATTTGACATGATGTGGCTGCATGGCACAGATACATAACATGGATTCATTGGTATGGTAAGGGTCTAGCATCTAATAACTTAATAATAAGATATCTTTGTGGAATTAAAGCAGCAGATATTCATAGGCTGTCTAGGAGATAACTGACAGCTTTCACACTACCAGGCAGAGAGGAATGGATTTAAGACAGCTGCACATGTACCTATAAATTTTTGTTGCTGCAGGCCAAAATTACAGAGTAAAAGTCTAGGGAAGCAATCAAGTAGAAGGAGTGAGTCCTAATGCAAATGCAGCACCTTTTCTGTTGAGAAATGTGAGAGATACAAAACATCCTGATTGGACTGAGCATTCAAGAGTGGAAAATATTACCAGAAGGGCAGCCATGGGAAGGTGACATAGGGGTATCAATTAACATCTTCTTCTCTGAAAGAAGGAAAAGAATAGTCATAGAATATCCTGTGTTGGAAGGGTCCCATAAGGATCATCGAAGTCTAACTCCTGCCTCTGCACAGGATAGTCCCAAGAATTACAACATATGCCATTGCCCAAATATTTCTTGAACTCTGGCAGATATGGTGCTGTGACCACTTTGCAGGGGAGCCTGTTCCAGTGCCCAACCACTCTCTGTAGAAAGCAAAGTCTGTGTGTCCTAGAGCACATGAACCCTAGAGCAGCATACTTTATTCACAGTTCATAAAATTTGCTACTGTATCTTCAGTGATGTCCATGTGCTCTTAAGCTAGTATTTTTAATTTTTTTTTTTTCAGTTCAGGATGCCATAAAATACTGTAAGAGTTGTGATGCAGTTCCAGCAGCCTGGCAGTTTTAGTATGCATCCATGTATTTCCCAATGATGTGACTCTAATGTCCCCCCATTTAATCACCTTCTGCCCACTCAGCTAACTCGTCCTTGTTAGCCTAGACTTGTGTGCTCAGACACCCTACTTACATGCTCTTAAGCTGCTCATCCTTTCCATAGCTAGTCCCTACATTGTCTCTAGCTTTCCAAGTTTTCACAATACACCTTCAGTGTCTATGTTTACATTTGCTCCATGGTTGTTACCTAGTCTTTGTCTTCTCTTCCCCTCTATTTCTAGTCATACTGGTGCCCACTCCAGTCGCAGGCAGAAAAGTCATGGATTTTTGTATTTTACACTGGGAAAGAATAAAAATGAGGATTTGGACTTTACACTTCACTCAAGGAGCACTACTCTTATCAGAGGAAAGGAATCTGAGATTCTGTGCTGATAAAAGCCTTAAAATTTTGGTTAATGAATTTTGAATTTGAATGAATGAAAGAAAAACAAAAATACAAAAAGCCCAAGAGCCCTTTCTTTTGCTTTCTTGACTAATAACCCTACTAGAATACTACTGGAAAGGCGGTCTGTTCTTTTACTTCATTACTGCTACATACTAACAAATTTCACACAGGCTGTTTAAAATTTAACTGTAGGCTGACTGTTGCCTACAGTTTAGCTGAAATCCCTGAAATCCCTGTGGGCAACATTTACCAGGTTTTCCCACCTATCATAAAAGGAGATTAACCACCAGACTGTGCAGTTAAGAAAATATGATTTTTCTACTAATCACTAGAGGCCACTGTCTTTTTGATGACTTGGCAATTCAGGCCCCATGGCTTGTCAAGGCTTGTCTTGACTGTGGAACTTTTTAAGCTGTGCCTGCACAGATTTCTGAAGGTCATGAGAGGGTCAAGAAGGCTGTGTCCTTCAGATGAACATCAATCCTGCAGTATCTTATTTCCTGTAAGTTAGCAAAGTCTCATTTTGCTTCTGCTTGATCTTGTTTCTGCAGTGGAAAGCCCTAACTGAATGTGGTAACGGTCTAATAAAACTAAATAGTAGACAAGCAACTAACTTGTGAGCCAAAGAGGGACCAAAGACTGTTCTTTGTAACAATACAAAGAACAAGTCTTTGAAGGACCCAAGAACAAGGAGGAAAAAAACACTGCCTTCTCCATCTAGCTCCTCCCAGTGGACAGTTCTAGATACTAATGACTGAACGCTTATCTTTCTTTCTAAAAGAAGGATGATGCCATTGACCTTTAGAAAGGATTGTGGAAGGGATAAACATAACATAAGGGAAAAATTTAGGTACCTCTGTATAACAATTTTAACTGCACTTTTCATGGAAATTGATAATAAGTGGATAATTAGGCTCATGTGTTAGGATAATTTTTAATTAATATGACTGTATTGTGAATAGATTGTCAAGAAATTAATAAGACTAATAATGAAGTTATACTTTCACATGAGTTTGCCTGCTCATCTTTTTAAGCATAGGGTTTTTGGTTTTTTGTTTTTTTGTTTTGTGGTTTGTTTTTTGGTGTTTTTTTCTTTTAGAATAGCAATTTTTAGAAAACATATATTAAAGTAAATAGCTGTAGGAGCTGTGTTCTAGGCTGAAATAAATGTTGTCAGCACAATGTTTGTGCCAGTCTGAAAAGGGCTAAGACATAAGGGTGATAAATTCAAAACAGTTGGAAGGATGAAGTAGACACAAGTTGCACAGGTTTTGAAGAGGTAAGTACCAAGAAAAACGATCGAAGAAAGTAGCCAAGCTCACGCACTTTCCCAAACTCATCTCACTGGCTGCAGTGTCAGAAACATAATATTGGAATAGATTGGTCAGACTGGTCAGACTCCAAAACATTCCTGATGTCCTTCTGTAGAAGTCTCAGGTTTCCAAGGATGATTTCAGTCAAAGCCTTAAAATATGTAAAAAAGCAAAACCAAAAGTAGTCCAGTGTGTAAAGCATCAACTGATAGGTTTTCCTAGACCATTAGAAAAAGTTCTGCTCTTGGCATAGTCAGAGAAATAGATTTGCAATGCTTCAGGAAATCTGTGTGCCAAATTCTCAGTGGTGTGAGGACTGGATTACTACTTTAAACAACACTAAAGGAGTCATAGAGAGGAAGCTGTGGTACAGAAATACAGACCTGTGGCAAGGTCTACATGTGCATCTACAGAGTCTTTTTGGTGTCTGGATATTCACCTTCCTTGATAGAGTATCACACAATTTTCAGAACCAAAAGAGTGTACAAGTGGCAAAGCTGTGTAAGATGAACAATTGGTCTTTTACCTTAAAAAAAAGTGAGTAATTCAGCAAATGTATATTAAGAATTTAAATTCTGCTTAATAGTCATCACTAGAAATGATTGGCAGAGTTTTAAAACCATGTACTTATGCTTAACATATGTAATAGCAATTAATTATTTTGAGGAAATAAGTGTATGTTAATTGAACAACCATAATAAATGTGGCTATAACAGCATTTTCTTTAACGGAATCCAGGAACATCTGTATTTATCGATTTAATGAAATTTAGATGAAGGTTAGTATCTGTTTCTGATGGCTAAATTATTAAGAAGGATGAATACTTAGTAATTTAAATATAATAATATTTTTCACACTAAAATATATTTTTCTATTGAAATTTGATTAAAAGTTCATGATTGTCCTAGCTGTGACATAACTATTTTCTTGAAACTTTTCTATAATTACATAATGGTTTGTTCTCAGATAATTCTGATCACAAGCAACACCTCAGATATTTCTTTTTACTTTAGAAGTTCCAGTCTGTGGCTAACCTTTAACTTCTGACATGGGATTTATTATATTTTTTAATTAATAATTTAATTTTCCTGATGTGCAGTTGACAATCCAATTTGTTATGTCATATACTTGACTGTTGATTAGAATGTTGATTAGATGTTTGATTGGTGATTCAGATACTTCAATTATTTTCACGCATTAAAAGAATTTACACATAAAAAGAACCGTCTAACAAAGTTGTTACAATACATCCATATTCTCATAGATCTTTAATAATTGCAGCGATTCAGTGACAACTAATTATATTACTTGATACAGAATGCAGGCATTCTCCTAAATCTATTCAGCACCTGCTTGAAAATACACAACATTTTTTTTCTTGTTTAATTTCTCTCATGTAAATGTCTGGTAGCAGAAATTCAGGGATGAATATATTTTCCAGTGGAAAATATTTATTTGTCATGCTTTTTTTTTCCTCTCTGAGGCTTCTAGGAGATGTCCTACATAAAGTATATATTATCTTCTGTGGTCATTCAAAAAATATATACATTTCACATACTTTCAGCACGTAACTCCCCACTGCAAATATTCTGCAAACTCATTAAGATCAATAATGCTATGAAACCATTAGCAGTTAATGTAGCAAAAGTGTTTATAAAACAACTTCTGGCTGCTTTGATCCCCAAATAATTATTGTTAAGAATATTATAACTAGAAAACTGACCCTTAGGCATTTTGAAAAGCTGTGTAGCACTAGCTCTTGAGAACTCAGTTCTTCATGCTATGTAAAATTTGTACGTCTTCTGTGAGCTGTTTGTTTGGTTTTGGATTTGTTATTAGATGTTGTTGAAGGTGGGGTGTTTGTTTAGTTTTTCTTCCTTTATTTATTTTTTTTTAAACCCCGCAGCAAGTGCAGATCTGTATGCAACTTACATAGATATTACACAAACTGACAAAATACTCCCTAGGTAGGATCATGCAGATGAATATTCTTTCGTCCATGTCTACCATTTCCAGCAAAACCAAAATACTGCTGCTTCTTTAGACCTTTGGGAAGATATGCATCTGTATCTGGTATTTTACTGTTTTTACATGAAAAAACTAGTCTCTGGAGAAATGGTGTGGGAAACCAGCTACATCTTGCCATGAATAGGACTTAAAACATTTGATGTTTGGCATTTAGGAAGTGAGGTTCTAATCTTTTCAGTATATGCCATACTATAATTTAGACCTTTTAAAATTGGTGGTTAACTGATGTCCATGAAGGAAGTCTGGAATATCTTGGAGGCAAAAAGGGATAATATTGCTGTATTTTTATTGAGAATGAGTGACATAATTTTGTTATATGTTTTTACACACTCAAAAAGCCTTATACACTGGAGAATTAGAATAAATACGAAAAATCAGGATATAGTAAGCATTAATTATTTCCCTTGGAAATCACTGGAAGGAAATTAACTCTTGATGGTATTTAAAATGACCTAAAAGATGTCAGAAAAGAGTTCTCAGTCCATTAATATCTCTAGTAACAAGAGGTTGGTTTTTATAAACCACATCCTGCAAGACTATGAACTTGAGCCACAATGTGGTACTGAAGTCTCTCTCAACATCTACCAAAATCAAGTGACAGTAGTTTATAATCTGATCTACTTGGGTTAATTATAGATATCCTTTTGTACATGGTAGGAATGGCATAACAAATGAAAGCATTCATAGCCTTGTTTGTTATTAAGGAAATTAGAAAGAACAAGGTTAAAAACAATCCAGAAACAGTGGGATCATAATAAAGGCATGCAAAAAAAGACTAAGTGGTGCAGAGCTTATTTATCACCTAAGGAATCTCTATCTTTTAAATATGTATGAAGATTTAAACAATTTTCTGTAATTTACTTACCTACTGCATATTATCATTATATCTTCCTGGATGAAGAGAGAAGAATGAATTATGGAGATTCTTGATTGTGTTATCAAGCACTGTTGTACTTTGGTAATGACTACTCTTTGGAAATAATGCCAGACAAATTTCCCCATCAAACTTAAAATTTGTTACAGGAATAAATAGGAAAAAAATTAAAAATAGAGTAGTGCTTTTTTTTAAAGGAAAAAACAGTGAAAATTGTAGTTTTTATATATTAGGAAATCTTTTTTTTTAAAAAAAAAATTTCACTTAGTAAAGTTTGTTTTCACAAAGCTACATTTAGTAGGCTGAAATTTTTTTGACAATAATCAAAGTTTGTGCCTTGTCTTTGGCATTCAAAAGCCATCAGTCGTTTTTATGGTGAGCAATAAACAATATTTTACAGTTTTCTCAATGCCTGAGGAATGCTGAACCTCTTACCTTACTATAGTGCCCAGAATAAAACTACATTTCTGATGCTATAGGACTTTGAAATAAATTGGCCTCAAGCACTCTTCTTACCCCAGAAGTGAAAAGAAAAAGCATAGAAGGAGTTTGTCTGATAGCTGTCAAGAGTAAAAATTGGATTCTTAATCGGATTTTTTCTTGAGGGGAAAAATAAATTAAATACAGTATTTAAGAAGATACTGGTTATTTCCACCAGCATCTCTTACTAGGATACTGAAACTGAAGAGCCCTCTGCAGAAACACAAGTTCACTTTACCTGTGGTCTGTCAAAGCCAGTTTTTTTACATTAATTCTACAGTCATTATTCTTATTTTTAGTATCTACAAGGAATTTACTAATTTACATTTACTAAAAATGGAGAGAAACACAGAAAAAGAGAGACAATGGAAAATATGTACCATAAAAGGAGGAGGGGGGAAAATTGGCTGAACTTTTTCCTGCTTGGAGAGTATGATTCTGTAGTCTAGGGATAAAGAACTTCAATTCAAAGAAAGAAGTCCCAGATTTTATTTCTGGATCCCAGTTGCCATTACTTTTGTCATTAATTCTTAAAATGAGAAAGCTAGCAAACAAACAAAACCAGTAAAATTGGTTTTGATATATCCTGGTTTATACTTTGATGTCAGTCCAACATTTCTTTTCATGGATGCTACTTATTCCTCAAGGCAAGAAGTGCCAGTCTCAGAGTAGCAAAGAATTTCAACTTAAATACAGCCTTAAGTAATCTTACTTGGACCTTATCCAGCTTGTTTAAAAATCAGTAACAGATATTTATTTTTGTGTTCATTTTAAATGACAATGGTCAAGAACCTGCATGTGTAAATTGTGTAATACTTACCTACAGCTTTTGCTTGTAGATTTGTTAGACACATATACACTGTTGTTTTATCTTTTTAGTTGTTTCAAAAACCATCTAATAAAAATGTAAACAACTATTTATTATACCAAAATAAGGATGTAACTGATGAAAAATACAGACAAAAAAAAATGTATTAATTTCTCCTAGATAACATTTGCCACAAAATATGAATTCAGAAGTGTTACTTTAACATGCATATGGGGTTGCAACATAGAGTAACATAAAATCAGTTGACTGAGTCACTTAATTTTTCTACTAGGTTGGAAATATACAGTTTTTGGAACACCAGTCTTTAGATGATGATAATGATGATGAAGATGAGGATAGGAATTGTGACAATCCCATACATTGAAGATTATTGGGAATAGATCCTTGACTTTTTCTGGATATGTAACTCTTTAGCATAAACCTTCTTAACATTCCTGAAAGTGCGATAGGACTCCCTCACAGTTCAAGTTGGCAATCTGTCTGTCTCTCTACCAGCTATCTATCTATGTATCTATGTATCTATGTATCTATGTATCTATGTATCTATGTATCTATCTATCTATCTATCTATCTATCTATCTATCTATCTATCTATCTATCTATCTATCTATCTATCTATCTATCTATCTAATTTCATTTTTATAAATAAAATAGTGCAAATAGTATCAGCATTTTATCAAAATTTTAGAAAGAAGTAGTTATGAACCACCCAAAAATCTTTGGCAAGTCTTTGGCATTTTAATAGACTGGAAGCCTTTATTTCACTCTTATTTATCTAACTCTTCACTGATAACTACATGAGACACAGTATGCATAAATACTTCTGATGGCTTTAGTATTACACAGGACTTAAAAACACTCAACAGGCATTAATTGCAAAAAAAATCTATTTAAAATAAACTGCCCAAATTGAGCTTGTCTTTGATTATAGCAGTGTGTGGTGTTTGATTATTGGGGGGAGGTTAGTGATGGTTATATGTGTATGTATGTATATGAATTCTAATTTATTGTAAGTAGTTCCTAAAAGATATAATATAAAGTCATCATGCTGAAAAGTTTAAGATGAAATGAGGTCAATAAAATGAAAACATTTCACAAAGGAAGTGTTTTAAGGACTTCCAGAACTTTGAGGATATGAGCAGCCTATTAATGAAAACAGAATTAATCCAGTGAAAAGCTAAACAAGCCCTTTGAAATTAGTGCTAAAATGCTTCATTTGCATAGATTATAGACACTTCTAAAACTTTCTTGGGAAAAAAGCTGATGCTGCTTCAGGAAATGAAAATACCTGCAAACCTGAGATCTACTGAAAGATTCTCCAAATGGAGATACTGGAACAGACTCTTCGCTGCTCTAAGAGTAACATAATTTGTGGCTGATACAAAACACGAATATTATGTGGCACTGATACTTTTGTTTTGAAGGTATAATAAGATTTTGATGTGAACAAATCTTTCACCGGAGATTTAAATGATATGTGATTTAAAAGAAAATGTAGTTAGTGAATATGAGCTGAGCAGAGTAGTTAAACTTACTGAACTCAAGTACTTGTGTGACAATGAACTGTGTCTAAAAGTCTGTTTTTCTCCAGGGCCTGAAAAGAAAATGCTTTTCATTGAGAGGTGGAAGGAAATTGGATAGCAGTTAATGTCAATCATTTCAGGATTTAAGCTACCTTTTCAGGACAAGAAGGTACCATTCTGATTATTTATGTCAACAATGAAAATTACAAACCATCACTTTAAAGAAAACATTTGAGGGAAAATTGCTGAAAACTTATTGGCCTTTACTGAGCTGATGTAGAAAAATAAGCAAAAATATCTGGTTTTCAATTTGAACTTTGCTAACTTCAACTTGTCCTTTATTCAATTTACCAGGTAATGTATTTTTTAACATCAGAGTTGACATTTTATTCTATGAAAATGATCATAAGCTGTGAATAATATGCCTCTTAGCATTCTGTTTATGTCATTTTAGTTACTCATTCTTTCATTGTAAGGCATACTTTCAAGACCACAAAAAGACACGTATCTAGCTGCAGATGCATATTTAAGGATTCACATGTGCCATCTACATATGCTTATAAGTATGCACACATTCTATGATATAACAAATTCCTTTTTTTCAGAGTTCTTTTCAAAGTGTCAGTATGAGGATTAGGCTTAGAATTGAAAGAAATGTATAATAAAATAAGACAGGACTCTAAATAATTTATTTTTGTAGTTAATTGATTTTCCTCAGCATGTGAGAAGATGATGTGCAATTTTGTGTGTATCAAATTTTGGGAACATTTCAAAGTCTACTAACCTATGTTTCAATAATTCTGTAGCTAACTGTCTAAAATTGGATGTTATTGTGTGAAAAATTTATGCATCTAAAATCACAGACAACCACGGAAACCTTCCTTCTGGGCTCTTCACATTTAATTTTTTCTGACATAAAGCAAGGAATCAACAACCTTTTACCAACTGAAAAAAAAAAACAAAAACCAAAACAAAGACAAACAAGCAAACCAACAAAAAATACACACACACAAAAAAAAGGAAACCTGGAAGAAGCAGCACTAAAAGTTATGCAAATTAGGAATTGATTCAGAAAGGGCCATAGAAGTTCCAGACTTCACTTTCTATCTCCACAAATAAGTTTAAAAGTTAACTTTTTGGTATCTGTCTGATCATGAAAAGGACATTTACAAGGGCACTTCTTTTTTTTGCATTGACATTTCCTAATTTCTTGTAGCTGTACTGTGCATACATCCCAAACTCTCCTGGTACTGGCCAGTTTGCACATTTCAGGATGTGATCCAGTGGGATGGTGACTCTGCAAGCCTGGTACTCAGTACACTCAGCAACATAGGAATAAAAAGGTTTCTGGCTACTGCCCTGTTAGACACCAGATCAGTAACTATTGGGTCAGAACTACCTTGTGGGGGTGTGCGGAGGGGGCAGGGATGGGTCGAACCTCATGGAGGTTGAACCTCATGGAGGTTGACTGGTGTCATATCCCTCATGGCAGTTCCTGAAGCCCACACGGGGAAGCCCCAGAGCAGCTGCCAGTCACAAAGAGTCTTGGGACACTATAGCATCTCACATGTTCTGGAGCCCCTGACCCAGCTCAGATTCGCAGGGACAGTGAGAACACAGCCCCTCACCCTGGCCTGGGACCCCAGAGTGGCTCAGGAGTCAGAGGCCCCACCTTGGGGGGTTTGGGCATAGAGACCAGAGCAGATAAAATCAGAGGCACAGGGGTACCACGTGTTGTGACCCTGACATTTGGATGTGTGAGAGCTGCTCTGCCACAAAGTCTCAGCCTCCCTCTTTCACTTTCTCTCTTTTCTTCCTCCCTTGGCTTCTTTTTCTTTACTCTTTTTCTTTACTCTTTGGGTGGCTCGGCACTGGAGGGATTGTATTTAACTTAACTGTGGTGAATTGTTTGAATATTGCCTTGGGTGTTGTTGATTATATGTGCTGAGTTGGTATTGGGGGGAAACATTTTGTCTAGCTTGTGTATTCCCCTTTTTGAACCTTTGCCAAGTTCCCCTTAACTAGTGAAGAAACTCCTTTTTGTATGATTTCATAAGGTATTAAAGAATCATATATATATATATATATAAATATTAAAGTAATACTCTTAGCAGAGCATGCAGTTCCAAGGCTGAGGTGCTACATGCCCCGAGATTAAATCTGTCAATTAATTCCATGACTGCCTTAATGCATTGCAATATGCAACTTCTAGTGTTTAAATCCACTCCTAATGACAAATATTAGACTGCATATTTTGCACTCAAGTTTAGATGTCTGTAAGCTAGACATCTAGTTTAGTCATCTTGACTCTTTGTATAGTCAGTTACAAAAAACCTTCTGTCCTGTAATTTTTTATGCTACATTTTATGAACTATCATCTGGTGAATTTTTCCTGTTTTGATTCCTTTTATAACTTACACAACCACATAAGCATAACAAAAATTTCAGAAATGGCAGAAAACAGGGAAACTATTTTGTGATTAAAGACACACAAGGGTTTTAAAAAGCCTTGCTAAGTGATGATAGGACAGAACAAATAAAGCATTGTTAAATATGTCTAATAAGTTCACTTATGCAAATCAGCTTTCTGAGCTCTCATCCAGGTTCCATCTATTTTCAAAAAGGTAACTTGAGGAAAGACAAAAAGAACAATTAATTGTAAGTTAAACTTGGAAACTACTTTGATAATTCATCCGAATCAATAAGCAGTCAAATAAGTAGATTTGATCCGGACCTGTAAATAAAAGTGATAATTTTGAATATTATGAAAACATAAGACAAATACTTAAATATTCAGGGACCATAGACTCAAGGATAACTTCCAGCAGATTAATTTTCTGTTATTAACTTCAGCAACCTTTTCTAAAGCCTTGTTTCACCTACAGCTTCTTTTACATAAATAAACTTGTATTTGTCCTTTCTGTGTATCTGAAGCTGGACTCAAGTTTACATTTGTCATAGGGATAAAACAGTGATACAGAAACAGGCCATATTGATTTGTCTTCACACACACCATTATTTCTGAGATTTAGTGCAAAACCCCTGCAATTGCTGCATAAAGTTTGCTTTCTGAGGCACAGGAGCTTAGCAAATGTACTAATAAACCTAATTTACCTGTCACTATGCTCATGCTGAATAGCTCATGACCACATTAGTATACCTCTTACCCTTTATGACCACAGTGAAACATCAACCTGTTCACCAGGGATGATGCTAGATATTTGGTATTACAAAGAGGCTTGGTTCAGCAGAGGGTTAGTTGTTATGGGCTGAAGTGCTGGCACACATAGTTTTAAGAGTTTGTCAGTATAGACAAGGGATTTTCAGTGCCCAAAGAAGTTCTGTTAAAGAAAATAATTTACAAGTGCAACCACAATGAAGTTGTGCAAGTTTTTGTAGCAAAAACCCACATCACTATGTTTTGGAGAATCAAAAACTGTCATATGAGCCAATATTGATTCATTCTAGGTACAAAGCAGCAAATTTGGTACAGAAAAAAAATAAGTCCCCAAATAGACAAGTTTTGTTATCTCGCTTGCTATTATGAAAGATTATCCAAGAGATTTTCTACTTTGTCACCAGATGGTTTATAAGTAAAATCTTATATCTAAAAATCAAGTTTTCAGGTAGGAAGAAGTCCATCGAAAAATTTTTGTGTTTCAAGAGCTAAAACTTCAGTGACCTTAAGTCCAAGTTTTAAAGCTAATATTCACCTTGGAATATCATTCATGTAAATGAAAAATGAGGTTATAGCATGTAATTCTATAGATTATTTTCTTAGAGTTAGAAAAAAATTGTCAGTAATTATTTTATTAGGTACTAAAGAAACACAAACTTTTTAAATGAAAAAAAAAATATTTTAACATGTATTGATACTCCCCTGCACTAAAGAAAAAAAAAAATCTATATTTCTCAAAAGCTGTAATGCCTCAGTGTGAAAAATTTAGCTTAGCTATCATCTTAATTATAAAAAATGTCATTAAATTTGGTGCTTTACAAATGTGGGGGAAAAAGTACTGTCTAGCCACCAGCTGCATTAAAATACTCTCCATTACCTTAACAGGTTGCCACTGAACTCTCGTTCTGTGACATAAAACAGTTGGATGGGCTGCGCAGGCCAGTCACTTAGCATCACTGGTTAGTTAGAACTGAAACATACAGAGTAGATTTTATCACATTGCAGCTGTGATAACCTCAAGTTATATGTGCATCTTATAGTCAGTGAAGATACAGCCAGTGAAGTTAAGAGAATAGTTCAGTGTCCAAAATTAAATGTGTTGTGTGATTAATTTAATACTCCAGCCCAGACTTCACCATTCCAGAAAGACAAAGATAGCCTATATTAACCAGCTCTATGAAGATGTCTTAGATACTTAATGAAATACCAGATGTAAGTCGTTGTCTTTATGCAGGCAACTGGATGAAGCCCAGAGAACTCATCAGATCACATTTACTGAAAAAAGGTCATCACTGATTGTAACAGTCACTGTGACAGCTCATAACTAGATTTTGATACTAATATACAAGTCAGTTTGACAGGTTACTTCCTAAGTGAGAGATCTCTCTTTATTTTCTCAGATCTGAGAGTATGGAACAAATAATCTCTAGGCATAAATACACATTTGACCAGAATCTCTTGATCTTCAACCACCTTTAACATATTAAAATCAATACAGCATAAAATAGTCTGAAAATAAGTGCCATATTGCAGTATGAGATATTCTTAAAACTCAAATTCCATGTCTCTACTCTGACTTAATGTTATTCCTTCCACTTCATCAGTTTTCAATTGCTAATGTTCTTTTCCTTTGCTGGTTTGATGGTTGTTTTACAGAAAAAGTGGTTAATGCTACCCCAGCAGTAAGAATTGTCCATAATTTTTTTTTTTCTGATTATGAGAGTTTCAAAGATGTTCAGTGATAAGTAAACCCCACTGCATTTCAGTGCCTGTACTTCAGTTATTCATTGTGCTTCAGTGACTGTAAAAACTATGGGAGCAGGTGAAATTGCCTAAGAATCAGAAATGCCCTAGAGTAACCCACATTGGTGTAGAAACTTCTTACAGACCACTTGTTTTTGTTTTGATTTTCTAAGAACTCATTTTGAATTTAATTTAAACACTTATGTGTATTCAGAAAGCTTTTATACTGAACAGCTAGTATAATTTTATTACACCGTGTATGTTCTGGGGATTTTGTGTGATATCAAAATGGGATTGTTCTCTTGATTTTTAAAGAGATACTCACCAGAGTAATAGGAATTGTTTTTATGCTCTTTAGTTGATTTTAAATACTAGTTCACTTTAGGAAAGCAGAGAACAGATTATTTTTTTTCTCACAGCATAATCCATTTTTTTATTGGATTCTTTAGCTCTCTATACAAATAGAGAGATTGCAACTATGCATGAAGGAAAGGATTTAAATTCCAAGTGGCCATGAAAGACCACTAATCTGCTGAAAAATGAGAAGAAATTCAACAGGGAGAAGTGAAAGGTACAAAGGAAGATTAAAATCAACTGTATAGTATGGAAAAAAAGTTTTTCAGAGAAGGATTTGTGGGCTATAATGAGTGACAAGCTGGACATGAGGAAGCATTGTGCAAGCTGTCAATAAAAAAAAAAAAAAAAAGTAAAAAATCCACCAAACCACAAAACACACTAAACACAAAACACCCAAGAAACTAAAAAGGAATAGTTCTCATTGCATGTAATAGAATTAAAATAGGAGGAAGCTTATATTCCTGGCTGATTTCAGTATAGATGGCCAGAGCTGTGTCTTGATTTATTTTGGGTTATGAGGCTTGAAAATCTGGAATGTAATGAACAGGTCCAGAAAAGAGCAAGTGAAATGATGTAAGATGTCTGTTACACTAAGGCTAATATCAAACATTTGAAGGAACTGATTAATATATGCCAAAAGTCTGACCATGCAGAGGAAGATTTCAAATAAATGAGAAAAATGTCTTCTGCTCTATTCATACATGCAATTTAGAACAAGAAGTAATGAGATTATACTACAGCAAAAGAGATTTTGTTAGGAATGTATCTGTAACACAAACAATGAAGCAGTAAAATCCTGTTTAAAGAACAACTTAATAAACCAACCTAAGGAATGTCACAGTTTTAACTGCTCCTGTACATGACATGGAGATGGACTCTAAGATTTAGATTGCTTTGTGCTTTTTTTAAAGTGATATCATACATGACATGACAGAACCAATATTACTAGCCTGCTATCTTTCTTTCTGCCTGGTTGTTCTGCTAGAAATGCCAGATGCATAATTTTCCCCCCCAATTTTCCACTGACGAAAGAGCATTTTTGCTCCCTTACAAAAACCACGATGCTACCTTGAGTAACCAGATACAGAGGAAAGTACTTTGCTATTGATGGGATTAATTTGTTCTCATGTAAATATTGAAAAGGCAGCCACTTTCATTTAAGCTAGTCACTTCTGCTTACTTTTTTAGACACTGAAGGCAAATCCATGTCTCCACAAGGCAATTCACCTCATTTTAAAATAGACAGCTAAAGCAAGCATAATCTAAACATTTGTGATGGCACAAGGGAGGTGAGCAGAGGACAGAAATCAGTATTTATAAATTAAGTAGGCAGAGATGAGGTTAGTGACTATCACAGGTTAAGCAGGACAGTGGACGTCCAGAGTCCTTGTCTCAAAGTTCTTGGGATTCTTGACATTCACAGAGATCTTTCTTCACTAAAAAGTGATCCACAAAAATACTATGAATTTTCAAATGTCACTTCCTTCTGTTCACTGCTGAAAGAAATCTGAGACTGACAGTCAGATTTTCATCTAGAATCAATGAAATGCCATGGAAATTAATGTTTGCTTATTGATAACAGCAGAGGAGTGGGTTCCCCAGGACAGTTACAGGTTTTTTTGGTTTGGTTTGTTTGTTTGTTTGTTTTTCCTGTATTGTAGCAATGATTTAGTTTAAATCATATACTAATTTGCATGTATTTGCATATATAGTTTTCATTTTAGTGCTATTTGTTAATAAGGAGGAATATTACAGTATCAAATGTGGGTTAGTTGTCCCAAAATAATGCTGAAATAATCCAGAATTTTATCATATAATATTTGTTTTTAGAGAGACTGTTTAAGACAAATGCCTTTTCATCTTCACTTTTGACACATAGATACCAATGTAGAGAGTAGCAGGAAAGAAATGTTCTTGAAACATTCTTAGTTGATACTGGTTAGCTCCCCTTTCTCTGAAACAGTAGTAATAGGATGTCATTCCATTCCTACACAGGTTATTTCAGGACCATTTTCAAAATGCTTTTACCCCTTGGAGAAAATTATTGCAAAATGCAGTATCCTAAAAATCCTGAAAGCTAGGCAAGAAAAGCTCATTGCTTCAGGAAGTTAATCTCCCGGGCAACACAAGTGTACCTGCTGCTGATAATTTCGTATCAGTATACACTAAAAATATGTCCTTTTATGTTCTAGAGAGGTAAAATACCTCAGCTGTTTGCCTTGTTGTTTCTGTTTGTTCACTTGTTTTTCCTTATGCATCTTTTCAATCCACTGGTATTCACAAAGCAGCAACTGAGAAGTGTATTATGATGAAGACTTACAACACTTTTTTAACTCTTTTCCATGGATACTCAAGTAAAAATCTTTTGTGATAGACGTCAACAGATACCAAGATGAGAGCATCAGAGTCTTCTAATCTTAGCAATAGATTTCCTTAGTCCTTTTTGTTGTTATTTTTCTTTCTCTTTCACATCCTTTTTTTTATTTATTTAAGATTGAATTTTTATTTTATTTCTGTTGTAATATAGTATTGAATTTTGAATGTAATGTTGAAATTCTGGTTTAGATAATCTTCTAAAATCTGATATATGACATAAACCATTATATCTATTATGACTATTCCCCCACTGTGCCTAATTCAATAAGTGGGAGAAATTTTATAATCTCAGAAAATGAAGATTTCACTGTAAAATATATCTGCCACACTTCTCTGAGGATGTCCAGGTTTACCCTTCAGTCAATAGTTTGTGATGCAGCCTCTGTTCTAGATCAAAGATCTTAGTAGAAGTTTGTATTTTTCTGACAAAAGCACATACTATGCTTGGGTTTTGTGGTCAAGCATTTTATTAACCCTTTCTAAGCCATGTGGAAGCTAAGAATAAATTATTATCTACTATAAACATTGAATATTTTTTAGAGATATGGCCCCATTTTCAATGGCTGTCTCATTCTTCTTTGTTATAAGTCATGTAACTTCCCTCCACTGCATTACCAGTCAGCCTTCTTAAAAGATCACGGGAGATGAACTCGTTAGATCACTCTATATTACTACTATTCTTGTTTAAGGCCATTCAATCTATCTTCAAATAATACTTATACTCTATCAATAACAAGTAAATTTATTTCTAGATTTCTTTCTTTTTTTTTCTTTTTTTCTTTCTTTTTATTTTTTTTTATTTCTTTTTCCTGGAGGAAAGATTATATAGCATAGGACTGAGTAGTGATTTCTATTCAACTCTGCCCAAAACACCCGCTTCAATCAAGATCTCACCAATGGCATTTGAGATGTTAATTATGAATCTAGAGCACATTTTGTTTATATTGTGTGATAGAGTCTTACACACATCAGTTACCAGCACTTGGGAAAAGCATCTGACACTGTCCCACCAGACATTCTTGTGTCTAAACTGAACAGACATGGATTTGATGGATGGAGCACCTGGTGGATTAAAAAAAAAATTGGCTGGACAGTTAAACTCAAGAGTTGCTCCATGTCCAAGTGGAGTGGACAAGTGAAGATTAGTGATGAGTGGTGCTCCTTAGGGATCAGTACTGGGTACAGCACTGTTTAACATCTTTGTTGGTGACATGGACAGTGGTGCCAAGGGCACCCTCATCAAGTTTGTCAATGACACCAAACTGTGTGGTGTAATCAACACATTAGACAGAAGGGATGCCATCCAGAGGGACCTTGACAGGCCCATGAAGTTCAACAAGTCCAAGTGCAAGGTCTTGCAGCTGGGTCAGGGCAATCCCAAGTACAAATACAGGCTGGGCAGAGAAAGGATTGAGAGAAGCCCTGGGGAGGGCTTGAGGGTGTTGGCAGACAAGAACCTAACATGACCTGTCAGTGCTCACAGCCCAGAAAGCCAACTGTATCCTGGGTCAGAAGGTTGAAGGGTGTAATTCTGCTTCTCTACTTTACTCTAATGAGACCCTACCTGGAGTCCTGTGTCCATCTCTGAGGCTCCCAACAAAAGAAAGATGTGGTTCCACTGCAAGAGTCCAGAGAAGGGCTTTGAATATGGCCAAAGGGCTGGGGCAACCCCTTCTATGAAGACAGGTAGAGATAGTTGGGATTGTTCCACCTGGAGAAGAGCATGCTCTGAGGAGACTTTAATAGCAGCCTTCCAGTATCTAAAGAGGGACTGGAGAGGAACTTTTTGCAAGGGTATGTAGGATAAGTGGGAATGTTTTTAAAAAAAGAGGTTTAGATCAGATATTAAGAATAAATTCTGTACTGTGAGGATGACAAGACACTGCAACAGATTGCCCAGAGAAATTGTGGATGCCCAATCCCTGGGAGTGTTCATGGCCAGGTTCAACAGGGCTTTGAGCAACCTGGTATCCCGGTATAGTGGAAAGTGTCCCTGACCAGGGCAGGGGGTTTGGAACTAGATGATCTTTAAGATCCCTTCCAACCCAAGACATTTTTTTAACATCTGATTTTCTTCTATCATGCAGTAAACTATTTTATGTGTACTTGGGTTTTTTGGTTTGGGGTTTTTTGGGGTGTTTTAGTTTTTTGAGGGGGAGTTGGTGTGATTTTTTTTTTGGGGGAGGTGTTTTTGTTTGGTTGGTTTGTTTTGTTTTTCCTTAAATTAGAAGCCTGTGTCTAGTGTAATTTTAATCTGATTTATTAAAATGAACAAAACTTCTCTATCTATCTGAAGCCTATATGATTTTCATGCACCAGAGTTGTATTTTTAATAGCTTCATCTTCATTCACTTGGAACAGATGGAAAAACATCCTCAATTACCGGATTTTTCTACATTGCAGACTTCAGGGTTAGAGACCTTGTTTCCTACTTTTTCTAAACAGGAAAGGAAAGTTTGCATAGAAGAGCTGTGTAGAATCTGTTTGGCATATTTGAAATGGATGACTTTCTGATTCTGACAGTTCCTGTGCAGTATTCTTGTGTAATTTTTATTTAAACATTGTCAGAGTAACAGAAACCAAGGACTCCAACCTCATAGTATCTAAGGTACTAAAAGTAGCTAATCAAAAAGGCTTTTCCAATCTGTTCCTACTGAAAGAGTAGTTAACTCTTCTAGAATGGCTGTAGCATATAAAAGCAGTAGATAGCACAACAAATTCTTCATTGATAGATGCTTGGTGACAGTGAAATTATGTAAGACTGTATCTCCTGCTGTGCTATACATACACAAGGAATGTACATGAAAGGCAGCATAAGTGAGGTTATATAGTATGGCAAAATACACAGCTTCTAAAAAGCTAAATGAACCAAAGCAATTTAAACTGTGAGCATTTCACAACTTGGTGTCTCTACCACCCTGAGCAGAACAGATAGAGTGGAGGTTTAGGAAAAAAAAAAAAAAGAAAATCTGTAAAGGAACATTATAAGGAACATTATAGCATTTGTTCACACTATGAGCTGTCAACAATCATGCATAATTTAAGATTGCAGCCGCTAACAATTTAACAATGTTTTTCTCTGCTTGAGGAGCTGCGTTTTCTGTGTCCCTGATGAGATTACAGTGGCCTTAGCAGCATCTTGTAAATAA
This sequence comes from Sclerurus mexicanus, assembly GCA_013396755.1. Classification (NCBI taxonomy): domain Eukaryota; kingdom Metazoa; phylum Chordata; class Aves; order Passeriformes; family Furnariidae; genus Sclerurus; species Sclerurus mexicanus. The sequence goes on from VWZF01005464.1 coordinate 690,790, forward strand.
CCCATACTACCCCTGAACAGAGTGCAAATTTAGATTTCACAGATTACAGCCCTAAATTATAAGTGCTTTTCTGCCTCACTGTCATAGCAACATTATGTGATCCAAGTTTGTTAATTAAAGAAACATTGTCATAATACAAATAGCATCAAATCTCCTTTGGCATATTGACATATAATAGCATTTTAAAATTATTAAACCCTATGTCAAAATGTTCTTAAAATGTAGCAATCCAATTAGTCTTTTTTCTCTTCTTTCTGAGGACTGTAGCTTTTGTAATACTCAATACTATGTACAATGTTATCTTGGTGTTAAGAGAGAGAGCGATTCCAAATATCAGGGGGATTTATGCAAGGAAACATTACATTTATGTGGAAGAAATAGAAACCAGTTGACAATTTCACCAAAGACAGATGACAGATACATTTTATATAATTCACAAAAGAAAGAAACAAATGAAAGCTTAAACAAAGGCAAACCACCCTGATCTAAACAGTTGTCTACTTTTTAACCTTGAGGCTTTTTGTTTGTTTGTTTTATTCTTTCAAGGATATACTACTATAAAAATACATATTAGAAATATGTATTATAAAAAGAGGAGCCCTTTTTGAGTGGATTTTTTTCTTGTTGTTGCTGAATGAAACTGAAGTATCCAATGTGACATGTTCTAAGAGTGTGGACTTTAAATTGCCACAAGAGTGAACAATTTTCTCTTTGCTTTATGATTTTTTTTTTAATTAAAATTGTTTTATTGTCATGTGCAACCTGTTGGCAAACTTTGTAGTAGAGGGTTGGTCAAAATATTAGATTAAAACCCATCAAAATTTAATTAAATTTGTGCTTACACAACAATATTTAGGACATCAAATGAGAATGGTACTACTATAACCATTAAATTAAGAAACCTGAAGCAATCAAGAAAGATGTCATTCTTGAATGATCTTGTGATTGGAAACCAGTAGCAATGGAGAAATCGGTATTAAGAAAAGCACTTCAGTCTCCAGTATGGAAGTAGATTTATAACTACAGTATTTTTTCATTATGTTATTTTTTAATACAAAGTGTTCTCATAATGAGCTGAGAAGCTTTGTTATTTCATAGGAATATTTACTCATGCAAAAACAAATGCCAAACAGGTAAATGTGACTTCACACGTTTCAGGTACCAAAGAGCCATGCTGTGACGTAAATATTGTTTTAAGGTTTTCTTGCTTTCTGCTCTGTATTACATACTAAAATAATGAAATTTCTAGGGAAAAAAAATCTGAAGTTGCTGAAATTATTTTGCATAATACTGAAGAAGACATAGTGACCTGCAGTGTTGTGTGTCCCTCAGCAAATACTCCAGCTCAGGCTGCAGGATAACACAGCTCAGTCAATCTGAAAGTCTGGCCCAACATCTTGTAGGTGGATGTTTTAGCCAGAAGATTATAAAAGTGATTATAGCAAGAGAGCCAGAAGATTATTCTCTCTTATGCTGCCTATTTGAAATACCTTCGCTTTTCATGGGTCAGAGAAGAAGACTATGCTTTTATATTCTGGGAGCTAAAATATGTTTTCTCTTATCCAGAGAAAGGACTCTGAACAATGCATCTTTATGTTGCTAAATAAGAGAGATAAGGACATATCCTTGGCTTCAAGGATAAGTAGCACAGATAATCTTGTGTTCGCATTTCTTTTCAGATGGTCCCTTTTCTAACAGGTGTGTCTCACTGGCCCAAAAAAGGTCAGAAAGTAAGACACCAACTGTGTGGTGTCAACAATCATACCACTCAAGCCCAACTCTCTTACTTAATAGCATAAATATAGCCTCAGATTCTCTATAAGATACAAAAGCACTTCAAATCAATATTTTTTTAAATATTCAGCAAAGTAAATATTTTCTATAAAGCTGAATATTCAATCTCCTATGCTATATGTATATATTCTCTCTCTGAGAAATGTAATAATTCTTAACAAAGATTTGATAGGAGGGTTTGGATGCAAGTCAGTCAAAGCATTTCTCGAGATCCTGAATATCCAAGTCCAAATGAACTACAGGAGACACAAGACTTAACTCTGGCTCTGCCACAACCATAGCTGAATGCTCTGACCCTTACAATACACAAATTATCTTTTTCTAGCTTACCTATAAGAAGTGGGTGATCAAAATGCATCACTCTCAGTAGAAAGATCTATAGCTCCAAGTTTTGCTTAGAATATTACTAAATTTTGCACTTAATAATCCATTTCCAGATCAAAATGTATTTTAGATATCCACAGTTTCATAGCCCTCTTATTTAAGAGCCATTGAATTTTTAAGTATTGTTGTTTCAGGATCCTAAGGGCTAAATTTTGTCAGCTACACTCCTCCTATTGGCTGTATTCTTTTGTTCCCTTTGGCTATAGCAGATGGAAAATTATTTAATAATGTTTTTCATTGTTCCAACAATGCTTTAATTTTTCTAATGTTTTTTCAAAAAAAATTAGAAATTTCTTTTGCACGGGACACCAAAATCATTTTGAGTTTTTCCACACACACCCCCTACAGAACACACTGTTAATTACCAGGAGAACTGAACTGCAGGACATTAATGTGGGAAATGACTACTGAACACTTTTGTGTTAATCAATTCAGAATAAGTAATGAATCACTCAATCTCCAAAAGACTAATCTGACAACAAGGAAGTAGCCAAAACCATGCTGGTTTAGGGACCACTGACTTGAACTCAGGTACCTGGCTTTGCGTCAGTGAAATCTAGACATTGTAATCCCAGAGAGAAATCACAAGGCATTTGTATACTAGAGGAACAAAAAGAATTTCAAGACAGGATTTATTCTTCATTTAACACTGCCCCTGGTTATGCCTGCATATATATTTTAGTATATAATGTAGTTTCTTTACAGTCTTTCTTCAATTAATGTATTCTGATTTACCAATCTACAACTAAGACAGTCAGAAGTGATTCTCCTATGATTAACTGAGTTCAGAATATCAGCATCAGCATGAAGTATACTCCATAGAAAGTTTTTCTCACAATTTTATCTTGTTTAATGATTTCTAGGGTGCTTTGTTTAATTCAAGTAGTGTTAATTGAAGATGTCATGAACATTCTTGACCAAAAAATAATGTTACTAAAGTTTGCAAAAATAAATCAATCAGGAGAACTTAATACTTTAAATGGATTTAAAAAAAGGCATTTTAGAAGCTATCTTTGCTTCTACCTAGTATTGTGGAACCTATTATTGAACTTATTTTCACAATTAATAGTCTCTAGTAAATAATTTTTTTTTTTTCTGTAGGAGTGGAGATGCAGTATCAGGAATGGAAAAAGTCATGCCAGAAATGGGCCTGTGAAAAAAAATGTAGAAGCTAGCCAAGGTGCCTTAAAACCTGAATTTTTTACTCTATTGTAAAATGGATTCCCTGTCTTTTTTCACTTAGTCATCCTTCTCCTTCACATAAACCACTTGAGAGACCTCTTATCTCCCTACCTTAGTATGCAGGAATTCTTTCTTGCAGTGCTATGTGAAGTCCCCTTATTGGCCCTTAGTTAACCCCATTGGTTGTTAAACCTATAAACACCCCTGACCAGGTGAATAAACTCCCTCTTCCCCCCCCCTCCTCCGGTGGTCTCTGTGTAGCTCTCTCCTGGGGCATCTAGGGGACCACATGGGCAGGGGGGACGAAGCGGGAGCATCTCCCTACAGTTGCGGCATTTTTCTACAATTTGATAGTAAAAAAAAATTTATTTAGCCATCAGTGTGCCCAAGTGGCCAAGAAGGCAAATGGAATCCTGGCCTACATCAAAAATAACATGACCAGCAGGACTAGGGAGGTGATTTTTCCCCTGTCCTTAGCACTGGTGAGCCTGCACCTCAATTACTATGTACAGTTTGGTGCCCCTCAGTTTAGGAAGGATGTTGAGGTGCTGGAGTGTGTCCAGAGAAGGGCAATAAGCTGGTGAAGGGCCTGGAGCACAAGCCCAGTGAAGAGCGGCTGAGGGAGATGAGGTTGTTTAGCCTGGAGAAGAGGAGGCTCAGGTGTGATCTTACCACTTTCTACAACTACCTGAAAGGAGTTTGTAGCCAGGTGGGGGTTGGTCTCTTCTCCCAGGTAAACCAGCAATAGACAAGAGGGCAAAGTATTAAGCTGTTCCAGGGAAGGTTTAGGTTAGACATTAAGAAGAATTTCTTCACAAAAAGAGTGATTAGATATTAGAATGGGGTGCCCAGGGACTCACTGTCCCTGAAGGTGTTTAAAGAAAGACTGTAGGTGACACGTAGTGCCATGGTCTCGTTGACATGGAGGTGTTCAGTCATTGGTTGGACTCAGTGATTTCAGAGATGTTTTCCAACCTAATTTATTGGACAATAAATTGGAATTAATTTTTCCTCATTACATTGCAAGATACTAGAAATTAAAAACCCAAATCTGTCCAATCACTGAATACTTCTAATTGTCAGATTTTTATCATCTTCTCCCTTATTTTTTTCCTTTTAGCTTTGCAGTTTCAAGAAAGCAACATTTATGTCATCATCCTTAGTACCAGACCTACCTCTTTTCTTCTATTTTTACAGAACAAAAATATATAACATCAGCATTGAGCTGCCATATTTACAATGCCATGCAACATTCATAAACGAATTCTAAGACAGGTAAGAATTATTTCTTGCACTTATATGAATTTATGGGGTATAATGTTTATTTAATCAAATTACAATCATTCAATGTCTGGAAATGTTTGAGGGGGTATTTTTCATTTGAATGGGTGTTTTTTTCCAGAGGTATATTTCAGGATAGACATTTCCTTTTAAATTATATAATTCTAGTCACTCACTTCTGAAGAAAAAAGAAAAAAAAAACAACAAAAACATTGTCATTCAGTCTATTCTTTCTTCAGTGAGAAAAGCATTCCACAGCATTCCACCATTAACATTCCACAGATTCCATCCGAATAGTTTTTGTCTCATCCATAAAAAAATGCAATACCTTGCAAATAATTGACATGTTTATGAACTAGAGAAATAGTGTAGAGTAACTTCAGCCAGTAAGACAAAACACGAACTATTTTGTAATACAGTGCTATTTCATAAAGAGTGATGAGTTGTGTTATGTATACACAGAAGAAGAATTGAAGAAGAAAATACAGAATTCTTATTTATTCTCCCAGTCTTTGAAAGATTAAGAGAATGAAGGCGAAACTTTAAACTACCTTTTCTTTCTCTCTGATTCTGATTTTATGATTATATGATTTACAGACATTTCACAGATATTTCACAAGGGTTGTCCATAGACTAAGGAAATTATATCTTTGTATAGTATCAAAGATTGGGAAGTGGTGTGGTGGTTGTTGAGGATGTATTGGATAGCATAGGACCTGAGCATGATGTAAATGGCATGGAACTGGGGTAGAGAATATGCTGGTTTGTTCTAAGTTAGTGTTCATTTTCATCATAGTAATTAGTTAGGGGCTATGTTTTAGATTTGTGCCAGAGGCAGTGTTGATAACACAGGGATATTTTCATTATTGCCAAGTAGTTCTTACACAGAGCCAAAGCCTGATCTTCTCACCCCACCCAACCAATGAGCAGGCTGGGGGTACACAAGAAGTTAGGAGGGGGGACAGATGGGACAGCTGACTCCAGCTGAACAAAGGGATATAATATACCATATATCATCATGGTCAGCAATAGAAGAGGGGCAGGTGTGCCTAGAGGTCATTGCTTGAGAAGTGGCTCAGTATGGTTTGGCTGGTGATGAACTTCTGTTTTCATGAGCATTACTTGTCTTTCTTGGGTTTTATTTCTTTCTCTTGGTTATTTTCCTTTTCATTAAAATTTATCATTGTTGTTGTTATTAATTTTATTATTATATTTAATTTGAATTATAAAACTGTTCTGCTTTCAACTAGCATTTTTTTTTCTCATTTTTACCCTTCCAATTCTATTCCCCTCATCCTTCTGGAGCAGGGACTGAGCAAGTGACTGTGTGGTGCTTAGTTACTGGTTGGGTTTAAACCATAACAGTAACCTATTTTTAAAGTAGCAAAAATAGCAGACAGTGGGGGAATATTTACATAAGTGTGTTTTTAAATGAAATTTCAATGTAATAATTATAAGGATATGACATTTTCTGAAACACTCATTGTGATTTTCAAAAGTCTATAAATCCCATTCAATGCTTGCTTCTGCCTTTATCTTTAAAAAATCTTTAAAACAAGAATTCTGGGCTGTTTTGATAATTTATTTTTTTTCATAATGGGCTTAAAGCTCATTTTGATGAAACAAAAGAAGAGCTGGTCATGTAACCATGATATTAGACAGCTGTATTCAAGCAAATCAATATGTTTAAATGGAGAATAATGCAGAGATCATTATTCTGCCACTCTACATAAATAGCATTGCTGAAAATTGGTGAGAAAAAACTGCATTTTGTTGACAACTTTTATATTTCAAAGCTAGATTTTGAATCTCTGTCTCAGAACTTTTTTTATTTATACACACAGCAAATAGCTAAGATGAGCAAGCTGTTGGGTTGAGCATTAATGTGTTCACCATGCCTGTAAAACATCCAATGAGTTTCTGCTGGCCAGGCAGTTGTCAGTCAGTCTAGGAGGGGTCAGGCCCTATTACTCTTTCAAAGAGGATAATCCTCAGTATTGCTGAGTTTCCATCTTCTGATTTTCTGTTTTTCCCTTAAAATTTTTGATTTTTTTTTCATGTTAGTTTTTATCCTCTTCAGCTGCTTAAGTACCCACACTTCAACAATGTCACCACAGCTTGCAATTTTACATTTTCTTATCTTGCATGGCTCTAGTCTAGGTACTTCCTCACAGCTTAGCAGTTTTTCCAGATGTCTGAGCCAAGGTTATACAATTGTGCTATATCAAAACTAGGTCATGATTCATAAACGGCTGAATCTCTAAGAGGAGGATTGCAATTTCATTTTCATCAGAATAAATAATAATAAAGAAATTTTAACCCCAAACTTAATAAAACTCAAATAATCTGAGAGAAGAAAAAGATCTCCAAGGAGATCCATTCATAGGCTGATTAAAAAACTCAGAAAATGCTTTGTTCCTAACTTCAAGCACTGAAGTAAACTGGACTTGCATTTGTCTGAAAGAAAACACACCTGGTAATCACTTATGTTGAAAATCTAGAAGATCTTAGACAAGGACTCTGAATTATATGAAACATTATGACTTGTAAGAAAAAATAGAAAAATTATGCAAATCATCTAAAAGAAAGCATTTGAGGAAGAGTTCAGTGCTTCTGGCTATGCAAATAACTTCAAAATCATATGTATTTTCCAACTAAAGCAAAGAACTGCAAAGAGCCACAAGCAGTAGACTAGTTATGTGGACTACTCCTCACATTTCTGATGGTTCATGTCCTAACTATGTCATGAGTTAGCTTTCCTTCATATTTACTGCTTGTTACAATTTCAAATTTTCCTTTTCCTGGGAGGGCCTGAAAGTTTTGGACAGGCCTTAAGCATCAGTTCTAGGACTTATTTAGAATTATATTTTAAAACAATCTAAACACACTTGTTCTAGTGATAAAATAAGGACAAGACATATTCTCTTATATTGGGCAAGGCTGTTTCAATTTATACTTTATTCCATAGCACCCTTCAGGCTCAGCACTTTCATTCACAATTTTTGACTTGCAGAATATGGGCTGGAAACAGTCAACTGTGGTCTCTTTCAAATTGCCTCATGGTCTCTATTAGCAATTTGACATAGCTGAGAAATTATTACTGCATTATTAACAAATCCAATAAAATAAATATAATTAACTCAACTGTGAAAAGATATTATTCTATTAGGAACTTGGGTGACTCAAACTGTGAAACAGAAGATCCTATTTAGCACCTTGATTAGATAATATGACAATTTGTTAATACTTCAGTGCTGCATAGTTGAGAAGTACTTAGAGATTCTAGGTAAATGTATTCATTGATTGTCCATTAGCCAGCTGAGAAAAATGTGACATTCAAATATAATAGAAAAATTGAAAAAAAATATTGTATATAACATTTTAATGACTCCAACAATCAGGAGATTTTTGGGGAGGTGGTGGGGTGTTGAATCTCACCTCTCATCAATGGTCACTTCACTGACTCTGGGATTGTAAACCAGCATTTTTAGTCTAAATAGTATTCAGAATATTAGTGTGATAGTAGTGACTGGACCAGTAGCTCCTTCTTTATAAATTCAAGTCAAGCTAGATTCTCAGGAGAATCTAAAAAGGCCTGAGAATGGTATGAAAAGAAGAGCAAACTAGATTCTTCATTCAACTGGCAGCTTACAGAGGTAAGGGATGGGGTGTCAATAAAACTGGCAACTACCATGCTTAAGTGTCTGACTAAATATGTCCTGAATGTAACTAAAGAAAAATGCAAAACTTGCTGAGCAAGAGGTAAGCTAAGTGTCAGAAGACTGAAAGAATCCTGCCCCCTGAAAGCAGTGACATTAATCTTTCTATCCTAGTGCTGAAGCCTGAAGTTACATTGTATCATTTCTACACAGTCTGTAGGTCTCAGTTAAATTGTACATCGGTTTTGGCACCTTCATGGACCTCACTTTCTCCAACTCTTTCATAATTTTCTCAGTTTGATTTTTGAGCCCAAATGCCTTTTCACGTCAATGATCTTAAGAGAAATTATTGCAATTACAACAGCTCAACTGCTGCCAAGCATAGTACAGGTTTCAGTGGACTTTTCCATTATTTCAGTGTTTAAATAGTAGATTGGAATGTGATGGAAATATTTGGGGCTAGAGGTGCGAGTAGTGAGGTTTTGTTGTGAGTTTTGACGTGTTTGATTTTTATGTCATGTATGTGGAAGTTTTGCCCCTTTTTTTCCCTTTTATTTTTTTTTTCTCTAGTGAATTACTTTAGAACAAAAAAGCGTATTTGTAGTGAATCATCTAATTGTCTGGTGGTCTGGGTTTGGTTCTCATCATGGCACAGTCCTTGACATCATGAATAGGATTTCCTTTGTGTGTGATTAGCTAGGAGCCCACCAAATGTGTTTCGCACTGCAGTGAACATTGAGTCTACAAGCAGCTGATGAGAACTTGGTGTGAAGCTTATAGTGTGGATACTGCAATAAAGTGGATATAAAAAAGCAGCTTTGCAGCCCACACAATCACTCCTATTGCCTTGCACAATGTGCTTTTATAAATGAGTTGTAAGACATAAGCACTCCTTGGCAGAGCAGAAGTCCATAATGCACTCAAAACATTTATGATCTCCTGCGACATTGAGCATATTTACATTGCCAAGGGGAATGAGTTCAAACACAGGACTTCTGATTGTTCACAAACTTTAGCTGTAAATTTATGCCCTACTTCTTGTCTTGATGAATACAAGTAGGCCCACAGAGACAGCTCTGCTATGTAGGAAACTAGCTTTAGACAGTGTGACTGTGAGTCAGTTGCTGCCAAATGGCCTCAGGGCAAGGACACAATTCCTGGTCTTCTTTTATTTAACAGAATACAAAGAGTTAGAGAGAACTTGGGTAGGAAGTGAGCTACATGTCTAGCCCACAAATGACTCTGCTGTCCCTTGTGTTGTTGAGTCTATTTATAGGCCTTTGCACAGAAAAGTCAGGGTTTTTTTCTCACCTCTGCAAATTATTTAGGAAAATGAGTTTACAGACCTGGGAGAAGCAAACAACAGCAAGAAATGTGTCTGCAACTCTTAAAAGGAGCATCCACAAAGTTTACCACAGCTTTTTTTTTTCCTATCTACAAAACATATTCTATATCACCAAGAGAGAAAGCTGCAACTCACTTTTAACCCTTTCATTTCTGTCCTCAAGTCCCATATATATTGGCATTTAGTAACATTTTCTGCATGGAGCAGCATAGGACAATCAGTCTTTTGAAAAGCACACATCTCCAGCTCCTCATTATAAGTAAACTTTTTATCATGTACCCAGCTTCTTTTGATTATTTTTCTATCTAGAATGTTTCTACTGCTTGCACAGAAAAGTTTCCTCTCTGACCTGTTCTACTAAGCTGGCTGAGGGAGGACTGGCACTCTATAAAACCCATTAGACAGTGTCTGTTCCCTGTTTGTAGAAAGAAGGGAGATGAGGTCAAGAAAACATTATAAACAAGTGCTATCTAGCAGATGTATGTAATCCTTGTTAGGTAGAGACATGTGTTGTGACTGGATAAATATGAAATGAGATTTTAGCTGCAGAGCAACCTGCTGTTAGAGCACAAATGGAGACAGTCAGAATATACCCTGTTTTTACCAGAGAAAAGTTAAGCAGGTGATAGGGCTGTAGACCTACTGGCCTATATTACTGGCAAAAAAGCCCTACATATTGTAAGTTACTGAAAGCAAAAGACTTGTCTTTTCTACCCCTTTAGCCTCACTACCTCTTTAGCCTCACTAGACATTAATTCTTTCAGTTTGTGTCTATTAAGTATGGGAGAAAGGAGAGAAATAACCAACTTGTTTTGCATTTATATTCATATATTCAGCTCAATGAAAGCTGTGAAAAACATCAGCAAAGAAAGGGTTATGTGTGTCTGGAGTCATGCCATGGTGGTGTGGGGAGAGAGAGACAGAGAGGAAAACTTAAAAAAATAATCCCTGCTGGAGCCAGGTCTCCTCTTCTCTTTGGAGAAAGTGCAGGAGCAAATGGAATAGGAGCTAATGCCTCACTTCTCTGTGTCAACAAAACATTAGTATCTGGAACAGTTTATAGGCAATAGTTATATAAATCAGCAAATTGAGGAAATACAGCACAAATATATGTTCATTTTCTTGTTACATCACTAATATTTCAATGTATTTTACACAAAATTAACATTAGATTTGATAATTAGACTTGCTGCAAATACAACTTCACACCCTTAAAATTCTATAAGCATTAATATACATACTTTGCAATCAGAATATCATTCTTCTTTATGGGAAATAAATAACCAGTCACATTCAAATTAAGAATATACATTCATCTTTAATTACATTGATTTTGATAGCATTTCTGTATTCCATAATGCTAATTCCTAGTAAAATTCATTATTTTTATATGTCTTGGATGGAAAATTAAAATATAAACCCTACTTTCAGGGAATAATCAAAGAGAAAAATAGAGCAATATATGAAGGAAAATATGCAGTAAGTTAATTTTTTTTTAATTAGCTCATGATAAATATATATATATAGTATGATCTGTTTTCAGTTTTTAAGCTATTTTGCATCCCAGTCATCAATACACACTTGATTCAAGGTCTGAGAATCAAGAGTTCTCTATGGGACTGGATCTTTTTTTCCAATTCCAGCCATTCCTGGCAATATAGGAGTTGTTCTGGTTTATTTTGGAAGTTAGATTTTTCTTTTAGAAAGCTAATTCTTAGCAGGTTGGTGATATAGATGGAGTTGATCTGATTTTTCTTGTACAAAACAATGGAACACTTCTGACACACTGAGATGTTTTGGCCATCCAGAGGCAGTATTTGAATATGGTTTTAAGTTATGTAACAAATCACCTTTAATTATGAAAGGTGACTTGCAAGATAAATCTGCAGGTTTTATAAGAGCCTGTAGGGACTTGTTCATCAAAGTTCCAGCTGTGGGAAAACAGCCTGCCTTAGCTACCTTCTACATTCATGCACATATTTAACACCTATTCACACATGGTTTATTGAGTTTTACTTTAAGAAACCATTTATATGTGTTATGTCTTAGGAATAGCGTTGCTGTAATTGCACTTCAAAACAACACCACAATTAACCAAACTGTTCTAGATAGCCAACCTGGAATAACTGATAGTTACAAATTGTAAAGCAAGCTCCATAACAGAATTCATTGAAAAGAAATATTTCCACTCTATTGCTTCATTATTCTCAAACAGCTCAATCTGTTCATACTATGAAATTCAAATAGGGGAAAGAGGATATTCTTTACTGAAAGTGAGATACCTAGTTTATTGGTCATTCAGGATCTTAGGCATAGTTAAACTAATGATACGGACAACTGCAGCATCTCTAAGAGCTTGTAATACACAAAAAAATTGTCCCCTACATGCTTTTATGGCCTACATAATTCTTGACCTACATAGCTATCTGTACAGTGGCTTTGCTTCAATAGGATAAACCTCAACAGATTTCTTTTATTTTTGATCCCAATAATCTCCTTTATCAGTGTTATCTAGCCTTCTTATAGGTGTAGAAGACACACTCAATTGTTGCTGAGCGACACTACTCACACCGTAATCCTATTTCATTACTGTACACACCCTGTGGGCTATGCTATAGCTCTGCTATGGTATATGCGTTAAATGGTTTCCTTTCTTGGTATTTAAGAGGCTGGCACATTCCTGGTCTTGTCTTTGTGTACAGAATTGGCATAATCATCATATATGTGCCACTGAGGCTTGAAGAACTTGCAATTAATAAGCAACATTAGATTCCACCATTTGCAGATTTAAAATTTCAATACTATGAGATCTCCTTGCTCTCTGACTCCTATAAATACATGAAAAAGTATTTCTGGAGGGGCATATAACTGGACAGGACAATACTTTCAAGCCTATAAAATGAGTTGTTACCTTTTGCTCTGTTAGCAAACTCATTGGAAAAGAGAATAGCAGAGAAAAATAAAACAAGATAAAATAAAATCTTTAAATGGTGGAGGGAAGAAGGTGGCATTTGTAATTTGTAATAACTTCCAGCATTATATAATCTAAAGCTGTAAAAGACGCTAAATTAAGGACAAGGAAATGGTGTGTGGGGG
>VWZF01005464.1:703578-832138 GCA_013396755.1 Sclerurus mexicanus
AAAAAACAAAAAAAGAAAAACAGAGGAAAGGGTAGAATAGATATAGCAGAAAAAACCCCAATCTATAGCCAAAAAATACACTGCATTCTCCCAGGGACAACAAAGAAGAAGGTATTGCCTTCAGAAAAAATACGACATCTGCCCACAAAACCAAGATGAGCATGGTGAATGAAATTAGTCAACATGCATGGGATAAAACAAAACAAAAAGAAAATGAAACAAAGAAAAGGGCAAAAGGGAAAAACAAACAAAAAACAAACAAAAACCCCCAAAACAAAACAAACAAACAAAAAAAAGAAGGAAGGGAAGGGAAGGAAACAAAGACTAATGTTAGCTTGATTTACTTTTTTACCACAGAGATGTCAATGGTATCATAATTGGATAATGTCCAGGCTTCTTCAGGGTGCAAAATGCTGAAGAGCTGCTGCCAGGAAAGGTGTAAAAAAATAAAAGATAAACATGATAGAGATCACAAGAGAATCAACCATGTGACGAAAGGAACTGTTATGGCTGTTATGGTTTACTAGAACTGCTTTTCTATATCCATTAGACCTTTTTTTTTTTTTTTTTCATCCTGGTGAAGAAAAGAAGAAATAAGGTCTTACAGCAATAATTCATGTGCCATAACTGGAGCAGGACCTTGTTTATCAAATAAGCAGAACGCACTCTCTCCATCAGGGGAAATATTTTACAATAGTTATCTGGAAACATGGTAGAATTACCACCAAATACCTATTAAATACTTTATAGATCTCCTTACCTTACAGGTGTATCCTTTCTGGCTGTGGTAGGAACAGTCAAGAATGGAACTCTGGCATTACTATAATAAGTAGAACATAATATTTACAGCTGTTAGTTCATTTTGGTGCAATCAGTAAATACTCAGTGCAATACAGAACTGTTATGGAATTATGGGACTGAATTTGTAATCATTCAGAAATAACTCTTGAAAAGCTAATGAAAGATCATTACACTGCCTTTACATTGCATTCCCTATGGGCGTCAGTGCACCACAATTTTAGGTAAAGAAAATAGTGTTTAAGTAGAAATTCCTGCCAATCCACTCAGTAACATTCTATAGAAAGACTACAGTGTAGTTTTTAGTGCCCCAATTTCAATTTAGCCAGAATATGCAATGATTTAGCAAATATGAGTGCATAGAATCTCTTATAGTTTTTTCAAACAGTAAAACAACATCCTCCCCAGAGAGTAATGCTCCTTTCCTTCTCTGCAGTGCTGCTTTTATTGTTTTGTTATTATTACTCTACCTCTTCTTCAGACTTAATTACTAAATGTTATTCAAATAGCACAGGGAAAAGAAAAATGCTTGCAGATAAATTGGAATACTAGTGCTTTATTTTCTTCTTTTAATGGACTGCTCCTTTCAAGTGTTTCTACTTCATTTTCCAGTGGTATGAAAAAAATCTTATGTTAGTCAAACTATTCAAAGAAGGAAGCTGATGTTGTCTAAATATTATTTTAATAGACTTTTTGAGTACTGCTGGTATAAATTACTCACAGATTGCTTCTACTTTGGTTTGCATTCATACAGAACATTGGAAAATGTATTTCATCTGTTTTGTTGATTGGAGAACACATAAAGTGTGAAAAAAAAATTCTGCATTTCTTAAAAACCCACTCAAAGCACATTATTGGAACATCAAACACAGGGGCTAACTTTGTCCCAGGTTCCAAGAAGGATAGGAAACATAACACCAGAAAGTACAGGCCTGTCAGTCTTACTTCGGTGAGTTATAAAATTATGGAGATTATTCTGGCACACCTGAAAACACCTGTAGGAGAATACAGTCATCATCATAGCCAGCATGGCTTCATAAGGGGAAAGTTCTGCTTGTCAAATATAATTTCCTTTTACAACAAGGTATTACAATCTGGTCCCAAAGGCCCAACCTTTACCAGGTGTTACACTTTAATTTTAGGCTTCAAAAGATTTCATTCACATGAACTCTTGTAAAGCCATTGGTTCTTTGGTACCTTAAATTCCTATTTGGACAATAACTACACATTTTTCTCGAAGAGATTTCTTTTAATTTGTTGAGAATATAGGCATTGTGGCAAAAAGGATTTTACAGAAATAAACATGCAACTTCACAAAAGCAGATTACTAGGACTAGCAAACACTGCTTAGTAAGGAACTTTTGTTACCCTCAGCAAACACAAACTCCATGCAGCTTAGGTGAGGTACAGAAAACAGGTGTTTAAGTTACCCATAAGAGGAGGAAAATAATAAAGAGAGATTAAGAGAAGAAGGAATAAAGACCGAAAAAGAGAAAAAGAAAAAAATGTTACCACTTAGAAGGTCACAGATGGGTCAGGAGAGCAGGTCAAGAGGCAAAATAGAGACCTCGTGCTGCCTCTTTATCTACTCTGGTCTCTACCCCACCAGGTGGGGCCTCTGACCCTCTGGCCACTCTGGGGTTCCAGGCCCAGTTGAGTGGCTGTGTTCTCACTGTCCCTGCCAATCCAAGATGGGTCAGAGGCTCCAGGAGCTGTGGGGGCGTTATAGTTTTCCTGGGCCGCTTGTGACTGGCAGCTGCTCCGGGACTTCCCTGTGCGGGCTCAGGGGCTGCCATTAAAGATAGGACACCACCCCACCTCCATACGGTTCAACCCATCCCTGTCCCCTCCATACACACACCACCCCCCACCACCCCCTCCAAGGTTGTTCTGACCCAGTAATCATTGATCTGGTGTCTAACACAAGGTAACCCACCTAGCTGATCANCCTTGAATATTGTGTACAATTTTGGGTGCCACAATATAAGAAAGATATAAAACTATTAGAGACCATCCAAAGGAGAGCTATGAAGATGGTGAAGAGTCTAGAGAAGAAGCCATATAACAAGTGGTTGAAGTCACTTGGCTTGTTCAGACTGGAAAAGAGTCTGAGGAGAGACCTCATAGAAACCTACAGTTTCCTCATGAAGGGAAGCAGATGGTCAGGCACTGATCTCTGTAGCAAAAAGTGATAGAGCCCAAGAGAATGGCATGAAGCTGTGTCAGGGCAGGTTCAGAATGGTTATTAGGAAAGGCCCTTCACCCAGAGGGTGATTGGACACTGGAAGAGGGTTCCCAGGGAAATGGTCACAGCACCAAGCCTGACAGAGTCCATGTTTGGACAATGATCCCAGGCACATGGTGTGATTCTTGGGGTACCAATTCCTACACAAGGAGTTAGACTTCAATGATCCTTGTGGGTTCCTTCCAACTCAATATATTCCATGATGCTAATACTATATAGCTTATACATTTGCAATTTTTTTCCCTGTAAAATTGTTTGAACTTTCATCTGAAATGCTTTAACAGAATGAAACTGCATTACAGTAAAGTATCTTCCTTCATTTTTCCAAAAAATTATATAGTATCACAGACACTTCCATAAGAGCTCTTAGATTGAAGTCAATGAGCAGTATAGAATCATAGAACCATACAATCATTTAGGTAGAAAATGATCCTTAAGATCATCAAATCCCACCATTAACCTAGCACTGTCAAGTCCTCCACTAAACCATGTCCCTAAGTGCCACATATACACGTCTTTTAAATACTTCCAAGGCTGGGGACTCCAGGGCTGGCAGCCTGTTCCAGTATTTGATAACCCTTTCAGAGAAATGTTTCATAAATTCTAATCTAAACCTCCCCTGATACAATTTGAGACCATTTCCTCTCATCTTGTCATTTGGAAGAGGAGACTGACGTTCGCTATGACACAACCTCCTTTCAGGTAGTTGAAGAGAGCGATAATGTCTCCCCCGATCCTCCTTATCTTCAGGCTAAACAGCTTCCAGCTCCCTCAGCTGCTTCTCAGAAGACTTGTGCTCCAGACCCTTCACCAGCTTTGCTGCCCTTCCCTGGACACATTCCAGCACCTCAGTGTCTTTGTTGTAGTGAGGAGTCCAACAATATACACAGGATTCAAGGTGCAGCATCACCAGTGCTGAGTACAGTGATATAATCACTGCCCCGGTCCAGCTGATCACAATATTTTTGATCCAAGCCAGGATGCCATAGGCCTTCTATCACACCTGGGTGCACTGCTGCGTCCTGTTCAGCTGTCTGTTGATCAGCACCCCCAGGTCCTTTTCCACCAGGTAGCTTTCCAGCCACTTTGCCCCAAACCTGTAGCACTGCGTGGGGTTGCTGTGGCCCAAGTGCAGGGCCTGGCACTTGACCTTGTTGAACCTCATGATGCTGGTCTTGGTCCCTTGATCCAGCCTGTCCAGATCCCTCTGCAAAACCTTTCTAGCCTCCAGATGATCAATATGCCCTCCAAAGGTGCACTCAATCCCCTTGTCCAGGTCAGAGATAAAATTATTAATCAGGACTGGCCCCAGTACTGAGCCCTGGGGAACACTCCTTGTGACTGACTGGCTGTCAGGCAGGTGTGATTTCATTCACTATCACTCCCTGGGCCCAGCCATCTGTGGGAGAATTCTCAATGTACAAGGACTGGAAAAAACACTTCTATAGATGGACATGAGGATGAAACAACAGACCAGACAGAAAAAGTAGAAGAAATTTCATGATTGATGTTTAATGTTTATGTGTTCTGATTGTATGGTTTTCAGTTTCAAAACGTTTATTGTCACCCCCTTCATGGGTTTTCCTCTCACAGTTATTTTCCCTTGTTATGTTATCTCCAGTTCACCTCCATACTCTCTTCTTCCCCTCACGGTTTTCCCACCTTTGCCCTAAACCCATGTTCCTCATTGGTCCTTGTTAGCCGTGTTGTCTAGTTACTTACTCCGCCCCCACCTTTGTCCAATCCCATCCAAGTTCTAGCACCTTCCCTCAGCACCCTATAAATATCCATGCTTCCCTCAATAAAGGAGTCTTTTGTGTCTGTTCACAACCTTGGTGGTGAAGTGTTCATTAGGTCATGTTGGTCAAATGGCTTGTAAGCCATCCAGACAGTTTTTTAGCCAACAAAGAGTACAGCAGTCCAAGCCATGAGTAGCCAGTTTCTCCAGGAGAAAGTTGTGAAAAATGGTGTCAAAGCCTTTACTCAAGTCTAGGTAGACAACATCCACAGCCTTCCCCTCACCCACTAGGCAGAACATCTTGTCATAGAAACAGACCAGGCTGGTCAGGCAGGACCTGACTACCTAAACCCATGCTGGTTGGTTCTAATCCCCTAATTGTCTTATATGTGACACATGAAGGCACTCAGGAAGAACTACTCCATGACCTTGTGCAGCACTGAGGTCAGACTGACTGACATGTAGTTCTACAGATGCTACAAACTCCTGTGCATAGTAATTAATTCCTTTTAAAGTGCTTGGCTATATCTAGGCTGGAATTTCAATGTTTCACTATTTCTTTAAGCGATAATATAATGCAAACTATAGTACTGTTTATTTGTTATTTGGGTGCTTTGAAATAATCATGTAAAAGTAGTTCTTAAAAAAGTAGTACTTCTGTAGATTGGTTGGATTGTATGTATTTATTTATAAATATTGTTTTGTTTTATTTAATTTTTTTTAATGTTAATAGTTTAACCCTAGAAGCTAGCTGGAAGCTGAACTAACATACAATCTACTGTATTTTGACAGCTGGTGTCATGTTTATATTTAAATATGATCTGAAGGATAGAGCTAGTATAGGGTTTCTTTATGATTTTGACCCATAGAAATAAAAAAGGTTTCTGTGTTAGCTATAACTTAGGTATAGAGGTACTTTCACTGTTAATGTATATGATCAAAGGACATTAGCATATAGCCTGTTAACATGCATAACACATTAGGTGCATGTGGTCTATGGTAAACAACATAAAAACATCAACTAGAAACAAAGGTAAGAAAAATAATCACAGCTCTATCTGGGTGAATAGTATCGAACTGTAAGATTATTTAAGATACACTAAGATCCAAAATTCATATTTAAAAAAAAGTTGTATCACCTAGACTCAGTTTCCTTTGTATTCAATAGAAATATTTCTGGTGTTTTTTTTCTTATCCTAAAGAATTTTTCAAACTCAAAGGATCTTTCCTTTAGAGATTATTTTATTAATTTCTTTACTTGTAATGTTAGTCTCAGACTCATGCTGCTAATTTTTAAATTTTTAAAATTAGGTAAGTTGAATCATACCTTTAAAGACTTGTTTCTCTACTGGAAACAGAGGAAACTGAAATACAAATTACTATATTAATTCAATATATATGGTTATTTAACATCCATGGATTTAAGGGCTGGATTATATTAAATACTTGGGGCTTTATATATGATAATTGAATTGAAGCACCTCTGCAAAGCTATTAAAATCTTAATTAATCATCTTATTTTTCTCCTAAATACAGAAGGAATCTGGAATTATTAGACTCTCAAATTTAGTGTTTTGAAACAGGTGGAATAATTCTCCACTCTTCATATATATGTATACACACACACACACACACACACAGATATATCCTGTGTATATATCCTGTCTGTGTATATATGTATATGCATATGTATATATATGTATATGTATATCTACTTTTTCCAATCATTTGAAGGATGACTAGTTCTGTGTCTCTCAACTGGATAGAAAGGGTCAGGAGAGGCAGATATACAGATTGGTTTCTGCTTCCCCATCATCTGCAGACTGGCTAATCTAGACTACAAAATGTATCTTGGAGTCTATGCTATGATAGGCAGTAACATGCCATAACAAATTCAAACCTACCAATTCCAGCTAAGGAACTTGAAGGCCTTTAATATCCTGTTTTCATTGGCAGCCTAACAGAAGAAATATTTTAGACAGATCATTTGTGCATACACTAACTATTAAAAAAAACTCATGCACCAGTGTTTTTTAAATAGGAACACATTACTAAAGAAAAATCCAAGAATGTGAATTATTTCAAAGCTTTACTTATCCTGATAGCATATATAAAAGTCACATAAACCTTCACTGAAGTTTTTTTTATATTGAGAAAAATTGATTCTATGTACTATAGTTGTTATATTTCAATTTAAGGAGAACAAACTGCTAAAGCGGGTTTAACTTATATGAACTTAAAAAAAACCAAAAAAACCCAAAGTAAATAAAACCCAAAACACTGAATTGCAGCTACGCAACCATGTCTCCTTTTACAGCCTTGTCTTCAGTTACTGTAATATCTAAGGCTTATTTAGAGAGCTATCTATATTTAAGTAGGGATATTACCTGCTTTTGCTAGTACAAGACTATGATTAATCAGTGTGTATTTTGTTTCAGTGCACTCATGAAGCCTTTTTTTTCACTAATGGGTCTTACAGGCAATACAAATTAGGTAAAAGTTTTCCAATCAAGCTGTAAAAAATATTTAAACAAAGCAAAAATACGTACTGAATAAATAGCAGAAAACCAGGTCCATCACAGAAGTATTCAACCTTCTTGTACGGAAAGTGGAAGTACATGAAGATTTATGTATGATATTTAACACTTCTGACTTTGAGAAAATTTTTCAGTGCTGTGCTTGGAAAATTTTGGTGAGTTGAAACACTGCCTCAGCACTGAATGTGCTTTTCGACAAAATGTTAAGTTTGATTAGAACTAACAGGCTTATAAGTCTTAGAACAGGGACTTACTCTTTACTGTTTATTTTCTTCTTGCAGTACATTTTGCTTTTTTATTTCAGGATTTTCTATAGTATTCAGAGTCTTGCCTTGCTCTTTTCTCTTTTTCTCATTGTGAAAATGAAGAAGCTTCCTTAATCCTTGGCAAAGAACAAATCATGGACATGTATGACAGATTTACTCATTCTGCCTAACTTTTGGCTTCCTATATAACCAAATTAGAAACTAGTAACTTATTTCTTAAAAATCACTTTCTGAAGGAATCTACCTCTCTCCATTAATCAGACTGAAAAAGTTGGTTCCTAGTTTTATCATCAAATCTCTATGCTAAAAGCTAGTGTCAAAAGTTACATAGTGTGAACA
Organism: Sclerurus mexicanus; assembly: GCA_013396755.1. Classification (NCBI taxonomy): domain Eukaryota; kingdom Metazoa; phylum Chordata; class Aves; order Passeriformes; family Furnariidae; genus Sclerurus; species Sclerurus mexicanus. The sequence goes on from VWZF01005464.1 coordinate 711,502, forward strand.
CTTCTACCTTATAACTGATCTCTTTGCAATAGTCCTATTTCCAGTTAGAACGTGAATTTGAAAGACAGAAGAGATTTCCTACAAATCAGTCAACACCCCTCACAGTGTTATGCTCTAGTCCTAAAGACTGAACTAAATTAATTCTCACAGTTCATTCTGGACCTCTATTATTTACATGCTCATAATTTGTGACTCTGCTTTGGTTCCTCCAGACAAAAAGTCTCTCCATGAAAGGAATTTCTATGAGAGTAAAAATATGGAGGAATATAATCACCTGATCTTCATATGAATTCAGATTTGCTTTTGTGGGAGTTGAGCAATATCCCTATGACTGGGATTTAATTTATCCTTTCTCCTCAGGGGATGCACTTGCCATAGTCAGCTTTCCTACTGAAAGTATGCAAAAAAACCCCCAAAACATTTTACTTAGCTAAAATACTTCTAATAGCCTAAAATATCTTGTAGCACAGTGTCCATCTGTTACTTATTAAAAGCAACCTTGAAAGTATTTGAAATAATTCCTATTTTATAAAGTGAGAATGTGATGCAAATACAATATAAATGACAATGTAATTGAATAATATTAGTGGTTGTTACTTTCTTTTTATACATTGAGACAGAAAAATATTACTTTTTAAAATAGATGTGGCTTATCTTCTTTTGGTCTGTGAGAAATCATGGCTATCCTAAACTTATAGAATCATCAGTCACATTCAAAAGCACTAATAGTAATATTAAAAAAAAACAAAAACACAAACAAACACAAAAAGAAACAACCTGAAAAATTACAAAATTATAACAAATATTTTTTGGTTTTTTTAGGAGGCTTTAGTGTTGTAGAGAAATAGATACTTCCTTGAATGTTTATTTATATTTTCTCAGCATTACGAGCATTAAAATAGAATCAAAGTATTGCTACATAACAGAAGGAAGCCAGAACTTTCTTATGTTTCATAGGAATATTAAATGGACAATACTCTAATTGTTAGACGAGTAGCAGTTGCAGAATAAAGTTGGAAAAACTACAAATGAAAAAATGAAAATGCCCTTCATAAAATCCTAGCCACCAAAATACAATGAAAGGCAGAGTAAGACCAAGACAGTAAGTAGCCCATGCTTAACAATTTTTAAAACAATGTATATGGTTACTCTTGGTCTATTATTCTTTACTCTTTAGGGAAAAGCAGGTAATCTTTGAAAACAATTGAAACAAAGATGTTTAAGTCCAGTAAATTAGATTAAAATTATGGATACTGGACACATTGAGAAAAAAATTGTAGTCATAACTACTAAATATTTCAGTTCGAATAGTTGGAATGAATGCTATTAAATAAAGATATTATGTTCATCTGTCTTTAAAATATTCTACTTTCAACTGCCTCTTCTTTCTAGATCAGTTTTACTCTTTTGTGTGGAACTATTAAATATTTGCCCAGCTCACTTATCCCTTCCTGGAATAAGCAATTTCCTGGGCAATCAAGTGCAGAATGCTGTATAATATATGCAGCACTATAAATATATATATATATCTGCTCCAAGATTTCCGTTTCTCTTCCAAGTGTGAGGCAAATTCAATTCTTCCCTGTAGAGTAAGAAACACTTACATTGAAAATACAAGGGAATAAATGGTCCAAATAAGAAAAGCCACATTCACATTTCTCCAAGACCTAATGAAAAGATAATCAAAAAAGATATAACGAATGTATTATTTTTTTAAAACATCATCTCCATGGATTACCTTAGATTTTATTTTTTTTTTTTCATTAGAAGACATCAGTGCTTTGAATGTGTGTAAAACTGAGATTATGTGTATTTGTAGTAAATAAAAAACCAGTGAAACCATACCAGACGGTTGGGATTCTATGCCTGTATCCTGGCTGAATTCTAGTTCAAGGAATTGCACTCTTGATACTTCAATTAAAGTTGCTGCATGCTATTAAGCAGTTCAAGTGCTTCATCTTTGATATTTTACTAGTGTATTAAATTATCGTTGTTTGTCCCTAGTCACTGTGTTTGGCTGACTGGTGTTCTGCTTAGAATTACAGAATTGGTTCTAGAATCTGTAGTGTTGTGGGAGACTTTAACAAGAAATTTTTAATGAAATCTATTTTATTTGCAACCATTCCATAAACTGTTCACAGTATTTATCATTTAAAGACTTTAAGTGAACTTTAAACAGCAAAAGAGGAATACTTAAGGATTTTTGTTTCGCAGTGAAGTCAATTAGCCTCAGAAGCTTGCAAGAGAACCCTAAAGAATTACCTTCTTATTTCTTATATACAAAATTTTTGAGAGCAAAAAGGGAGCATAAGTATTTGAAACCAACAACTTAGTGTTAGTCTAATTGAAATCTTAAAAGTTTAATGGAAAAGTTCTTAATAGTCCAATCCTGCATATTAGGGAAAAAAAAAAAAAAGTCCAATACAAAAATAATCCTTTTAGAGAGAAAAAGGACCTTCGTAATAACAGCTATACTATTTTGTGTCTAGATTTTTTTTTCTCTGTCCTTAAGTTAAATCTTCTACTGCTCCTCTGTATCGTAAGGTCAGCATTTCCAGCTTTTTCCAAGAAGAAGTCAGAGGGAACCTACAGTAAACCATCAGCATCCAGAGTTCCTCACTGTGAGGAAGGAGGATGGTGATGTTGGAGATAGGGTTTATACCTCCTTGGTCCTGAGTATACTTTTTTCAACCTTTATAATTTAACACTATCAATCTAACATATTTCTTTACTGGTCCGCAGTTTTATGTGAGTTATATCCATAATTTTTTGTATTAGAATGCTAGCTTTGTTTTAATTGGAGTTTGGAGTATTTTAATATTTGTTTTCACCTTCAAAGGAAATGTTCTTATTTTGTCTTATTTTGTGAGTCTTGTTCTGCCATATTCTATGCTGCACTATGCTCTGCTACGCTATGCTATCCTATCTATGCTATCTTAATCATTAGAGGCACTAAATTAAGACAAGTTTGGGGTCCTTGCAAGCACTTTCTCTAGATCTCTCTGCTTATCCTAACATGCTTGATTATGATCATATCTGATCTCAGTTGTATTGATACATTGACACAATAATAGGTTAAATATATCAATCCTGTTTCCTACTTATATATTAGTATGACGTATGAATCTCTCTTTTCATATTGTACCAAAAGATACATATTTGCTTACATTTTTTTTTAGGTGGGTATTATTTTGTATTTGAAGATATAATTGGGTGTTAGAAATAAGAAAAAAAAGTGTTTCTTTACAGTCTTGTAATTTTAACTTTCCTTTTTGGTAAAAACTTATGAAAGGGAAAAGAAATTGAAAAAAATCACCAGCCCTTAAATAAAAGACAATACTAAGCCAAAGGAAGTTTCTGGAGTGAAGCATAAGGGAAGTAGAGACAGGAAGCTAGCAGGACCAATGAAGCTGAAGCATGAGTGAAGCATAAAACACTGGAGAGGGTCAAGGAAATAACCCATAGCCATATCTCAAAGATGGTGAAAAGAGAATGAGATTACTAAAATCCCAAAGACTATTTACTCCATAATTGAAAACAAAAGAGCAAACTCATTATTCAAGGAAAGAATTTTTGCACTTGTTTGTTTTATATTACTTGTTTGTTTCACCCAGTAGATCTGATTTTAAAGTTACTTTCCTTTAGTTGGTATTCCAGTAATACAGTTTTAGAGATACAAAGCTCTGTGGTATTTAAAGCTACTTATGCTTCCCTCAGGACAAGCTAATCTATAGATTAATCCTAATCAATAGATTAATAGGTCCCATAGAATGAAAGCATGTGTAATCATCTGAAAAATCATTCTCTAGTCCCAAGAATGCACAAGTAATTTTCATAGTCATAATAATATTTTCTCAGCATTATTTACAGCATTTAAAAATGATTTAAATAATTAGAAAAAATATAAAGGCACAGTGAAGTCTCATGTATATAAATGTTTGTGTAAGATTGTGCAGATTTAATAAACAAATGCTGATATTTATTAGGCTACACTTTTATATTTGGAGGAGGAGGAGGAAGTGGGATCTATAGAATAATGCACGTATATTAATTCTAAGCATGTTTTTCTGATGCAAAAGGTAAAGTGGTTTTCAGCCACGCAGTTAAACTGGCATAATGAAACACATGGTGCTACAAACTTCTCTTTGCTTGGTTGTGTTTTTTTGTTGTTGGTGTTTTTTGTCATTTGTTTGTTTGTTTGATGTTACTTAGGATGTGCAATGTTATGTAACAGTTTCATTCCTTCTATTTAATGACCTATGGACAAATGAATTTGTATCTGCCTTTGTAAGAGACAGTTTGGACTACTTCTATTATGAAAAGAAGGAAGAAAAGTTCAAGAGTGATGAAGATAGATCTCTTACAGTGGCATGCAGAATTCAGACTAGAAAGCCTACTTATCAGCTGAATAGACCTCTGTTTGTAAACCTAGTGTGTACTGAATCCACTGACTTTCAGTGTAACGGCCAGATTCTGATCTCACTTGCACTGATGGATGCAAGTCCTCCTTAATCCTGTCATTCCAGCCAAGCTTATAAATTATTTATTAAGTCATATTATTTTGTTTTCCATTCTCAAAAACTATATTTAATTCTGGCAACTGACTTTAGACTATCCAATGTCTATCAGGCTATCCTGTAAGTTTCACAATAACTCTGGAGTCAACCCTTTTCCACCAGCTATGACAGCTGATTTGGGGATGCTCCCCCTTTGCCCCCCCGCCCACGCGGTCCCCGAGATGTCCCATGGGAGAGACACACAGAGACCACTGGAGAGGGTGCAGAGAGAGAGAGTTTATTCAGCATGGGCCGGGGTATTTATAGGTTTAACAACCAATGGGGAAGGGGTTAACGAAAGGCCATTTAAGGCACTTCACCTAGCTCTACAAGAAAGGATTCCTGCATACTAAAGTAGGGAGATAAGGATTCTCCCAAGAGGTTTTGGGAAGAAGAAAGGTGATTCAGGGAAAAAATACATGGAATCCATGTTACAATACAGTGAAAGCTTATACTGCAAGTCCATTCGCACAACCAACTATGTTCTTTCCTATGTTTTACCATAATTACTAGGCAGCTACAAGTATTGAGTTTGGTATTTTTCTCTCTCTTTGATTCTAAGGTATCTATAGCATAGGCAAGTAGTTCTTTTCTGCAAATAAAATGCAGTGACTGAAGCACTGATTCTGTTGTGAAGGTGAATCCCACATTTAATAGCATGTTTTCCACAGCTAGTATTATTAAAAGCTGAAGAAAAAGCAGTAGATGATAAAGATTATTGATGGAGAGACATACTAAATTATCTTATTCATACAAAAAATGTGCTAGTCCAATTTCTACTACACCATTCTTCATTGCTTTTCTCTCTATGGATTTTGAATGTGTTTTCACCTGATTCTGGACAGTTACATCTTAGCAGAAAGCAATGAGTAGTCAAAAGTTTTAATTCTAATTCATATATACAGGTCTGAAAAGAGAAATCCAATACAGTTTATCTTTAGTAGAGGCTTCTAACACTACTGTGCAATCAGCATATAATGATATGAGGGAATTCACAGACTTTTAAACAAATTCAGAAGCCAGTTTAGACAGGCATTAGGAAGTACTCTCTGCTGGATCTATACTATTATGCAGAGAAGAATATAACATTTATTGGGTAGGCGAGAAACCAAGCAAAAGGAAGACTGATTTTATAGTCTAGTGCCAGAGAGGCTTTCATGGGAGGGAAAGCGCTTTTGTCTGGTATGTTCTTCTACTTTTCCTTATGAATTTTATTCAGTAACTTTTAAATGCAAATGCAAAGGAGTCCTTGAGGAATAGGAGGATTCCCTTAACTGAGAATCTAGCATGTATGGTACTAAAGAATTGGTAAAATACATGTACAACACCGAAAGGTGTCACGAATGTTCCACTGAAGGTGGGCACAGAGAAAGAAAGAAAAAAGGGAGGGAGGGAGGGAGGGAAGGAGGAAAAGAAAGCACCAAAATAAAGAAAATATATCCTTTAAATGTTCTCAAACTTGGTACCATCTTATTAAATCAGAATACAGGACTTAATTAATGGATGAAGGGAACTAATATTAAAAAATACTAATAATATTTAATGATTTATTTTGTTAATAAAGAATTTAATTTATAGCATTTTTCATATAAAATCACTGGCCTTTCAGAATGAATTTTTATTCTAAGGAAGCATACATCCTACAGCAATAAAACTTTGTAAACTAGCAGAGATTATTCCTCCGTTCTGCTCTCCCAGCAAACTGCACTGTAGAAGTCTTAGTTCAGTCCCAGGACTTCTTTTGGATGAAACTTTTAGAGTTTTTTCAAACAAAACTCAGGTGTAATTCTGAGGACAATTAAGTCCTATGACTGCTTTCAGCATTATTTGTTTCTCAAATACACTGTGTTCTGTGCAGTCTTTTGACATTATCCCAGTAGTTTTTGAACACCATCACATGCCCTTATGCTGTATTGTCTGCTAAGTGGTCATTTTATGGTTTTAAAATAATCACCCTAATTAATTGCAACACAGCCTTCACAGTACTCCAGACAGTTTCAAATGCAATAAAAGCACCCCCAAAAATAACAACTATGTTATCTCCGAAGGCCTACAGGGCCATCATATTTAATTCACAGGAATACTTTGTAAGTACTGGATATTGTGGATATGGCAGCCTGCAGTAAAAGTAGTGGCTACAAATATCTCAGCACTATTTGACCTGGGGGACCAGAATCATTAGCCATGTTTAGATGTGCAGATTTCACTATTCTTTCCATCCATGTACTGCTGAGGAATATGTACATGTGGTCTTGTCACTACCTGTGTCTGCTTTTATGATTTGGTGCTGAGGTGGGGATGAGTGCTACACTTCTGTATATTTAACTTAGGTAATGCATGTCCTGCTGGTAAGACTGTGCTTCTAAAGACTCTTGGGTAGCTTGCACCAGATTGTTGACTCAAATGTTAGCACTGGGAATAAGAATAGGCTATGGGACAATATAGGCACAAAACAAATAGATGCAAGATGGCTGTGAATAAATTTAGACCACATAGAATTCATGTTGGTTAGAGAAATGAAATTCTGGAAATCTGTCTCTGTGAGAAATAGAGGATTAAAAAAAAAAATTGGGAAAAGGTCAATAACTGACTTTAAAATATTATATGCCTTGATTTCGTGCAGTGGCAAAAGTCTGTACCAAATGAGTATAAGATCCTTTGCAACTTATGTACAAGAGTACCTTGCATCCTTTTTTTTACAATATTTAACAAGAAAGAAAATGTACAGAGCTGCATGAGCTACAGAACAATTTTACAACTCATTGATTGGAACATTCTTGCACTTTGTCCTTCTGAGATTCAAAACACAGACAGAAAAGTGCAAAGTTAAAATAAAATTGCCTTATTCATATGAATATTTCCATATTCAGAAGTCCTCTTGAGGATTATTGGAAGAAAATAGGAACATCATGATAAGCCATGTTAAAATGAAAGTGATAGATGATGGATTAAACAGAGGAGAGAGGTCAGAAGTGAAAAGTGAGAACTCTGAGTCATTTACAATAAAATAGTTGAAACCTTGAGCATAGAGGAAATTATGCAGAAATATCACATCAGGAAAGCAAAGCAGATGGTCACAAATTGGAAAAGAATCCAGTGAGAGAGATATTATATGACTTAAGGCATAAAAGATCTACAGTCATGAACTATGAACCCAGACTTCTTAGTTATAGAGGCAGGGTTTCTTTTGCATCTTCTTTTATTTGCCTGTGTATCCTAGGTTACAGATTCTTTTTCTTCACGAAAATATTATCCTCTACACTGACATACAATTTTTTTGGTCTTTGGCTAACTCATCCATTGTGTGATAGATAAAAAGTGTTGCAAATCTGTGTGTCTTACTTGCAGGAGGAGGCACTAGAAATTAGATGAGGGATAGTACAGAGAGCAATTCTTAGAGCAGTGACCCCAGTCTATTTGATACTTACGCAGTGCTCATAGCATAAAGATCAATTATCCTAAAAAAAAGGAGAAAGCCATATTGGATAAGGAAAATACTAGATAAAAATTTTGAAAGTGAGGATATTTTTACATGCTTAAAAAGCATGGCACACAAAACAATGCTTAAGTACAAGATTCACTGCAAATGGATTCAGTAGGAGGGTTTGTACAGTATTGCATCCACAAAGCTTGTCATCCACGACACTGTTACAAATATTACGGGAAGCATTTAGGTGAGTAGGAATGCCAGCATTCAAATGACTAGATTAAATTCAAAATTAGAGTACAAAATAAAGGAAACCACACAAGCAAGCGTAACACTGAAATTCCCTATGGGTAAAAGTAAATAAGAGGGACAGTGAAATTTCAGAAAGGCTCTGATCCAACAAAACTTAGGGAAAAAATCATCATGACTAGGGTTTTAATACTCAACAAAAGCTGATACTTTCAGTGTATATAAAATAGACATGTACCAACTAAAGGAAAAAAAAAAGTTATTCACATATAAATAACCTAAAATGCAATGGTGGAACAATGTACTTAAAAATAAAAAATAGGTGGAACTTGTTTTGAAATGAGTGTAAGCTGTATTTGGTTTGTGTGACAAGGTTTTGGGGTTGAAGACAGTCATGGTAGTGGTGTCTGTGTGTAATACAGGATTGGCTTCTGTGAGAAGCTGGTAGAAGCTTTCCCCATGTCCAATAGAACCAGTGTCAGCCAGCTCCAGGATGGATCCACTGCTGACCAAGTCTGAGCCCATCAGTGGCAGCAGCAGCACCTCTGGGATAATAGATTTTGGAAGGGAGGGAAAAAGCCATGCAACAGCAACTGCAAACAGAGATATAAGTGAGAATATGTGAAAGAAACAGAGCTGCAGACACCAGTCAGTGAAGAAGGAGGGGTAGGAGGTGCTGCAGCCACCAGAGCAGAGATTCCCCTGCAGCCCCTGGTGAAGATCATAGTGAGGCAAGCTGTTCCCCTGCAGCCCATGGAGGTCCATGGTGGAGCAGATATCCACCTGCAGACTGTGCAAACAGAGCAAAGCAAACTGATACACAAAAGTGGCTCTAACTCCATGGAGGGTTTGTGCTGCAGCAGGCTTCTGGTAGGAGCTGTGGACCCATGGAGAGAGGACACAGCAGGTTTGCTGGCAGGTCCAGTGACCCTATATGGAACCCATGCTGCAGCAATCTGCTCCTCCCTCAAGAACTGCATCCTGTGGAAGGGGACCCATGCTGGAGCAGTTCATGAAGAACTGTAGCCCATGGGAAGGACTCACATTGAAGTTGTTCATGGAAGATTGTCTCCCATGGGAGAGATCCCATGCTTAAGCAGGGAAAGAGTGTGAGGAGTCCTTCCTCTAAGGAGGAAAGAAAGGTAGAGACAACAAGTGACAAACTAACCGCAGCTCTCATTCAAGTCCCCCTAGCCACTGCTGGGGGAAGAATTAGGGAGAACTGGGAGAGATGTTAAGTCTGGGAAGAAGGAAGAAGTGGAAAGAAGGTGTTTTTAAGATCTGTTTTTATTTCTCATTATCCTATTTTGATAATAAATTAATTTCCCCAAGCTGAGGCCAGTTTGAACATGACAGTAATCACTGAGTGAACTCTTACTGCCCTTATTTTGACCCATGAGCATTTTGTTATATTTCCTCTCCCCTGTCCAGTTGAGGATAAGAAGCAATAGAATGGCTTTGGTGGGCACTTGGCATCCAGCCAGGGTCAACCCATCACATAAACACAAATTTTATGTGCAACTGTATATTTCTTCCTGTCCAATATGCACATTCCAAAGGGCAATTTGTTACCATGATCTTTCATTAGGCTGCCACAGTTTCTCCTATCATACTTATACATATCATACTTAGGCATTCAATTTTACCTTCAGCTGGAATGGTTTTTGTTTTCACTTGTTCTCCATCAAATATATGTGACTTTCATAGATCACTTAAAAGCTCAGTAAGTCATGCACATCTCCTGAGGGGACAAAGTCAGGTTTTCAAAGCCCTCACGAAAAGCAAACAAATGTTGGAGTTCCTTCACAGACAAGTCTTCATTAGTACTGTCTGACCTTAAAAAAACTCAATAAAGTTAGTCTCTCACCTGCTCAGCAGAATCACAGACCTCCTGTCTCTTCCCACATCTCTCATGGACTCTTTCACACACATTACTTTTCAGTAATCTGAGACATTTCTCTTTGATCCCCATGTCCTGAGTTCACTAATCCCCATACATATCAGAGCTTGCTCTCATCAGTTTTATTTCAGACAACTGGGGTTTGCCTTCGGTCTTGCCACAGAAAGCAATGAAAGAATAAACATCACATTACTGGAGTGAGGAACCCTACTACCTTTAATACATTGGATTTTATACATTTAGTCATCATCAATTCTGTGAAACCAGGAAAAGCACAAAGAAAAGCTTTCCCTTTCCTTAATTTTCCCAGAAAACAATGTAAGGGCCGATAACATTTTATCTAATCCTTAAATTTCTGCAAGCCTCTGTCCTTCTGAGATTTCCTACTGTTCTACTGCATTAAGAGAGATAGCTACTTTTACAGCTTAGCTCCCACCTACGTAGGCATCAACACTGTGGAAGTGCCATTCATAGACTTGTCTTCAATAACCAAGAGAGACACTAGACCTACCTTTGCACGTTCAGTGAAAAGTAGTGGCTATGCATGCTGAAATTCTGTGATTTTCTAACAAAATGGTTTTGGATTCATGTGGGCAAGCTCTCTGATAGGATACATAAGCATACACTGCTTAAGTTAAGACTTAGCAGCAGATATATCAGTGCTTTTTCATTGTCTTGTAATACTTTCCCAATTTATTCCTCACCATGTATTTTCTCTCTCTCTTAAAGATGCTGATTCTGCCACAACTGTGCCAAATATCACACTGATATTTCTAACAATTAAAAGCATCTGACCAGAAGAAACAAGACTCCACCACTATTTTTTACAAGCTTCCTTTCATTTCACCAAATAAGAGTCAACCATTAACTCCATTTGAATCCCAGACTAATAAAAAGGTAATTATAAAAGAGACTATAATAAGAGACTATCTTGGAAAAAATCTAGTCTGATTGCTGCAAATTGTGAATGGATTTAATATTTTATTGTTCTGAAAGGTGGGATGAAACTTTAATTTGGGCATTTGAATTGTAGCATAAGTTTAATATATATAGAATTTGAGATCCAAAACAAAATACTGGAAAACCAGAAAGCTCCCTATCAGTTCCTTACCAGACAAGATGATCCTTACAAGTATTTGCAAGTACTTGAAAAGAGAAAACACAATCAGATAAAATAACATGATCATTGGTTAAAATTTTTGCAGGAAAGGATTTTGTAAAAAAATAAGCTGAAGTTACTTCTTTGACCACATTTTTTTCTTCCCAATGAAACAGAAGACAGAAAATATCTGCCAGTATCTGAAAGTATCTGCCAATTTCACTGATGATCGTTTTTCTAGACAATCATACTGCACAAAATTACCTAGCAGGCATGTCTTCCAGTGAGTGCTGAAACCCTAAATGATCCATGTTCCACTACATAGAGATGAATTTTGTTATACACCTCATGGAGCTCCAGAAAGACAGTACTGAATAGCAGAAATTCCCTGTATTTGAAATTTTCTTGGCCATTCTAGGTCATGCTAAAGCTTGTCCTAATTTATTGGCTCAGGTACCAAATATTAGATGTCTAGATCCTTTATTTCAGTTTGCTCCTTAGTGATGCTGCAGTTCTGAACTCTCTCTCAAATGGAAGTTTATGGCTTTTTGGCACATTTGTTAACATGTTGTGTCTTAACTTTCCTGTACAAGGTGAGCCAGGAACACCTAGGATCCATGGAGAATCTATGTTTCTTGAAAATATTATCATTGATAAGGTAGAAATCAATTTTCATGTGGGAACCCCTTTGGAAGATCTACTGTTGAAAACATAAGCTCATATACAGTAAATTTATGTAATGGGCATCATCAGGGGAATTGCAGTAGGGCAGTTTGCCAAAAGACATCTCTGTACCAAATTTTTTTAGTTGCATCATCAAAAGGAGTGCAGAGCAGAAATTAATTTTGTGAGCTTCCATTTCCCTTTCTGATCTTTTGGCCCTGGCTTTTATATACATGCTTTCAAAATAAGTGCTAAACACTATGCATTGACAGCTTTAGATCACTGAAGGATCTCCAAATTAGTCTGCCTTGTAGAAAGACTAGACAAGCAATTCCTAAATAAATTGTTGTTTTGTTTTAATCTCAGCTGGCAACTAAGCACAACAGAGCAGCTCAATCATACCTCTCCCATCCCACCCCTAGCCCTCCATTGGGATGTGGGAAAAAGAAAAATGATAAAACTCATGGGTTGAGATAAAGACAGTTTGATAAGTAAAGCAAAGGCCATGCACTAAGGCAAAGCAAAACAAGGAATTAAGTCACTACTTCCCGTGGGCAGGCAGATGTTCAGACATGTCCAGGAGAGCAGGGCTCCATCATGAGTAACCATTACCTGGGAATAAAAACGTTATCACTCCAAGCAGCCCCCCTTCCTCCTTCTTCTCCCAGCCTTATATAGCGAGTCTGTAGAAGGACTACAGTCCTGTTAGTCTAACCTCAGTTCCTGGAAAAATTATGGATAAGGTTACACTGGGTACTGTTGAAAGGCAGGTAAAGAATAATGTCATTTGTCACAGTAAACACAGGTTCAAAAAAGAGAATGTCCTGTTGAACTAATTTCACATCCTCCTGTGATAAGCTCACTCATCTAGTGGATGAAGGGAAGGCAGTGGATGTAGTATTTATGGATTTTAGTACGGTTTTGATATTATTCCTCACAGTATTCTTTGGACAAATTGACCAAGGGGATGAACAAGTTCACTGTACTGGTTAAAGAACTGGCTGAAGGGCAGAGCTCAAAGGGTTTTAGTGAATGGGTCTACATCCAGCTGGTGACCAGTCACCAGTGGTGGTTCCTCAGGGTTGAGTTCTGAGGCCAGTTCATGTCAATGTTTTTATCAATGATCCAAATGCAGAAGTTAAATACACCATTATCAAGTTTGCTAACAATATGAAACTGGGAGGTGCTGTTGACTTTTTTAAGGGAAAAAAGGCCTTGCAGAGAGATATAGCTATATTGGGGCATTGCGCAATTATTAATGAGATGAAATTTAACAAGTCCAAATAACAAATTCTGCACCCAGAATAGAATAATGATGGGCATAAGTATAAATTTGGAGAGAAGTCGCTGAAAAGCAACCCTGCAGAAAGGGATCTGGGGATTCTGGTCAACAACAGGTTCAATAGGAGTCAGTGTTGCCAGATGACAAAACATCCTGAAGTGCACCAAACACAGCACCACCAGCCAGTTAAAAGATCTGATTATTCTGCCACAGTCACAGTGCTCACCTTGAATACTGTGTGCAGTTCTGGGTCCTGGAATTTAAGTCGGATGTGAAGGTGTTTGAAAGCATCCATAGGATGGCAACAAAGCAACTGAAAAAGCTGGAAGGAATGCCCTATGAGGAGCAGGTGAGGACTTTGGGCTTGTCTAGTTTGAACAAAATGAGACTGAGGGGTGACCTCATTGCTCTCTACAGCTTTCTGATAACAGAGCTGTATGGGAGAGGGAGGTGCTAATCTCTTCTCCCTGCTACACAATGATGGGACATGTTGAATTGTTTCAAGCTATACCAGGGAAGGTTAGGACATTAGGAATAATTGGACATTAGGAATAATGTCTTTACTAAAAGGTGGCCTAACACTGGAACAGGTTTCCTAGAGAGGTTGCTGATGCCTCAAGCCCATTTAAGAGGCATTTGGACAATTCCATTAATAACATGCTTTAACTTGATCAGCACTGAATTGATCACGCAGTTGGGCTAGGTGATCCTTGTACATCCCTTTCAACTGAAATAGTTCTATCCTGTTCTATTCAAGCCTGTTCCATCTAATGCTAAATCTCTATAGTTTTATACTGATGCTTTATGTTGGTGATGACAGATCACTGCATAAGTTGTTGCCTGGGCAACAAGCATGAGCAAAAAGAATAGCTGTCCCTAAAGAAAAGACTCAGTGCACTTCAGTAAAACTCCCCAGTGTGATTTTCTTCACCTTGATCTCTAAGCTGAGAGCATAGAACCCAAAGCATGTGAGTAGTCTCTGAATGATTTCCTTATTTTCAAATGGCTGGATTGTATATTCTCTTGAACTTTAGAGAAATTTTGGTGAGGGATATTTGTGCATACTGAAAAAATCTGTTCTGCTGTGACTCACTTGATATATGTCTTTCTTTGCAACGAATAGTAGAAACAGTTGCATTGCAAATGCCTAGAATAGAGAAAACATACCATCCCTTTTCATCTCGTTATGGAATATTAAGAGCAGGATTCATCTGCTTTAACTTAGGTATTTAAATGTTAGAGGTTGTATTGAGCTTCAGACTTCTAAATTTAGTCATGGGATCCAGTTGGCTAATGCTGGCAACTCACTGATTCAGAGAGCTACTCACATGGGAAACTTTTGATAACCCTAAAGCAAGATATCAGATCCCAACACTATTAATTATAGGGTAGTTTCTCAGAGGCAAACATAAGTATCAAATGTCAATGGAAACCCCACAGAGTATTTGAGACATTTTCATTAGGCCAGATCTGCACCTGACCTCTGCCCTCACAGGTCAGAAACTGGAGCTCAGGCAAGACAGTATTCTATGCCAAACTGCACTGAAAGCTAAGACAAATTAGGGAATTTTGACAATTCATCTGAGCCTGTCCTAGTTCAGCAGGTGGGACTAGTTANGTACATCTGTCATGGAAGCTCAAATATATATGTATAGACACTTATAATTAGATGTGGAGTCTGGAGTGCAAGTCCATTTTAAAAGGTTATGTTCTGGTCAGTGGAGCAAGCAGCCTTGTGGATGTAGGGTGCATCCACAATTTTTTCCATGGTCCTGGGCTTGGTGAGCATCTTGTAGGTAAATCACTCCCTTTTTTGCACCTTTGTTATAAATACTGTTGCTGTTAGTATTAATTTTCCTAATTCATTGCTGTTCCAAATAAAATTTTCTTATCCCAGCCTATAATTTTCACCTTTTTCACCTCCAACTCTCAATTCCATCCCCTGAGCGGGAAGGGGGAGAGCAAGCAGGTGGCATCTGGTTTGGGAGAGTCTCAGTGGGAGGCACTGAACTGGCAAGTACCATTTCTAACCACAACATTCTCCCATATATAAAAGGATAATCACTTAATTTGAAGAGCTGAGATTCATATTTTGAATTGAGAAACTAATTTCCTTCACAGATAACTGATCAGCATGGAACAATCATGTAAATACACTTCTGTACCCAAGCCCAAATCAGATTTGTTAAATTTCAGGTTAGTGGATTACACTTTTACTTTTCCTCATAGTCACTTATCTCATAGTCCTATGTGATTGTTTCACTTTCATACACAGTCCTTGATGCCATGTTTATTTCACAGCCCTAATGGGATTATGAGAGAGGTTTCATATCACATCCAAATAGAAGGCAAAAGCTCCCCTGGCTTACTAGTAGAGGACTAGTAAGGTAGTTCAATCATTTGACCTGTATAGCAAAATACTCCAAAAACAGAAGGACTTCTGTTTGTGTCTTCTCTTGCTAGTCTATACTCAAGCACTGTAATACTATTTATGTTGAGAGAAATACATTAACATCTCTAAAATTGTTCAAAGAGTGCAGTGTTGCATTGCTCTAGATCTGACTGCAAGAAAAAGTCACTTTTCACTCTCAAATTTTGCCGCCTTGTAGCTACTTGTTCCTGCTGTCTTCTTTGCATCAATATGCCATGAAAAATCATTTTTATTAGAAGCAACACTCAAGCATTTGTTTGAATCAAGGGCTCCAAGCTTTCTGCATTCTGTAAGGCAAAAACTTTTATTCTGAAAGGAATTTGTTTTCCAGTGCAATTCCACAAATATTTTTGAAAAACAGTTAAAACATAATAGCAACATATTCAAAAAGTATCTAGTCCATTAAATGGTTGATCACACCAGCAGCCTTTTAAGAATCTATTTAGAATTTACAAAATAAATTAACATCAGTATTAGCATGAAATTAACAGCCATTTTTCCTAATGAACATCTCTTCAATGTAGATCACTGTTTTCATTAATCTCTTTAATTTGTTGTAATAAATCTCTTTGCAACACATTATTGTAACTTAAAGTCTCTATGAGGGTTTGGCAACAGATTTGCCAAATGAAATGTATTTTTTTTAATTTGTTCTTTTTTATTTCTGTTGTTTAGTCTACTGTAAAAAGAATGAAGCAACTTTGGGTTTGTTGATTTTTTTTGTTTTTTAAATCTTAAAATGGCACTACTCAAAATTACTCAAATTGATGATACAGAAACTGTAGAAATAGAAAAAAATGGGGGGGAAAAAGGTAGGGTCACCTTCTAATGCTGTTAGTTAGTTCAGACTGCATACTTTATCAAAGCTGCTTTCATTTCTTGTCCCTATTACACATGGTTTCTCCTTGATTGCTTTTCTCTTCATTTGTGTGTTTGAAAATCTTTGTTGTTGTAAGCTCACTGTTCTTCCAGCAGAAAACTGACATTACTAGCAACATCATACCATTTTGGGAATCACAATTCTTGAAAAAAAAGGAGTATCAAAAGAAATTGCCAGTGGTCCTTTACATATCTCAACTTTGTATAAAGTATTTTGATTAGAAATAAACCACTTCTGACCAGCACTAATCTGATCAGAAAAAAAAACCAAACACCTATTTTCAAGCTGTGTAATAGTTTAATGGATATCAACAATATTTTATTATCTTGATAGTGAAACTTGGAAGCTACACATTGTACAAACATTTCATAATTTTTAAACTTTCTTTGGGGTTTCACTTTTGTTTTCAATATTATTGTCAACATTCCAAGCCTTGAAAACTTTTGGGACATTTATCAAGTCCAATTCTAGCTTTTTGCTTGTGAGGTGAGGCAAAATTATTCAGATTTGAGATTCAACTAAGAAATGGATCCTAAATAGAAGAACATTCCTTTCAACTAAAATATAACAGTCTGTGATACATTTCCCACTCCCCAATTCTGAGTTAGTATAATAGTGGTTATGTCACTCCTATAAGCTCCACTAAGAGTCATCTCTACATGGCACATTATTGACTGTTTCATTCCTTCATAGTAGTGTGACACTTAGGAAGCTACTTAAGGAGTTCTTCCCTTCCAGGCATGGATACCTGGTGTTGTTAACCTTTTTTTTTTTTTTTTTTAACTTTCCCTGGAAAGGTAGTTATGTGGTGTCTCTGCAATCACTTGACAGAGAATGATCCTAATTAATAAAGTTTATATCAGAGCTGTCCTAAATAGCACTTGCATTATTTAACACTTGGAACTGACATTGTCTTCTAAAGAACATATTCATGGGTACAGTTTAAATTACCCAGTTTTAAAATCTAATTATTTCAGTAATTTGTCATTTCCTCTCCTTCCAAATAGATTCCTGTATCCACTTACATGGATTATACTTGTATATGCTGAAAGGCATAACTCTCACAAAGAATACAATATTCTGTTCTTAAGTACAGTTGTTGGAACATAAAACATATCCATAATTTGTGGGGTTTTGTTGTGTTCACATGCCTTTAGTTCTATTTTTGTCTCATATTTATTCACTCTTTAAATTCTAACAAGTTTCCTCCTTTGAAAGAGATAAAGAGCCAGAAACAAAGAAATAAAACAGCACTTCAAAAGTTACCTGTGATATTTTGAGGCTCAGCAAAGCACTTGAAGTTTAAATAACATAATGATCTCTAGTAGAAACCAGCACTATAGTTTGAAAGCTAGACTGACAAAATAGAATTTGAGAAACATCTTACCTATGATAACTTTATGTAGGTAAGGAAATTTACAGACTTTGAGATTATTTTCTTCATTTCAAACAGATAACAGAATCACTTGGATTTACTACACAATATTTATCCTGAAAATATGTCCACTACAGCAGTAACCATTCTGCTTATCAAATTCCAGTCATCTTTTAATAAGAAGTCCCATGAAGACAGGACCGGGCTTTCTGAAAAAATAAAACATAATATATTAATTGCTGCCATTAAATAATGTCATCTTGGACCTAATTTGTATTGCTATTTCTTGTAGACACATTCACAAAGACTGCCTTTTTTTTTTTATTAAAATGGACTGATATTACTTAGACTAGATATCCTGAAAGAAAAGAAAGTTGTAGATACTGTCCTAATGCCTACTGCTCTGCAGTTGTTGCTGCAATTACTGCTGCAGTTTTGGCTTTTAGCTGGTAAAACTTCTGGGAGGCTGCATTGAAGTTGCCATGGACACCATAAGATGATCTATGAATGAATCACTAAATGGTCTTTTGGTCATCCTCAGATATTCTGTGAAGGGAGGATGAGGCCAGACTTCAGCACGGACTTCATAAAAATATTTTAAAGCACACCAGTAAAACGCAAGACATGTTCTTCTAAACTGTGAAACACAAAATTACCTTATTAACAAAAGTTTCCAACTCTTATTATCTTAAAAAATCACTGCTAGAAAACTGCTAACTAAAAGAAAATATGAAAGAAAAAATGAGTGCAGACATAAAATCAGAAAATAAAGGTCAGGAGAGACAAGCATTAATTCTACTAATATCACTGCAAACCATCTTGACGTCATAACAGGTATGAGGATAATCTTGTTTATGTGGTCACAGACTCATCTTACTTGGCGCTACTCATAGTCTCAAAGCTTATATTCAGCATGCTATTCTTCCTCTCTTCTGTTTCCCCAGCTATGTTTATTTCTGTTTCAAATGTCTCAAAAGATAAGTCTTCAAGTAACTTATTTTACTGAAAAGTGCTCTACAAGGTCAAATGGAAAGGGTGGAAAGGATATTCACTTATTAACAAGCTGTCTTCTGACACAGCTGATATATTAACATTGTTCAGGCATTTAATTGTTAAAGGGATTAAAATTCTTCGAGTTCCACATACTATAATCAGTC
This sequence comes from Sclerurus mexicanus, assembly GCA_013396755.1. NCBI lineage: Eukaryota > Metazoa > Chordata > Aves > Passeriformes > Furnariidae > Sclerurus > Sclerurus mexicanus. The sequence continues at coordinate 730,521 of VWZF01005464.1, forward strand.
TAGACTGCAGATTTACAACTTTGTCGAGTATTCCATCTGCAAGGCTATACTGGGACCTTTTATCTACCATAAAGAGATTCTTCTTTTGTTAATCATAAGGAAATGCATTTGTAAACACTTTGAGACATTATTATCTCAAAGTCCAATTCCAGCCCCTATTTTGATGTAATATCCCCAGAGCAGCAAGAATCAACATATTTTCACAAACAAAACTGAAGAAAAATGCTGATAAATAAAGACCATCATGGTATTTTTGTATAATAATAAAACATTAAAATTACTTTTGCAAAATAACTTCTTGAATACCTCTTTCAGAATTTAGATTCATTCCTTGGATCATCAGCATTTGTTAAAACTAGACTTAAATCTTCTCATTTCTATATATTAATTATAACATATTCACTGTCTTGTTCTGCTGATGTTAATTTTCTTAAATACTTTACTTTTATTCTTAAATACTTTCCTATTTTATGTTTATTCAAATGACTGTACTGGATTACTTTAAGGTCTGTTGTTCTAAGTGCATAATAAATCTACTTTTTGCTTATTTATAGACTACCTCTTGGAAAACTGTGCAAAAAGATATTGGAAAGTAGAGTTATCTCTATGACCTATTAATTGCAAGGCTCTGGGAAGCTCAGAGCACTCCCACTCCTTCCTACTCATTACCCACTTAGGCAGCCAAAATCCCATGTCCCACATGTACGAGTCAGTGATGAACTGAAATGTGATTCAATTAGGTACTCTAAAATAACTTTCTGCACATTCAATCACCATTTTTATAGAACTCTTAAATGCTTATAAAAATGCAGGAACAATAAATAAATGAATCAACATATTAAGCAAAAAAGTAAGATGAAATAAGAGATGCATAAAATACTATGTAAAACTTAATCGCTTGAGCTAATTTTACCTAAAAATATCACTAATAAAGACATTATGCTATTTTTTAAAAAATACTTAGAATGTATGAAACCCTAAGTAGGAGCTTCTAGCTTTTACTTTACAGTGCAATTTGAAATATTTTCTATGTAATCTAAATATTTAGAGGAAGGAAAAAGGAAAAAAAAAATCTGAAAAAAAAATTAAAATATCACCAAAATTTGGACTATATGACTAAACAAAGCAATCTTATAAAAACAGATAAATAGTGTAAAGAATTACTATTTATTCATGTCTTGTTAAAGAATCCAAGGACTGAACATCAATAGTCTCCATCATCCTACTTCAATAAGAGTTATGCAGGATTCCAGGCCTTGTATGTTAATTAAATAGTCGGCATTTCTTGAGAATGTTTGTGTCTTTGTTGTTGGAATACAGAAAAAGAACCAACACAGCCTTGTGCAAAACAAGTCTAAAAAATTTGGAGTCGAGGAAGCCTCAGAAGATTACAAGCCTAGGACAAGCTGACAGTATCAGAGAAGGTATTTTCTATTAAAAAAAAAAAAAAAAAAGCCAGAAACTCTGCAACAATCCTTTATGATCTTATTTACTATTCTATTGTTTTAGAAAGATACGTGCTTTTTGAGGACAGGTAGTTTAAGACAGAAACTAAGAAACAAATCAGTAGAAACCAAACTGTGGTGAATATATTTTAAAAGTTATAAATACTATATTTCCAGGAAACAAAGACACAGTGTAGACTGACTCTTTTAGAGATTAAGCCAACCCATGATGCATTGCAGGTTCCCCCACACTACTTGCTGAACAAATAAAAGGTACTTAATGAACTTGTCAACATCTACTATGTAAACATAATTAAGTCCTGTGAACAAAATGTTACCAAATTAAGTAGTCATATTTAGCTTGGTGTCTTAAATTAATATCTTAATTATTCTGGAATATGACTCTCCCAGAAAACTCTTTTGTTTTGTAAATATAAACAGCAATGCTTTTAACACAGAAGCCACAGATTAGCATTAGAACACTTGCAATATTGATTATTTCAGTAATATGCTTTGCAAATAGGCCTCAGCTGTGTAACTTATTTTTCTGGTTCCAAAAGATTCGTATTTCCAGTGCTCTCCTTTTATTTAACATTATAATAGCATGAGTAAGGCCATACGGCATTTCTAAGACTGGGCGGAATCCAAACATTTTTTACTAAAATTTACATTTGAGTCTGTGTTTTTCCCTTCCTGCCTGGATCCGGTGCTGACTGCTTCGGGCACTGTGGCATAGCCAGGTGTTAGAGGTCTAAAGTGGTCCCTTGTAGTTTTACCACACCACCAGGAGGGGGCGCGGGCTGACAATGGCGCCAGGACCGACCGGAGAGGGGCAGCAGGGCTTTTAGGTGGGGCTTTCAGGTGTTCGCCACTGCAAGATCAGAAGGAGATGAAATCACAGGAAACCCTCCAGGGGATGGAGGGGTATAAGGACCCCTGCCATCGCATGCTCTGTCTCTTTGTTTTCTGCTCGGCTCTTGAGGAGGAGCTGTTGCCTCCCCATCCCTGCCAGCCATTCCCGACGTGCGAGCAGAGCCAGTCCCCTTTCCTGTCGCACCGTCCGAGTTGGTCCCTGCTCCTCCTGCCCTGCTAATTCTGCAAACTCCACGTAGCTGCTGGCCGGGGGCAGCCCCTTCTGAGTGAGGTAAGCCCCTCTCCGCGGACCATTTCGGAGCGAGGCACCCGCCCGTCCCACGCCCGCCACCAGCACTGCGCTCCAGAGCTACTTTCCTGCTGCGGCTGCCGCCTCCTGCCTGCCCCCCTGGCCACCGGCGGCACGGCTGCCATCAGCAGGTGCTGCATCCTCCAAGAGAGCGCACCGGCACCACCTGCTCAGCAGCTGTAAGGGCACCCAAGGAAGCACCAGTTGCTGCCACAGTAACACAGCAGTGGGCAAAGAGACTTTTCTGGTTGATGTTCCCTCTCTGTTATTGTGTGTTTGTAGTTCATTTTTGGGTTTTGCCTTTTGGTTTGCAGTAAACATTGTGACTGTATTTCTACTTCACTCCTCCTGAGTGTATTTTTAAATTTGCATTACGTCTGGGAAAGAGGGCTCTCTAGTCCATCCAAGGTCCAATTTCCCTGGAAACATTGTCTTAAAACCAAGACACCAGGATGTAAGTTTATCAAGTTCTACAAATTTTCCCAGTCCCAGAGTGATCACGAATATATTTCTTTATTTTATCATGTTGTAATTTTCTCCATGTCTGATTCATAGCAGAATTTCAGAGGGAGGCAGGCATTAACTGTCTTTTTATAAAACACACATCTGTTTCTACTAACTTCTATCAGCTTTGATATGATTGCAGTATGTGGGGATTACAGCCATACTACAATATAACACAATCAGCAATGTTTCTTTCTTATATTCTCATTCCTCTGTTCTGGCTGCAGTTGTGTCGGGCTTTTTTCCCCTTCTTAAATCTGTTATGTCAAAGGCACTACCACTGTTGCTGAGGGGCTTGGACTTGGTCAGCATCAGGTCTGTGTTGGAGCTGGCTGGCATTGGTTCTGTTGGACATGGGGGGAGCATCTGGCAGCTTCTCACAGAAACCACCCCTGCAACAAGCATCACCCTCACCTCTTACCCTGGTGCTACCATAACTGTGCCACATAAACTTAATACACAGAAATTTTAAAAGACCTACCTCCTTTTACAGCCAGGAAGAAGCTAGGAAAGGTACCTTACAGTGTCTAGAAAGTAGTAGATGCTTTAATGTAGAGAACAGAATCCCACTCCTAATATCTCGTTTTGGGGTAGACTCAACAATCTAGGTTTCATGCAGTCTATTGTCATTTTACTGATCCTGATGGGTGCTTGGACACCAAGCTCAACTACAGAGTCTTAAATCTGAGAAGTCTACACAGAGATCTATTTCAAATACCTTTGGATGTTAGTATAGGCAACCTTTTAAAGAAGAGTTTCTGTATCCTCCTGTCCTTTGACTTCTTTCTCTTGAAAGAACTCACCAGAAGGCTTCTCAAAGGGAGGACTGAGCTGCCAATATAGAGGTAACTTTTTTTTTTCTTTTTTGTTTTTGGTGACCTCCATCTGCCCACCCTAGGATTAGTCATCAGCCATGAATCTGTCAGAAAGTCAGTGTTGGACAAAATAGTGTGTCTCTACAAGAATTAGTCTCTCTAACAAACTTTTTTCTTGCTTAGCAAATATTCATGAGTAACAAAAAGACCTCAATAAAACAATGATCTAGTCTCAATTTAAAGAGGCAACTAATCAAATGATGTGAAAAACACATACTAAATAATGTTACTGAGGAAGCTAGTTAGAAATGTTTAATTTCTTTCCATAAAACTAAAGAAGAAACAATCTTCCAGATTAATGTAAATGAAAGCTGATAAGAGCAAGTAATTTTTTTTTTTTGGTAGCATTTATTACTCTAATTATAATCAGTCAGGACTAAAAATATTTTACAGGGACTGCAGAAATACAATTTTTTTTTTTTAAAAAGAACACAACTTCAAGTTAATTTCAAAAGCCCCTTTTCAAAGGAATATTAGTGTATGCCAAATATAAAAAGAATGTCATAAGAACTATAGACACCCTTACATAGTGATAGGGAATAACAACGCGCTCTCACACTCCTTCCACCTGAGAAGGAGGATTTTTATTCTACCTTGAATATGCCAGGCTGAAATCTGTAAGTAGTGCAGTAGCTGTCATGAAATGTTACCAGCTTTGTAGCAAGGCATTTCGACCTTACAGTAGGAAGAATTGGGGATGAAATGAATCTCAGGAGTCTGATTTCTTTGATTTATTTTCTCTCTACTCTGTCTAAAGAAAAAATCAATCTCTTATTACTATTATCTTTACTAATGCTTAGTAGAATGCATTTTACTCTATACTGTGATGCATTGCTATAAATTTTCAGAGGATAGTCACAACTGCTCAGATTATAACAAACGTATGTATACTCTAGTGCAAGAAAAACGCTAACTTTTGCCTCTCAAAATATCAGAAGGAAAAAGAAACCTTCAAAATTTTCAAAAAAATTACAATTATGTGCAATATAAATTCAAAAACTCTTCTGAACTAACACCAATGTGAAACTAATTTTTTTATTATTTGCTACTTTTAGGGGCCTGAACTTGTTATTAATGTGTGTCTGTGGCATACTTTCATGACAAAATTTCTCTGCTTTTGGGACTTCTCATTTAATAATAGAAGAAAACATATTTAATTACAATAATGTTATTTTTATTTTTTTTATTATTTATATATTCAAAAAATCCTTTTCTGGTCTGCTTTTTAGGTAATCAGCCATTGTTAGATGTTTTCATCCCATTGTAAGTTGATTTTGCATCCCAGTAGCAACATACGTTTTGCCCTAACATGAGCAGTGCTAAGCCACAACTATATTTTTGATGCTTAGTTATTACTGGTATTATTTTTATCATCAGCAAAATAATAAGAAATTAAAGATAATTTTAGTATTTCCATTTAAATCTCTTTCAATTGTGTTTCTCAGTGAAAAACCCTAGTTTTTTCTAGACATTTCATATTAAGACTAAGACAAGTGTCATGTTAGGAGCTGCTATGAGAAACTGTGATAAAAGAAACATATGGTACTTTTGCAACTCAGAATCTCCCTTTGACTGCCTTGGGCTAAAACTAGTAAATGTATAATAAAAATAAAAATTAAGAAAAAATGAAGTTAACTTACTGAGATGTGCCATCTTTAACAGAGTTTTTTCAAAACAATATGACATATCATAAAGCTAAATAGGCTGAGAATAGTACCCTGACTAGAGACAAAACTGACTGCTACATAAAAATTAGGAATTTTATTCCTAAGGTGATTTGGCTTTTTGGGTTTTGGTGGGGGTTTTTTTGAGATACTGCCCTGATCATGGTAGCAGTCCATGGTTCTCACTGAAAAGAAATCTCACAAATAGGAGGTGCAGTACATGCAAAGACGTCTTCCAATCTAGACAAACTGGTGATATGATAAAGCACACCAAACTGTTGACCCTAGAGTATAGACATGGCCCAAGCTATCTATTAGCAGCAGTAATAAATTTGTCTACTCAACAAGAAAGAAACAGTCAGTTTTTAACTCTGCTCACTTTTTTTTAGAGTTGTCATATTTTTACTTGCTTGATCTTGTCTCTTGATTAATGTTCCTTGCTTAAGCCATTCTCAGGATTCTCTGCTTCTCAATTAAATTCCAGATTACCAAGATCAGTCTGATTTGCCCATAATGAAATAAAGGGGATTACACAGAAAATTAATTAGGGACATTCAGTTTTAAAATAGACAGCATTTTATTCCAATTTATCTTCTGCTCACAACTTCCCATTAAAGCTTTTGAGCCTTCATAAATAAACCCCTGACATAAGTAGTTCAAAAATTCTAGGATATCAACAAATATCAGTAGCCACACCTGCACATACACAAATATTTTCACACAGGATATTAATGAAGTAAGATTTAAGTCCTTTAAAACTTCTCTGATAACTATCTGATTCTTTTGTTAATTAGGCCAACATGAGATCTTCAAACTGACTGCTTGGAGGCTGCCTTATACAGTGGTTATATTTGCCCCCCATGTGCCTACAAGTCTAATTGTGGGTATGCACAACATCTCTAAAATGAGGAGTCTAGCACGGTTTTTAGATCTTCCGAATAAACTAAACACAAAAATAATCATCAGGTTTCTCTACCTCCTCTATCATGTATCTCGAATCTGCAAATATGCTTGAAGTGTGCTGCACGCATGCTGCAATGAAATATATAAACATGTACAAAAACACTTTCATTTAAAAAGATTGGATACCTTAATGGAGTAGACTGTCTGTACCCTGAGCGTTCAAAGAGGCTTTAATTGCCCTGATCCAGCTCATTGCGAGGTCTCCACCCATTCCAGTGATAGCCATAATGTGAAATTTAATTCTTTATAACCTGAGGTGTCCAACTTAGCTGTAAATGTCTCCATTTGAGCTGACTGATCTGGCTTTTTCAATAATTAGTAGAAGTCTGAAGTACAATTCAGCTCCTTAACCACAATGTCTTGTGCCATTTGAGATGTCCTGGAGGATCCCTGAGTGTCTTTCTGCTTTTGAAAGATGTGGAACCTCCGTAAAACCTGTGGTAGGTAAGAAATAGTAATTCTCTTTCCCTTATGGTCTTGTCTTAAAATAATTTTGGTAGCTAATCTCTACACAAAAGCACTCATGTTTTAAATAATCCTGTTTTATCATGTACCATGTAGGCAGCTTGCATGCTTAAATGCAAATTCACATAGTACTTAAAAGGTTCATTACTAAAAGTTCATTACTACATGAACTTGTGAGAATTTGTATCAGAGATATCTTTTGGCCCAGACTCAAGTGGTGGAACAGTCATCTCTCTGTAGAGACCTCACGCTCTGCCGCCTGAAATTTAGGTCCCTCTTCTGCAAGGCAAGACACATGAACCGGACTCCCCATGAGTTCCTTTCATTTTACTGCTTTAAATGTTATTTTAATCTCCAATACAAATCATACCTTAAAACAATGATCTGGATGCTGTTCAGTTGTTTCTGAGCTTTTAAAAGTCTAGGTTTTAGAGCAGAAAAAAATGGCTTGCGTCTTGCTGCTGCACTAGGTTGGACTTCAGACATCCCATGACCACTACTTACTGTGGGCTGGTTGAATTGCATCCTACTTGGCATAGGCTGTGGAGACTGTGGACAAAGTGAACCAGACTCCAGGTGTCCACCAGATTTTTTTATGCATACTCTTTTTATGTGTCTGTATTTTCTAAATTGCTATAGAGATTTTAGCCCTTCTTGTGCTGGAAGTCTTGTAAAAACATTTTGTGGTGCAGTGTATAACTTGTTTCATGCTGAGACAGAAATACAAGGAGAAAATTGCTTCTAGCAATATGTTGCCACTTCAGAACCCTCAAGTGTTGTTTGATTTAGGCCCATCTATACTAAAATGCAGAAAACATTAAGAAGGTCAATTTTTTATTACAGTTTTTTATTATTTTATTTTTCTACTTGAAGCAGATTTAATTTACTCTAGTGGTTAAGGTAAAGGTGAAGATGAAAACAAAAAAGTGCATAAAGAAAATAGTTTAACATTTATCTGGATACCAAGTAGAATTTCAAAAGTATGTAATTTAGATTCTGAATTCTTTGGGATCAGAATAAGTAGATGTAACATTAAATAAAAGTTGACAAATATTTAACAGTTTTATTACTTTTTCAATTAAAGCTTTTTTTGTTGTTTTTGTTTGTTTGTTTTTGTTTGTTTGTTTTTTAATACATTCAGGTAGTTCAATGAGGGACTAATTTTTCTGTTTCCCCTCATGTACTGAATGTCTGTCTTATTCCGGGAACACATTGCCAGTTAACAGATTCAGACAGCAATATTCATATCTAGAGAGGCAAATCAAGTTACAGAACATTAACCAGGGAAAGCTATAGAACTTGACACAGTGTACACAATTTTTAAAATAATAGTCTAAATATTTGCAGCTGAGTTGCCAAATACTTCAGATGGGCCTACTGGACATATGGGTGAATTGCAAGTGTGTTAGAATGATATGTAGTTGGCAATGTCAATACCATTAGATGCTGCAGGAACACTGTATTTGGCAGAAGAGAACTACACTCTCTTCACTACAGAAACTAATTAGTTGTGGAATAACAACTCCAGGGAACTTTCATCTACCCTCATTCTCTATTTTTATCAATATATTAGTGATTTGATTTAAACTTGTGGTTGGTTAAACCTGGCTTACTGAATTTATTGAGATGAAGAAGCACACAGTTCACCTCAAACCTTTTCTACTAAACATAACAGTTCTGTTAGCATCACTTTTTGTAGGATAAACTGAATTCTAGAATGATTCCCTGAAATCCGTCTTTAGCATCTGGGAATGCTGAAAAATCTTGTGTGTGTATTTGTGTACAGAAGTGTACAACCTGTGTACACTTGTATGAGTGTGTACAATTGTCTGCATTTGAAAAAGATCAAAACTTCAAGCTTTAGCGTTTCTTTTTGATATGTTACATGACAATTGGGAATTTGAATGTAAGAATAGCATTTTATACTGGCAGATGTCAAATTTTAAACAGTTATCAGAGATGACTAAAGTAAAATCAGAGTGAAATCTCAAGATTCAAGTAGTGCATAGCTATAGATTAGATGTGTCTATACAAAATTTCATCAGTTATTTTAATAGGGAAGGCAAATATTTAGAGTAGATGCAATTCTATGAAGTTTTGCACCTTAGAAGAGGTTGCAGAATTCTAAACTGACATAGAGACATTCAGTCTTAAGAGTAGAACTGACTGCCTTGTAGAAGGGATAGCCTAGAATTTTTCCTCAACTCTACCCCAGCTACTCAGTTCTCTGTGGTGGATTAAAATGTCTAATACCAAACAAATATTCCTATATAATTTTTTTCCAATCAGTTTTAGAAACTCCAATAAGATAGGCATTTTCAAAAGATTGATCTGTCTTAACACTAGATAACTAAGTGTGAACTAATAATTTTTACTTGCTGTTATATTGCTTAGCTTCAGACTTCTAATATATAGAAAGGTGGTAAAAAACTTCAGCTACCTCTATCATCCATGGTATTGAGGAGGAATTTCTGGATGGTAACCTATCTTACTCTAAAGATAGATTTTAAGATTTTTCTCTCTGCTGGTAACTATTTCTTGCCATATATTAGGAGAGGAGTTTATACCTCTATATTCTTGTACAAGTTTTGCTTTGGATAGAACTAAATTGCTTCCTAGTAGCTAGGATGGGGCTTTGTTTTCTGCTGCAAGCAGTGTTGATAACACAGGGATGTTTTAGTTATTGCTGAGCAGTGCTTAGACAGAGTCAAGGCCTTTTCTGTACCTCATACTGACACACCAACAAGGAGGCTTGGGGGTGCATAAGAAGTTGTGAGGGGACACAGCTGAGACAGCTGATCACAACTGGCAAAAGGGATATTCCATGTTATATGATTCCATGCTCAGCAATAAAACTGGTGGGTGGAGATTGACAGGGGCTGCCATTGGTCCAGTACTGGGCAGGCGTTGGTTTGCTGGTGATGAGCAAATACTTTCTTTTGCACCTCAGGGTTTTATTTTCCTCTCTCTTTGTTTGCTTTCTTACTTTTTTTTTTTTTTAACCTCTTAAACTGTTTTTGTCTCAACTCACTTTTAGATTTCTGATTTTCCCCCATGTCACTGTGGGCAGTACTGAGTGAGCAGTTGTGTGGTGCTTAGTTGTCGGCCATGGTTAAACCACGGTTAAACCACTACATGTGCAAAGTGAAGACATTGATAATTCCATAGACCTACGACATTTAGATTTAAGGGTGGACATCTGAGTTAGCACAGGGGAAGTTAGCCACATACAAGGGTTTTTTGAAATGATCAGCTCAAAGACTCTGCAATGAAAAAGTTGTATTTGGTGGTGAAAGCAGATTATTCTGTCTGTAACTAGCATTTGAGAGTCTCACCCTTTTGATACCAGATACATAATATTTGCATTCATACAGCACCATAAATAAATTATTTTCTTTCTATTTCTTGAACACTTCAAAGCTCTGTAGCATGCATATGTCTTTTTTTAGTCTTTGAACTTTTTTGAAAGCTATTTTAGACTGTCATTATCTTTCCCTGTCAAAACTGGCAAGTTGCATTAAAAATGAAACAACACATTTCCTTAGAAATATGGTACTTGTTGTTATGAAAAGGGAACAACTTGACCTTACTAATGGGTCAGCAACAGCGTTATCTGAGTGTTTTCAGATATGGAAATACACAGAATACTTGTTATGACCTTTTCAGACTTCAAGTTCATATTATTGGTTGAGATCACAAATCAAGAAATACAGAAATTTAATGAAAGTAAGAAAAGAATCATATCTGTAGCTGCAGTTTAAAAGAAAGGAAATTGCTTAACCAGATGAGGTCACCACCTGTGTATCTGTATTTGATAAAATGCTAAATTAGCTTGCAGTTGTGAGCGACCTGAGTAAATAATTTTTTCCTTTTCAGTTTGCTTCACTGTTGAAGTTCTCTTACACTATTACTGGAAAGAAGATGCATGATTAAGAGCTTAAAAGAGGAAAGTTCCATCTTCCTCTTCCAATCTATAGCTAGAAACACCACAGAAAGGGCATATAATTATTTTTTTTAGAATGTTATAAAATGTGGGTTTAATGCAAAAATGAAGAGCATATTGCTGTGCCTTTTCACGCACTGGAGTCTCATTCTTTACCATGTGTTTAATATACAAAACATGTATTTGAAGCATAACTTTTATTCCATTTTAAACTCATGGAAAAACAAGTAATAATATAAGTAATAAATTTCCAGTCTTCTTTTTGCCTCAACAGTAAACAGTTAATGACTCAGGCTGTTCTTTCAAAACAGATCATGAGCAAGCAAAGTATTTTGCATATGGGTGTGCATTAAAAAGTATGTTATATGCATATGTTGAAACACAGGTGCAGACACACATATATAACACATTATAGAATATGCTTTATATATATATATCTGTACATAGACATCTCTATGGTATCATGCAGACCATAAATGCAATAAGTGTAATATTATGGAATCATAGAGTGGTTAAGGTTGGAAAAGACCTTTAAGATCATATGAAGAAAAAGAAAAAATATGTTATTAAACAAAGGTGTTGCTGCTTCATCTTTTAGTCTGAGAAACAGAAATGGGAGAGGAGTGACTTTTTTCAGAACTGTAGCTGAGGTAATGCAACATATGCACCCATACAGGCCTTGCTTTGCAAGGTGAAAATGCTCCTGTTGAAGTCAGTAGATAATACATTGGGCACCTGCAGGGGTGGAGGGCAGCTGTGTTCATTCAGTGTATGAGTATACTGAATAAAGAATGTCTCTTTCAAATGTGGCATGTATTCCTCCTTGAAGGTCTGCCATGCATAACCCTAGGATGATGGATAGTACACTGGCTATGGTTGACTATATGGGCAGGGCAAGAAATGCCAAGATAAATTTCAGATATGCATCTCCAGTCAGTATCTGGAGACAAGGTTCTCTTCTGAAGTTCCATCTTTATTTTCCAGTTTTATTTTTTAATAAAAAAATTCCACTAGCATCACAGGGAGGTAATTCAGATGTATTTTACAGGCCTGTAATCTGTTAATTGGTTTATTGTATGTTTTATCTCATTTTTCTGTCCCAAATACTAAAAAGTAAGTATGTGTAAGGTTGCTAGTCACTGCTTAGGTGTCATGGTTCCCTGAAGCAGAGTTTGCAGAACTGTATGTACTACAGTAAGCTCGGGAAGTAAGTTGGAAAATTGATAGGAAATTCTCTTAGGATTTCAGTTTCACAAATGAATTTGTTTCCAAGAGAAAGTATTATATGTCTTCTAGTGACAGTCATAATGAGTCCTCAAAGCAAATTTGAAGGAGGCAGATAACAACATAATAGCCAAGGTCTAATAGGAGCAATGCACCAACCTAACTACAATGCTGGTCAAGATGTGACTCAAGTCAATTATAGAAGAAGCTAACATCTGTAGTTGGTACGCAAATATGACTATAAATTAATTATCTTACTCCATAAATAGTGGACAGTTCAGGGCCCATTAAGTTTTCCTGCACAACAGGAGGCTGCATACCAGGATCTCCCCCAGAGTAGGGACACCTCTCAAAGTTACTTCTTGAGGACTCACTTTTAGTCACAACTGAAAAACAAAACTTGTCTTTTCTACTTCATTTATTAAAACATTGTGTTGTGTTTGAATGCAGCTCTTTTACTCTTTTCCTTCTTTCTTTCTTTTTTCATAATATTAGATTACATATCATAGAAATGATTTTTTTATTTTTAAAAAGCAATCTCCATTTAAAAAAAAAAGTGTACTCAAGATAGTTGAGAAAGGCAACATCCTAACAAAAGCTATAAAGAACCTTTATCTACAGACAAGAATTTCCTTCTCTGAATTCAAGACTTGTTTTTTTCCCCTTGATTCTGCCTCCCTGTTGAATTTTCTGCCATTGCTGAGACATCAGCTGTTTTCTTGCTTATTTGCACTACATGTATATAACAGCAGCTGTTTAGACAGTGATTACAGTACTCTACTGCAGAACTGCAATGAATAATCAATGTACTCACTGTAGAGCAGATTGAAAACTAGAAAAAGGTACTGTGACAATGTGGGTTTTTGTTGTTGTTGTTGTTGTTTTGTTAGTTTGTTTTTTTTTTAATTTCAGTTTGAAGAAAGCTAACCTTCTCAGACTGGAAATAGCAACCTGTAAATGGAGCAGCCATTTTAGCATACAGCACTATGACTTGATTCTGAGACTGGAGTTCTGTAAAAAATTCTTGATAACTATGACTGTTTTGAAAAATATAATTTTGTCTTATGGAATTGAAACAATTTCTGTTCTTTGTTTCATTGCTGTGGAATAAATATGCTCAACCAAATTATTTATAGCACCAGAGGTAGGTCTTCAAAGTAAAAGTAAACCTATTCCTGTAGAAGATCTCATTAGATTGTGTATATAAAAAACCAAAACAAACAAAACAACTTACTAATCAAATTAAAAGGCTTCATAAAATATAATTCTGAATTAAAATGTATAATTTTGACTTACCTTAATTACTTATGTAAACCAGGTTTATAGACTCAAGGATGGATGGAGGTGTATGCCTACCTGTACAACATATTCCTTCTCATCACCCTGGAAAATTAAAAAAAGAAACTTCTGCATTTAAAACAAAATCAAAAGAGAGTAAAAGGTCTTGAAACAAAATAATTTTCTACAATTTTACAATGAACATCTTGCCAACAAGGAAATGGACAAGTTTACTTCTAATACCTTTTTTTTATTTTATTTATTTTAAAAGTTGATGATGCATTCTTCAAAAGTATGTTGGAAATTTACACAGAGAGAAACTAAAATTAGGATGTGCTCACACAGACAAGTTTGACGTCTTTAAATTTTCTTGTTAATTTTCCTTACGTAAGGAATATTCTTAAAGTCAGACTGGCTCTTTATTGAAAATAACGTGTACAAGAAGTGGCTTTTAATCTTTTGTTGATAAGCTGAAAAGATCAGTGCAATTTTATAAAAAAACAGTGATTATTAAAGAAAACATTCACTGATTTTTTATGATATACAGAGGTGCCTTTTTTAGGATTATGCTCATGAGTTAGCTAGATTTTGATACAGAAACACCTCTGATGAAAAAAATCGGTTGGAAATGGGCTCAGAAAAGAGGATAAGATGGCTTATACTGACAAATAGCAAGTCCTTCTAGAAATGTTTTTGTGTGAGACATTCTAAATCAATAGACAGTGATAATGATGGAATATTAGATAACAGCGGGAAAAAAAAAAAAAAAGAGTTCTAGAACCAACTGGTTCCTGGTCCTGCTTGAAGCATTGAGTCATTCTTTAGTCAAAAGCAGTTCCTGAAACATAAGCAAGAACTCAGAAATGGGAACTAAGGGAGTTCCCAGATTAATGTACCAGCAAGTACAACTCCATATTATTAACCAGAAGTTTTCAAAAGGAAGGAATTCTAGTACCTGAACTTCACTGGTGAAAGGAGAAGGAACAGGGTGGTATGCTAAATCCTGAAGCTAGATCAAAATATTTGTGAGATTTAAGCTCTAATCATATGCAAGCAAAAAGCTGGAACACCTGAGGCAAGTTCAGTTAAAAAAGAAACAGAGATATGTCAAACCCTTTGACTGTTGACAGTTGTCCTTGAGTTGTTTATAATGACTCTACTATTAATTCTAAGTGATGGATCACCTAAGTCACAATAGTTTCTGAACCCTCTTTTGGATTAATGAAACAATTCAAATAGAAGGAACAAAGAATAATGAATAGTAAATTTCCTCCAAACTTTGGTTTAAAACTCATCAGGTGGTTAAATTCCTTCCTCAAACTGGCACAAGGAATTTAGTGAAGGTCACACAAGGCCTGTGACAAACTGGGGTGCTGCTCAGTTTTCAATTATGAGTCATTTTACGCTTTATAAAATTGCATGTCACAGCCTGGAAAGTGTGGTGGGAAACCTGTGTGTATCTTTTGATACAGAGGTGTAAAACAAAAGCATTTTTGTTGAGCTTGTTAAGCCATCTAGTGTGAAAAACAGGTGAAGCGGAATACGAAAAATACAGATTGCTGCTAAAATTTCATATATATTTTAACCATGATGTCTTATTTCTTGGAAGACAAGTTATTTATTGTAGCTTTCAAAATAATTTATAAAAATAAAAAAGAATGTGAAAAAATCTAATTTTAATGTCATGTAACTATAATTTGTTTCTTATTTAGATTATTAGTTTGCCAGAGGTAATCTAATTGTCAAATTTCAGATGACTAAAGTGATATGTACAAAACTAAGTTGCTCTCCTTTGAACTGTGTGATAGCTCAAACACTTCAGGCCTGAAAGATGTATAATTTCCTGTCAAACTATAAACCGCATTATCACTTCAGACTATATTTATTTGTATCATTTTTTAATACTATGTAGGAAAATCCTGATTTTTATCAGAAAGGAAAGTTTCTTGGAAATATTGAAATAATAGATCAACTAATTAATATCGTTTATACAAAATCATGGTTGCTGTTTAAAGTGGTACTTAGGCTTCAACAAATTATATTTGTGTTACATAGAAATTATAATTAATAGAGAAAATAAAGTGACTATATAATTTGAATGATAATTTTCTCGTCCTTTAAATCTCTCTCCTGTTTTTTAAATGTGTACATAAAATTCTGGACACAGAATCAGAAAGTTAATATATAAGCAGCTCATTAGGGGGAAAATTAATGGATGTTTTTAAGCATCTCTATCAAATTTTTTATTGCCTCCCAAAGCTTCCCTGCTCTTAGGTTCCTAATTAGTTAAAATTAACATATTTTGAAAGCAACTCAGCTGTTTTTTTATTTACCTGTGTAAATGTAGTATACAGTGTATTTGCACCACCAAACTGCATAACTAATCAGTCAGCTGGATAAATAAGAATGATAGCTTGTATAACTTTGTATCTATATCTTTTTTGAGCCACCAAATGGGAGAATTACATTTCCTGCTCTTATTATTATAGAAGATTATTTGCATTTCTTTTCTTATTTTGAAAGTTAGAAAGTCTTCTGAAATGTAGCTATTTTAATTAATTTTATTAAAATAATAAAACACAGAAAAAAACCCAAACCCACTGAAATTTAAAAAAACCTCAACCACACATAAAAAAAAAATTAGGCTGTGGAAAAGTCTGCCGTTATAGTAGAGGTGGACCTTTGTGAACTTCTCTGTGTACCTCAGTCTTTGTATTTCACCCTTCACTTACAGACCTGTAGGTTATGAAATGTCATGTCCATCACCTCCAAGAGCTACAAATTAAATGATTCAAACAAAATAAGTTGCCATTCAATTACATAATCCCACATCCCTTCAGGAATCACCACAGCTACCATAAAGTCATAATAGTTGATGTAGTTTATGATCGAGTGTGGCAGAAGTGGAACACAGGAGAGCACTTCACACCAATTTCATTCAACAAGTTATTATCCCAGGGTGTCAGTTAGTCTTAATGTGTAGAAATTAGAGTATTCAGGGAGGTACAAAATTCTGCCTGGAGCTAGATATGTTGCTCTTGGTTTGTTTGGGGTTTCTTTCGGCTGATTCTGTAGAGTAACAAAAAATAAGCAAAAATTTGCATGCGTTAAATCCAAGAAGGGAAAGTAAGTCTCACTCTCTGAAATAAATAACTGACAATATTCCCTGAGGACAGATTTATTTTTTTTTCCCCTGTCAGTTGTTTTGTCAGAAAGGTAGGCACATTATTTCAGCTACATGAAAAGGTCAAGACATTAGGGAAGAAAAAGCTAAGTGTACTCGAATTCAGTGAAAGGAATCCTAACTCTTCCCTCCTACCTGAAATTTAAATAAATCCCTGAATATAAATGCCTAATATGTCAAATCACTCAGGTTAGTTTTGTTACCCTATGATTCCTTCTGCTTCTTTTATTTAAGAAAGATAAAGTCCAAACTATTATGCTTCAGGCAGACATACACTTTGGAAATAACAGTTTTTCCTGCACTTCTTAAATAGGAATATTATCCCAGGTTTTTTCCTGGAGAATATTGACCTTTCTCTTTTCCTATTTTTTCACTTAATTTTGTCCAAAGGAAATTAGACTAGCACAAAACTGAGGTCTGCTCTAATCCTAATTTCTAGTTCTGGTAAATCAAAAATAGTTTTTAAGATATTCAGGAAATGAGAAAAAAATATATGCCAAGAGAAGCAGAAGTTTGTGCAGCAGTCTCTGGGTTCTGTTGTGTTCATTTTCTGTGAACAAGGTCCAGGATCATCAGAGAACACCTGGAAAACTTTAAAGAAACTTGAGAACTTTTACTGCTTTCAGGTAAGGGAAGACACGAGGGAGCAGGCCCAAGGAAGATCTAACAGGTTCTAACAAGCATAGCCAGCTGCACCAGATCCAGGGTACCAGGAGCCTTTGTTGCAGGCTCCCTGATTAGGGAGGGTCAAGCAATCTTCAGTCAGCGCACAGGAGAGGACTGTATATGAACCAGATCCAGAAAATGCCTCCAAAAGACAGTCAAAGAGCTAATCAACATTTACAGCTGTCAGAAGTTGGGTAGAGCTCTGTCACCTGGTGTGGAACAATTCTCTATGAGAGAAGGGTGAAACCTTGAGCTTTTTCAAGGTTACCCTAGCTAGCAATCCGGGCAGAATCAAGGTGGAATACAAACTTTTTTTGTTGAATGGACTTGAGAAATGGTTATGCATCAATAACTCTCACAATAGATGACTGATATCTATGTTGATATTTTTCTATGGTTTATTTACCAGATGAATGCAGACCTGTTATTATCTATACTTATCAACTTAAAACACTAATAACTTAAAATGTAGTTTTTGTCATACTTTTGTTAATAATAGCTCATTTAAAATTAAACTTGGTTGTCCTAAAGAAAAAACATAGTCATATTTTAATGCATTTATGACAGCATGAGCTACATGGTAATTGAAAAAAAAAAAAGAAATTCTTTTTACATTCTCAATACCTCTGTTGCACTGAAGCCATGAATGTAGTTGCACAAATGATAGTTGCTAAATGAATTAAATTACACCACAGTGCCCATGAGTTGAAAACTCGTTTTAGCACCTGAAAACAAATCTTTGAAAACCATTTAGAGAGTTATTTTACTGATGATTGACTCTCTTGGAAGGCCTGAAAAGCATTATGTTGTGGGAGAGCAAGGATTTTCAGGGTTTGTTTAAGTACAGTACAGAATACAACTTTATTAGCATCATGATTACATATTACCAGCAAAAGTTGTACAATCAACTTATAAACTTCTTGGAATTAGAAGGTGAGAGACTAATAGTGCAAAGACACTGGGGAAAAATTCTGTTTGTTTTAGATGATTGTTGTGGTTTTATTATTTTTCGTAATGGAATAGCAAGTAGAGTTGACAGAGATTTGAGACGGCAGATTTGATAGGGTTTTTTTCGTTACTATAGAAAATTTTTGAGAAATTAAAATAATTATTCTTTAGTTCAAAATAACAAGAAATGTGAATGACAAGAATGAACTTTCTTTTAATTTAAGATATAAATAGTGAAAAGATATTCACTGTATTTTCCAGCTGCTAAAAGCTCTTTCACCCCAGCTTCAATACTCAAGAATACTAGTAATTTTAAACTGGGGAAATGTTTTGGGCACATAGATTTTTCCATTATTATTTTTCATCATCTGTAAGATTTTCAACATGTATTAGATTTTCTAATCATGTTTAAGAACCAACAATATTTTATTGAGCATTTTCAGTTCTTAATTCTGCTTTGGAACTTAAACCCTATGTGTCACAGCCCTGAAATTGTGGGTGCCTTAATTCTGCAGACAGAGCAGTGCGGGCTCCATATGGAAACCGAATTTCACAGCTGAAGCTCATCTACTGTTCTGCTTTTCAGCTACCAAATATAAAAGCTGTGAGAGTGTCTAACAGAAACATTTCTGCCAATGCATAGAAGGAAAAAGTCAATATTAAGTTAAAAAGAACTGAATTTCACTTGTAAGGAAAACAAAACAGGCTATGTAAGTGGGACTAAGTGCAATCAGTGATGCTTACATCTACACAATTTGATTAAAAACTCTTAGTTCTGAAGAGGCACAACCCAAAGAAGTTCTTATAAAAAGTTAGGAAGAAGAAGTATTCTTATGACATGACATGAGCATTATACTGATGATGTTGCACTGCAACTAAAGTAGTTATAGTACACATCAGTTGATTAACATTTATAGCACAATGTGGAATATATCTGTCTTGCAAAAAATTTTGATATGCCCATTCTGAATGTTTTTTCCCCTGAGCATCATTATTTCTACTTAATTTAGACTGAAAAAATAATAAATATCATTTGGATAGTAGTTCCACACAGTCAGATTTAAATGAGAAGAAAAATGTAGATCTAGAATTTTGTTGGAACATCAGCGTAAAAATCACATTTCTGTCATCTTCAATTTACTCATATGTTAACTGAGATATAGATAATGGAAGGCAGAAGAGATAGTCTTTTTTCATTATCTTAGTCTATTTTTACAAGTATATAGGTAATAAAAATTATTTAAACTCCCCCCTCCCCACCAGAAACTGGAATCTGTAAGTGAAGTTCCTGAAAACTGCATTAGGGTAGTTTTGTTTTTTTTTTTCATTGTGGAGATTACATTTAGTAGTGATTTAGAAATAGAACTTTAAAATTTCTTTTTAACAGAATTCCAATAATATTTGACTTAAAAAGATTTTAGAAATAGTTCTTACAGAGTTACTGTCAGCTACCACTACTTAAACATACTCAGTAATGTTGTATTTGCTGTGTACCTGTAGATAGAAAGGATATTTGAAAATTTCCAATTGAAATTCATTAAATGTATATACCGATTCTGAAAATTACACTGCTAAGTAAAATTTATTCCAATACAGCAAACTTTGTAGAAATAATGTTCATTGTCATCTACAATGTTTATCTACTATAACTAATACTTGCATACATGTTAAGACAGAAACATTGACTGAGGGAAATTATTCCACAGACTTCAAGCCTCAGGCCTTGTATCAAGCTCTAAAACAAACTCAGTTAAAGTTCTTCCCTGGAACTGCAAAGTTTCCCAATCTCATTAATGCAACTGTGACTGTGATATGTCACACTTGAGAAATATGGTGCATATTGATACAAGGATTTAGGCCCAATGCTCATTAAAAGCAGGATTGTAACATTAAATAGTTGGCAGTGAAATCAGGGAATCCACAAACTGTGATATTTATAATGTTAGCAGTGGATTTGGAGCCTTTTATAATTCTCTTAGGCCATTGGTTTATTAAATATCATCACAAACTAACTGCTTGAACACAGACCCCAGAATAATACTGAACTTGTCACACTGGGCATATTGGATTTAAAGGGAAAGAAGCTCTGCATGTAATTTTAGTAGCTTTAGATGAAGCTGAGATATTCTGTTAGTGGTGGTTTCTTTTTCCCTTTCTTTTGATCAGAACAACAATTACAGAACCCAATTAACAGTAAGCTAGCCTTCTACAGTTCGATGTTAACACTACTTCCAAAATGCTGATGAATGGTTACAGAATAGGAGCTGACAAGAGCCTGAACAACGGTGTGTGCTTTGGGAGATGTTTACCTTGAGCGTGCATCAAACAATTCACAAACTCGGTGCATTAAGTAGGCATAATTAAATATTCATTAATTCATACATGCAAAAAAATTGGTGCCAAGTTAAAACTTTCTGCATAAATTTAATGGTGTCTCAGAATATTTTCTCAGTGTTTACCTTACAATGCAAAGAGATATTAACAGAGAAATATGAAAATAAGTTTTCACATTAGCTAGCCTTCACACACAGTTGATTGATTGTACTCAAGATATTTCAGACACTCCAGACAGTGACATCAGGTAAAACATATTTCCTTCTGTGTTCTTCTAGGGTTAATAATATTTTCAAACAAGTATCATGAAATCTAGTACTTGCCCTGCATGTACATATTGCTTAGAAAATGAAACAACAAATTTAGCTTTTCTTTTCAATGTTCACAAATCACTATTAATTATCATTCCCATGGACCTATAAGAGAGCTGTGAATGCACCTCGTTTTACAGAATGAGGGTTACACAGTTCTGCTTGTCGCTTGGTTCTATAGCTGTATTTAAAAATGGATACTTATTTATATAAAAATATTAAGAGGCATAAAAAGTTTTACCCCAAGCAGAAGCAGCTGCACCGTGGTGGAGGAAGTAACCATGTTTATTAAATGTCCCTGTGGGCTTTACACTAAGAATGCAACACTTCACCTGAAGAACACCTGCTGTTAGGCTCAAATTTTTCTGTGCTATACTTGGTTTTTAAGGAGAAGAGTATAGTCATATACTATAGTGCTTTGTTAGTTAGGTACCTCTCTTTGCAATTTTAAATGTGAAAATAATTAAAAAATGCAGATTGTCATTATATCATGCATATTTCAGAAAATAAAGTATTTTAGGCTATTATAGTATCCTTTGCCATCACTGAATCTCTAGTCACTTGTTTTGTTATGCTTTCTTTTTTTCTTGCTTTGTATAATTTAATCTATTTTCAGTTTCCAATTTCTTTTTTTCTAAACAGTCTGTGAGTTCACACATTTAATTTCTTCTGGATCAGTTCATATGTAATATGTCTTCAAATATGGAATTTAAATATTTTCCTCACAATAATCAGAGACTGGCCTTTCACATTTCATTGACAATCTCTTCAATTGTGATGTGCACATGCTGGTGCCTGCTTTCTTTGTTAGTCATGTCTCTAAATACTTGACAACAAGATAAGTGGTGAATCAGAAATTCTGAAGCTTAAATGATTTTTTTTTTAATATCAGCATACAGCTATTATGATGTAGCAAGAAATAATTCATCTTTGACATCAGTGACATGAGTGAGATCTGCCTTTTCTTCACTGTAATGATATCTTTTGTTGTAGTGACATCCACTGTTGTACTAGTTGTTTGATTCATTGCTGAAAATATTAAAATGGGTATATTTATAAAAGGGCCATGGATTACTTATTCATATCAACATTTATTTTTAAGCAAATGAGCAGCTCTTCAACAACAAAGAGGAATATTTATATAATTAAATTGTCTGTTTTAAGTATTTCTTTGTGCAAAACAAGTTCTCAGCACTATGAAAGATCTCACCAAGGATCCCATAAGTTATGCAGGACACACATCAACCAACTTAGCAGTACACAACATGGACATTGCATTTACACTGTTCTCCCTAGACATCATTAGTGACTGTCAGTCTGTCACTTGAGAGAAATGGTCTCTTTTAGAGTACTGTTCATCTGACCTAATTTAGGTATCTATTTTAGGGCAAAATGAATTGTCTTATAGAAGTAGCTTTTTCTCCCATTATAAACAGACTGTGATGATTAATATATACAGTAGTTGTCTACATTTGGTCAGAATATCACCCAACATATCTCTGTTGCAAAATGAAGAGGCTGAGAGTAGCTCCAGATGAGCTAGTTCATATAATGTATAATACGAGTAGCACAGAAGCAGTGTCTGTTAGGTGGACTAGGCAATAAAACTCCAATATGGCTAAATGTTCTCAAAAAACCTGAAGCTTGTTCATTCAGAACTAGCATAATAATTTTCGAAACAATTACGCAATGTACAACTACTCACATCGTGTCATACCTCTTGCATAAAAATAAATATGAAAAAAAGATAAGTTACAAAAAAAATGTTTTATTTACCTACACCACTAGGGGAAAAACTTGAAAGAAACACACAAAAAAAACTATTCTAAGGCAAGTTCATCCTGATGTATGGGTTTGGCCTGTATTTCCATCAAATTTCTGTTACTTTAATTTCTGTAGGAATAGTTTAGATTTTTGCTTCAAACCTTTGTTTATGAAGGTAAGTGATTTTGTTGTGCTTAGATATTAATATAAACATAGATGTATGATCCAAGCAAAGTGGCTCATCAACCTTACTTGTTGTAAAAATTATGCCATTGCATTATTTTAATGCTATTTCACAGATATTTTCTTATTTTGCATATTTCATATGTAGTTCCATGTTTAGTTACTCAAAAAGAGACAAGGAAATAACAAGATTAATCTTGTAATATTTTTTCTGTCTTAGTTGTTAAAAGTATCTGAAAGGAACTGCAAAATCTGAATTTGGGATAAGTACTAGTTAGAAGACTAAACATCTCATTCTGTATTAATTTAAACTGCAGACTTTCACTGAAGGCATAGGAACTATTTTATATAAACATTGGAATAATTAGTAGTATTGTCAGGTTTCACAGCTATGGATTTTTTCCACACTCAGTAAATATATTATTCAAAGTTGTGAAAATAATAGCTACTTATGTCTCTGAGTTTATTCAGTTTTGATGTCTTTGGAATCTATTTTGATGAAAAGTTCTGGATATGAATTACAGAGGGTAAGCATGACAAGCTCCTTTACAAGAAAATTCTATGTCATCCCTCCTGAGCTGCACTGAGAAAATTCTGCTTGTACTTACTTCCACTGAATGAGTTGACATTAGATATACCCAGATAAAACTGTAGAAGAAGCAGTTTCTTTTTCTCTTTTTAATTTCCTGAAAATTGAAAACTTCCTTTTAAAACAGAATGTAATAAATTATCCTCTGTCAAAATTAATTGAGTTAATATAGACAGCTGTTGATGATAACATTAAGATTATAAATATCTAAAACATAAGGAGTCCTGGTTTAAGTACCAACTAGTTACTGATACTTAATCCATTTCACCTGAACATGTTCCATGGAGTTTATAAAACATCATGAGAAAGATGTCAGAGGCATTACAGTTTACTTGCCATTTTTCAAAGAACCACTTGAGACACCAATATGCCTGTGTCTCAAGAGGAATCTTGAAGCTTTTTCCTTCCTCCTGTACTCCTAAAGTTATCAAGTTTTTCTAAAGGAGAGTCATGATTAGTGATCCTGTTATAGCAGTTTCCTGAATCAAGAACCCACTACACTTGAGCATGACACTTCAAATCCAAACATACTTCAGAATTCTAAGACAGTTTCCAACTGGAGGTTTAAAGCAGCTTTTTAATACTTTTTTCTTTTTTAAACATTAAAAAAAAAAAAAGCACAGCTAGTAATAATCCCTTTTGGGTCAATGCTCTTTCTAGTCTATTAAACCTTGGTCAAGGCTCAGAGCTCCAAGCTTTTTGAAGTAGTACTTAAAGCCACTTTAAATGGCACTGCTTTCTCTAAAGCTTATCAGTGCAGTAGGTGTTCTTAGACAGAAAAGATTTCTGACATTTAGTTATTCTTTCCCTCATCTATTCTTTGGTCAATATTCTCTCTTTGTCAAAGTAATTTTCGTCTCACTGGTCTGCATTTGTCACCACTTTTAACTGTGATTTTTCTGTGCCTTTTTTAAACCTTATGTTTCATTTTATCTATTATGTATAAAATATAAAGCCATATTTGGAATAAATTCAATTTTTCAAGGGTCTGATAAGTTGTGGAGGAGTTTGGCATCTGAATGATGTCAGTAGGCAAAAGGTTGGCTTTGCTACAGGCTTTATAAATTATGTAGAAGAACTTTACAATTCCTGTAGGACCTGTTATAATCCTTCAAGATGTTTTAAGAGCCTGCTGAGATAAAAATAAAATATGAAGGTGGGAGTTCCTTTGCTCCCAGCATTCATAGTGATCATATTTAGTTATACTTACTTCTGAGATAGATTTGGGGGAAAAAAAAAAAAGAAAAAAAAGACAAACACAGCTAAATGACAGGTATTGTCACTTGAGTAATTGGTTTAAAGGATAGGCTCAAGTGACATTTTGAGAGCCCAGTTCTTATAGTGAAAGAGGTAACAAGCATAATTCTCTACCCTCTAAAATTCACAAAAGCTATACAAATATTTTTAATGGAATATTTAATTCTTACTCTGTAATACAAATATTCCAAAACCTTCAAGCTCATATTTCAATTCTGCTTTCATTATCAATGGTTTTTGAAAGGACTACACTTCTATACACAAATATAGTGGTCAAGGACATTGTTAACTTTTACTTGAGTCAAGCTGTCTTCTTCTTTTGTGGGTACCAGCTCCTGTTGCCTACTCATAATTTGCAAAAAAATCAGTTTCCAGACATACATATTTTTGAATGAAATTTTATGCTGCTGGTCACCACCCACCAGTCCAACTAGTTTGAGCCAATTTTCAATCCATGTCACTGTCCACTTTTCCACTCTGTACTTCATCAATTGTCTTTGGGGATATTGTGGAAAACAATGTCAAAACCCTTGTGAAAGTCAAACTATCAATAAGTACTTCTCTTCACTTGTCCACAAAGGGGATGTTCTTCTCATCATAGGAGGCTATCAGGTTGGCAAAGCACAATTTCCCTTCATAAATGTATGCTAAACACTCTCAATTAACTTCTTGTCTTTTATATGTTTATAAATGTTTACCATGATGATTTGTTTCACTATTTTTTCCATTTTCCTGTACTCTTCTGGCTTATCCTTTGTGCTCTTCTTGAAAAGACAAGTGACATTTTCTATCTTTCAATCCTCGGGAAACTCCCAATAATCATCTTCCAAAGAGAGTGGCCTCGTGGTGACATGAGCCATCTCTCAGCACTTTCAAATGCATCCCCTCAACTTCTATGATTTTGTGCTTGTCCAGTTTGTTTAACTATGTCCTATGCTGATCCAAGCAAGAAGAAGGCTTCCTCATACCAGATTTTCCCACTGGTCAAGAAGCCTGGGATACATTAAGGCTGAATTTACCTGTAAAGACAGAGCTGAAGAATGTATTCGTAACCTCAGACTTTTTCATCTCTTTTGTCACCACATCCCCTGTCACACTCAGCAGCAGGCCCACATTTTCCTCAGCTTCCTTTAGCTTCTAAAATACCAGTACAACCTTTCTTGTTGCTCTTCATATCCATTGCCAGATTCAGCACCAGATGGGCTTCAGATTTCCTAACCCCATGCCTTCATGTTCAGTGTCTTTATATTCCCCATGGGTGATGTCACCTTAGTCCTGCTTTCTGTACTCTTTGTTTAAGTTTGTGTTTTGTCAGTTGTTCTCCTTTGCCTAATTTTTCCACTGAAAGGGACTGACTATGAACTTGGAGGAAGTGATCTTTGAAAATCAACCAGCTCTTCTGCTCTGTTCTCTGCAGGACCTTCTCTACTCGGATTCTTTCAAGAAAGAATCAGACCTGCTCTCCTAAAGTACATTATTCGGATCCTGCTTTTTGCCTTATTCTTTCCCATTTGGATTCTGAGTTGAACCAGATCATGGTAATTGCAATCAAACTTGCCTCTGATCTTCATAACTCCAAACATTTCTACCTTGTTTGTAAGTATGAGGCCTGGAAGCACAGATTCCTCTCACAGGCTATCTGCATCAAGAAGTTATCACAAATGCACTCAAGAAATCCCCTTGATTGCTTGTGTCCTGCTGTGTTTTTCTTCTAGCTGATGTTGGGCTGGCTCAATTTCCACGTAAATCAGGGCTACGAACATGAGATTACTTCTTGATGCTGCTGTGCAGCTCAGGCTCAGATGTTTCACTGGACAAAGCTCCCAGCCCCTCACCTTCTTCCAGGGCACTAAATCTCTTCTACAGTTGCAACAGGTGGAGCAGTTTCTGATGCCAAGTCATGAGTTCTAGCCTTTTCCATCATAGGCAAATCCATTTTCCAGCTCCAAAAGTACAGACTCTACCACACCTCATTTAGTAGAGCCGGGAATTCAGACTTCTCTTGGAGCTGCAGGGTCTCCAAGAAGGTCCAATTGTTTGATGGGTGTTTTTTTTCTTTTTTTTTTTTTTTCTGGTGATCTGTTATATTGCACAGGCCGCTGAAGTTCTCCTGTAACTCCTTCACTTGATGACACAGATGGTCCACCACCTACCTCCTGAAGGCAACAAGCCCACCTCCTGCTGTTCTATCCAGACCTTGTGGTACAACTCTGCTGTTTTTGAGCTGGTTTATGTGGCCCTCAGCAGAGGTGCTGGCTGCCTTTTATGCACCCTCCACAGTCTGCTGTGAAAAATGCCACGTGTGTGAGCTGCCTTGGTTAACTGCACTCTGTCAAAGACTTGTGGTGTCAAAGGTTTCTTTTTTTTTTTTTTTTTTAAAAAGGAGAGAGTTTGGTACTACTGTGACATGTAATTCTTAAACTTTTTTCCAAGACACCTGAGTGTTTGCTGTCTGTTTATAAGTTTGGAAATATTTTCTGAATCACGGATTTGTAAAGAAGGTAAATATTTTACCTATATTTTCTTTGTTCTTACTCTGGTACACTGCAGTCTCAGGAATATTAAATACAAGGTGAGGAAGAATATTTGCAAGCAGAGATTTCCACCTACATTACTACATTCATCTAGCATGTGTCTGTGTTGAAAGAGATTTTCCATTCTTCCTATTTCCATCTGTTCTCAATATCAGCACTGATGCCCATAAGACTGCAAAATTAATCAGATGATGACATTCAATGGAATAATAAAAACAAATAAATACTTTTTTTTTTCTTCCTGTGAAAGGGGAGCAACTGGAAGCACAGAAAAACTATAGAGGGTCTGCATGGACCTGTGTATTTTAGCAATGGTGGTACAGTTTATGTCACAGAAACTATGGCTCAGCTAAGCACATTCATTCCCTTTTTCATCAAAGCCATATGCTTCTTAAATAGCAATATAAGGATCAGACACAAGTGAAAACCTATTGAGAAATCATTGATAATTTATACAAGAAATTCACTGGCCACTTTAAATCTCTCTATCATTATAAGTTCTCAGTGTGACCTAAGAGGGACAATGGAATTTGGGGTAAATATTAATGGAATGCTGAATTGTAAAGGAGTGGCTTGCTATCAACAAAGCTCATCTCAGGCTACTATCACAGAACTTTCTTCAGTGAAGAATGGCTTGATCCATGCCATGTCTCCTACAATGATTATCCCTAAGATTTTTCTTTTCATTCCAATCTCTCCCTCCAACGTCATGGAGGAGCAGGGCCTCAGCAGTAGAAAGAATTGAGATGCATTTTATGGCGTATGTTATTTGGTCTCCATCTTCCACTTTCTCAGACCTCTAGAAATTTTAATATGCAAGTATCGATGTGTTTATTTTCTTCTACTGAAGTTTGTAATCATATCCATATAGGCATCAAGTAGAGCTTGTTGCATTCTGGGGACATAAGATGAGAAGACTTGCTCCAGCACTGTTTGGCTGATGTGAAGAAAATAGAGGAAAGTTAAGTACTAAATAGATATAACAATACCAAAAGAAATAATATAAAACAAATAGAGACCAGTTGAGAAATGAGTGAATCATTTTGCAATACAGAGTTACAGAGAAAGGAGGGACTCTTTGGAGGACCACTTGAGTTCAACTCCATACACTGCTTTTCTAACAAGAGGCTAGGCAGAAGTCCATGCAAAAAGAACCACCAAAATTATTTGGATCACAAACTATGAAAATGAGAATATGCTCCAAACACAGGCTTTCTGTGTAAGAGACAGGTTAGATGACACCGGCATGTCCAGAGTAACATCAGAGATTTCTACTTTTGAATAGATGTTCTTATATTTGTGCTTAATTCCTAGCTAGTCAAAAAATTACTCAAATTTTCCCTTATGGATAAAGGTTTTCTTATTAGGATAAACCTTTTCTGTCACATTTATATTAAATTATTGAAATAAATTCAACAATGGGAGAATTCATTTGTAAAGTGTGCATACTGGTTCATTTGCTGTCTTTGACCCCAACTAAAGTACAGGGTCCACATGATTTCAGTTACAATAAATTTAGTCCAGTGATGGACATTTCTGAAATTCTCATTCTTGGAAGAGAAGTTATATTTATAAGGAATCTATCATAATGAGAACATATTATACCTGAAACTCACTCAATCTGCATTACTGAATAAAATCCTTGATGATTACTTCTTCTAATTAACTTATTCCCTTTAACAGCTGCTGGAAACATGCAGTGGAATGTTCCAAGCTAACAAAGATCCTAAACTGCATTTTCCATCTGCTTATCACTGTCTTCCAAAGTACAGCTATTTTCTGTTCTGCTAGAGAATCCAATTCTTTGTGCTTGTTGGAGATTGCACTTTAGAGGAGTATTTTAAGAAGTGAAGACTACACTCCTGGGATTGTGTTACTGTCAGGCCAAGTAGACTAAGTATGGGTATTGAATGGCACTGGCAGGACAGAGTGATCAAGCATAAGTCACAAAATGCTGAGCTGTTGGTAACTTGGCGAAATCCTTGTGTGGTTTTTTTCTCATCCCTGATTTCTCTGTACTTCACATTAAATCTCTAAGGTTTTAGCTGTCCATGGAGACAAATGATCACTCATCAGGGAAGAAAGACTTACTGCATGAAGTACCCTGAAACACTATTTTTTTTCTTACATTGATCTCTGAGATCTAAAACAAAAACCACTTCTAATTTCTCAGTTGATCATCAGTGTAGAGAAAAATGTAATGGATATAAAAGAAATATGGGTGCCTTTATTGATTTGTATTTGACTATACTTCATGTGTAGTTCTTCTTAGCACAATTTACAAGCACTTTTAAATTAGGTACTTCTCCTGAGTTTACATTAGCATTCAGCAAAAATGGCTATGGCATGCACTATTTCGAATTTTCTGCATTGTAGTTGGGTTGTGCAAGGGCTGAGCAAATGCTGATGATTGTGTGTGATGATTCTCCCAGACTTTTTTAGGAAATATTGATAAATCAGTTCCCTACAAAACTAGGCCATAATAAAATAATTTGGTTTTGAACATTTTTCACACCAGGCCCTAATTTCACAAGTGCTTAACAAGTGTTATTCTAGAACTGTGTTGATATATTAGGTCCGAAATTATGGCTGAAAGATTTCATATTATGCAAAAACTCTAGTTTTCATATTAAAGACAAGTTATTTTTTTTCAGAAGTTACCCACAAATGTTGAAATTAACTTAATTTGAAGGGTGTATATGCTATGTATATGTTATTAAAGGAAGAAGGGATAAAGATGCAAAGTAGTCATCAGCAAAATCTTTAGACAAGAAATATGATGGCAATAATAAATAATCAGAAATGGAGCAGTAACTTTCTGAAATTTTGATGGCCTTGTTACAAGTATCAGACAAATTTAAAACTTAGACTAAGACAACCACAAATATTCCTTTACACTTTTGCTGTTTCATTTGTATATATTCTCTTGCACTGTTTCTCTATATTTTCAGGCTGAATGTTTCAGTTTAAATAACTGAGGATATATACAAAATATGTGCATGTAGATATGAACCTATGTCTGTAAATCTAAAAGAAAATTTTTAATTTATATTTAGACATTAGTTTAAAGGAAGTTTAAAGGAAGATGGTGAGTTGGCCTTTGCTAGCTGCCAGGTGCCCACCAAACCATTCTGTCACTTCCTCTCCATCAACAGGAGAGAGAGGAGAAAATAGGACAAAAAGCCCATAGGCTGTGATAAGGACAGCGAGATTGCTTACCAATTACCATCATGGCAAAATACACTCAAGTAGGGAAATTTAATTAAATTAATTTCCATTTAACTGTAACAGAATTAATAGTGAGAAATAAGAACATAACTAAAACTGCTTTTCCCTCACCCCTCCCTTCTCAGGCTTAACATCATTCCTAAATCTTCTACTTTTCCCCCCACCCCTGGCAGAGAAAGAGAATGGGGAATAGGGGTTGTGGTCAGTTCCTAACACTTCATGTCTGCTGATTCTTCCTCCTCATGTCTTTCTCCTGGCTCCTGCAGAACCTTTTTCCTTTTTCTTCCCCAGCCTTGATGTATGCAGAGCTGTTTCTCTCACATTTTGTCATATCTCTCTCACAGCTGCTATGCAGCATTTTTTACCTCTTCAAAAATATGTTGTCTCAGAGGCATTACAATTGTTGCTGCTTGGCTCAGCATTGTCTAACAGTGGGTCTGTCTTGTAGCTGGCTGGAACAGGCTGAAATGGGAATAGCTTCTGGCCGTTTCTCACAGAAGTAGCCTCTGCATTACAAACACCTCCTGCTAGCAAAACCTTGCCATGTAAACCCAGAACAAGGTATTCATCTTGACAACAAATTTGCCTTCCCTCAGGATGAAAAACTCATGGCTATAATAAAAGATTATATTCCAAATATTCTTGATGAAGACAATAAAATGGCTGAAACATACATATGTGAAGTATTAGCATGTATCATATGTGAAGTATTAGCATGTATAAAGAAATAGCTCCAGGGGATTGCATCTGTCCTGAGCTGCAGGAATGATGTCGACAAATGTCGACTTCAGTATGTCAGTGTTACTTCTTTCCTGATTACATTGAAGCATTATCTAGTATAGATAGCTAGCAATTGAAATACCAGTTTTGAGATGAAAAAGAATCTGAATAATTATCCAAATATACTCCTACCTTGAGTCTTGGAAAATGTCAATGACATAGCATTTAATGTTACAGAGTTTAACAAAGATTTCCCTCCCTCTGATCTCAATAAATAAGTATTACAATCCTGGACACAATGCAGAAATTAGCACCATCTCCTGAAAGCAGTCATAGAACAATAGGGTAATTCAGTTTGAGAAGGTCACTAGGCCAGCCTTCTAATGCACACAGCATGAGGAATAAACAAGAGGAGCTTGAAGCTTTGGCCCAGTCCCAGAGATTTGACATCACTGACATAAATGAAACCTGTTGGGATGAGACCTGTGACTGGAGTGCCCTGTTGGATGGTTACAGGCTCTTCAGGAGGAATAGGCAGGGCAGAAGAGGTGAAGGGGTGGTACTGTATGTAATAGAAGGGTTAGAACGTATGGAGCTCACAGTTGGCAATGGCACAGTTGAGAGCTTCTGGGTAAGAATCAAGGAGCAAACAAATAATGTGGATGTCATTGTGGGAGTCTCCCAGCCAGGACGATGATGCCAATTAATTATTCTTCGAAGAATTAGGAGACACTTCTAATGCCAGTGCCCTTGTTCTTCTGAGGGGCTTCAACTTGCCAGAAATTAATAGGGAGCATCACACAGTTAATACAACCACAGCCAGAAGAGGTTGTACCAGCTGGTACAGGAAACCTGGAAAACAACTTTTATGGAAGAGATCCTAAGAAAGATGGAAAGATGCACTCCTTGATCTGCTGCTTGTCAACAGAGTGGATCTCATGAAAGACGTGGAGATTGGTGGCCATCTTAGCCACACTGACCACAAAGTGATTGAGTTTAAAATCTGTTGACAGGACAAAAAAATGCCAGCAAATTATCAGCTCTGGATATGAGGAGAACAGACTTTAGGCTGCTCAGGGGATTAAATAGTAGGTAAGGTTCCCTGCAAAAATGTTTCTGCAGGTGCTGGGGTCCATCAGTGCTGATCACTTTTTAAACATCCCCTTCTAAGGGCACAGGAGCAGGCAATTCCCAGATGTCAGAATTCAAACAGGCAAGGCAGAAGGCTGGCTTGGCTGAGCAGGGATCTTCTCTTGAAACAATGGCAAAAAAGAAGGTGTATTCCCTGTGGAAACATGTCAAGTGACATGGGAATAATTCAGAGATGCTGCTTGCTGCTGTAGGGAGAAAATTTGTGCAGCCAAAGCTCAGCTGGAGTTGAAGCTGGCCATAATTGTGTTGAGACTGTGAGACATTGGATCAGTAAAAGTATTATTTTATTATTGGGTCAGAACCAACTCGTGTGTGTGGGGAAGGCTGCATGGAATGCACGTGGCAGTCTTGAAACTCACATGGAGCAGCTGTCAATCAAAAAGACACCTGGGAACTGCCCACAGGATGCCCCCTGGAAATCTTAACTCAACCTCTGATTGG
This sequence comes from Sclerurus mexicanus, assembly GCA_013396755.1. Lineage (NCBI taxonomy): Eukaryota > Metazoa > Chordata > Aves > Passeriformes > Furnariidae > Sclerurus > Sclerurus mexicanus. The sequence continues at coordinate 763,355 of VWZF01005464.1, forward strand.
CTACACCACCCCTCACTCTCACTGGGAGACACTGAGTGGTCAGTGCTGGATATCCCGCCTGGGGGAGTGGCCACAGAGGACCAGAGCACATAAATACAGGAGCTCATGAGCTCCATCTTACCTTTTCTCTCAGGATCTGCCCTTGCTGTGTGGAACTGGGTTTGCACAGGACTCTCTGGTGGTAGGTATTTANTTACCTCTTCAAAAATATGTTGTCTCAGAGGCATTACAATTGTTGCTGCTTGGCTCAGCATTGTCTAACAGTGGGTCTGTCTTGTAGCTGGCTGGAACAGGCTGAAATGGGAATAGCTTCTGGCCGTTTCTCACAGAAGTAGCCTCTGCATTACAAACACCTCCTGCTAGCAAAACCTTGCCATGTAAACCCAGAACAAGGTATTCATCTTGACAACAAATTTGCCTTCCCTCAGGATGAAAAACTCATGGCTATAATAAAAGATTATATTCCAAATATTCTTGATGAAGACAATAAAATGGCTGAAACATACATATGTGAAGTATTAGCATGTATCATATGTGAAGTATTAGCATGTATAAAGAAATAGCTCCAGGGGATTGCATCTGTCCTGAGCTGCAGGAATGATGTCGACAAATGTCGACTTCAGTATGTCAGTGTTACTTCTTTCCTGATTACATTGAAGCATTATCTAGTATAGATAGCTAGCAATTGAAATACCAGTTTTGAGATGAAAAAGAATCTGAATAATTATCCAAATATACTCCTACCTTGAGTCTTGGAAAATGTCAATGACATAGCATTTAATGTTACAGAGTTTAACAAAGATTTCCCTCCCTCTGATCTCAATAAATAAGTATTACAATCCTGGACACAATGCAGAAATTAGCACCATCTCCTGAAAGCAGTCATAGAACAATAGGGTAATTCAGTTTGAGAAGGTCACTAGGCCAGCCTTCTAATGCACACAGCATGAGGAATAAACAAGAGGAGCTTGAAGCTTTGGCCCAGTCCCAGAGATTTGACATCACTGACATAAATGAAACCTGTTGGGATGAGACCTGTGACTGGAGTGCCCTGTTGGATGGTTACAGGCTCTTCAGGAGGAATAGGCAGGGCAGAAGAGGTGAAGGGGTGGTACTGTATGTAATAGAAGGGTTAGAACGTATGGAGCTCACAGTTGGCAATGGCACAGTTGAGAGCTTCTGGGTAAGAATCAAGGAGCAAACAAATAATGTGGATGTCATTGTGGGAGTCTCCCAGCCAGGACGATGATGCCAATTAATTATTCTTCGAAGAATTAGGAGACACTTCTAATGCCAGTGCCCTTGTTCTTCTGAGGGGCTTCAACTTGCCAGAAATTAATAGGGAGCATCACACAGTTAATACAACCACAGCCAGAAGAGGTTGTACCAGCTGGTACAGGAAACCTGGAAAACAACTTTTATGGAAGAGATCCTAAGAAAGATGGAAAGATGCACTCCTTGATCTGCTGCTTGTCAACAGAGTGGATCTCATGAAAGACGTGGAGATTGGTGGCCATCTTAGCCACACTGACCACAAAGTGATTGAGTTTAAAATCTGTTGACAGGACAAAAAAATGCCAGCAAATTATCAGCTCTGGATATGAGGAGAACAGACTTTAGGCTGCTCAGGGGATTAAATAGTAGGTAAGGTTCCCTGCAAAAATGTTTCTGCAGGTGCTGGGGTCCATCAGTGCTGATCACTTTTTAAACATCCCCTTCTAAGGGCACAGGAGCAGGCAATTCCCAGATGTCAGAATTCAAACAGGCAAGGCAGAAGGCTGGCTTGGCTGAGCAGGGATCTTCTCTTGAAACAATGGCAAAAAAGAAGGTGTATTCCCTGTGGAAACATGTCAAGTGACATGGGAATAATTCAGAGATGCTGCTTGCTGCTGTAGGGAGAAAATTTGTGCAGCCAAAGCTCAGCTGGAGTTGAAGCTGGCCATAATTGTGTTGAGACTGTGAGACATTGGATCAGTAAAAGTATTATTTTATTATTGGGTCAGAACCAACTCGTGTGTGTGGGGAAGGCTGAATGGAATGCACGTGGCAGTCTTGAAACTCACATGGAGCAGCTGTCAATCAAAAAGACACCTGGGAACTGCCCACAGGATGCCCCCTGGAAATCTTAACTCAACCTCTGATTGGCTACACCACCCCTCACTCTCACTGGGAGACACTGAGTGGTCAGTGCTGGATATCCCGCCTGGGGGAGTGGCCACAGAGGACCAGAGCACATAAATACAGGAGCTCATGAGCTCCATCTTACCTTTTCTCTCAGGATCTGCCCTTGCTGTGTGGAACTGGGTTTGCACAGGACTCTCTGGTGGTAGGTATTTAATAATTTACTCTTTTCTTACACTCTCTCTCTATTCTCTATTTTTACTCCTTTTCCCTCTGTTATTATCTTTCTTTCTTTACTCTTAATCTCTTTTGGGTAACTTAAAACTTTTGCTAAGTTGTGTGAGTTAGTGTGTGCTTGGTCAGTGCTTTGCGAAATACTCTACTTGGTCGTATGTTACTCCTTTCAATTTTTTCCAAAATCTTTATTTCATCTTAAAAAGAGTCTCCTGTGAAAAGTGTGTGGATTCTTCTCTTAAGGCTTTCTCAAGGTGTTAAGAACCAAAGATTCAAAACATTCAAGAGGCATTTTTTTTGGAGTCTTGTATATTTTTTAAAGTAATACTCCCAATTAAGCTTGTGGTTTGGGGACTGGGAACTTACAGGGATAATAAAAAGAGTTTTTTCAAATATATTAATGGCAATAGGTGGTATAGAAATATCATCAGCCCATCACAGGATTAGGATGGTCACCTCACAAACAGGGACAAAGACAAGAAAGAGATGTTTAATGCTTTCTTTGTCTCTGTCTTCAACAGAGCTGACAGACCAAGGAGATCTCAGTGCCCTGAGCTGGATGACCATGTCTGTCAGAATCATCAACTCCCAGTAGACCCTGAAATTGTGTGGGATCTGCTGCTCCAGCTGGATCCCTACAAATCTATGGGGCCTGATGGGATTCATCCCAGAATCCCCAAAGAGCTGGCTCATGTCATTACAAAACCTCTCTCTATGACTTGGCAGTCTTGGGAACCAGAGAGGTCCCAGCTGACTAGAAGCTGGAAAACATACCAATTTTCAAGAAGGGCAAGGAGGACCCTGGAAACTATAGGCCTGTCAGTCTCACTTCAGTGCCTGCTAAAGTTATGGAGAAGAATATTCTGAGAGGTTTTGAAAAACACCTTGAAAGACAGTGAAGTCACAGCCAGCATGACTTCATGAAACTCCTCATTTATTAAACTTGATTTTCCTCTATGTCAGAGTAACTCACCTAGTTGATCAAGGGAAGAGAGTTGATGTAATCTTTTTGGATTTCAGTAAAGCTCTTGATACTATCATGGGATCCTTCTGGACAAACTGTCCATCTCAGAGCTGGATAAACACATCATGTGATGGGTGAGCAGTTGGCTCATGGGTCGAGGACAGAGGGCAATAGTGAATAGGGGAGCATCAGACTGGTGACCTGTCAGGGCTCCATCTTAGGCCCTGTGCTCTTCATTATCTTCATAAATGACTTGGACACAGGACTAGAAAGGATGCTAAGTAAGTTTGCAGGTGACAAAAAACTCAGAGGAGCTGTTGACTCCCTCAAAGGGAAGGAGGTCCTACAGAGAGACTCTGGCAAATTAGAGGCCTATGCAATCGCCAACCATAGGAAATGCAACAAAGGAAAGTGCCAGATTCGAATATGGGATGGGGCAACCTGGGATGTTCATACAGAGACTGGGGAATGGGATGCTGGAAAGCAGTACCATGGAAAAGAACATGGAGGTCCTGGTCAATGGCAAGTTGAATGTGAGTCAGCAGTGCCCTGGCAGCCAGGAGGGCCAACAGTGTCCTGGGGTTGTCAAGGAAACGATCACCAGATGGTTGAAAGAGGGAACTGTCCTGCTCTGCACTGGTGTGGCCTCACCTTAAGTATTGTGTACAGTTTTGGGCACCACAATGTAAGAAAGATAATAAGATCATAGAGAGTGTCCAAAGTAGAACTATGAAGACAGTGAAGGACCTTGAGGGAAAGTAGTTGAGGTCACTTGCACTGTTCAGCTTGGAGAAGAGGAGACTGAGAGGAGACCTCACTGAAGTCTACAACTTCCTCATGAGAGGAGGAGGAGGGGCAGGCACTGATCTCTTCTGTGTGGTGACCAGTGACAGAACTTGAGAGAATGGCCTGAAGTTATGTCAAGGTTGGGTATTAGAAAAAAATGCTTCATCCAGAAGGAGGTTGGGCACTGGAACAGGGAAGTGGTCATAGCACCAAGCCTGCCAGAGTTCAAGAAGCATTTGTACAAGGCACCCGGTGTGACTCTTGGGTATAGTCCTGTGCAGGGCCAGGAAATGGAGTTGATGATCCTTGTGGGTCACTTCCAACTCAGCAGATTTTGTGGTTTTGTGACTGTTCAGTGCAAGGTCACCTATGAAGTCAGACTATGGTGTGCAAGGTTTTATCCTGTCAGGTCTTTTTAAGTGGAAAGAGATAATGTCTACCCCCTTAAAATTATCTGATTAAGGACCTTGTCAAATGTTTCGGTAAAGAAAAAGAGGAAGCAATACATAAAAAACATACATACACACAGATCTTAAAGGCAAACTATAATGCACACAATGACAAGAAACAAACCTTGTCAGTCACAGTAATTGACAGGCTATTAAAAAACTCCAGCTAGAGGTCTGGAGAGGATTGTCTGCACTTTGTACCTGAGAAGCGGGAACTAAAGCTGTTGGGATATTGTAATGTAATTGATAAGATTATGCAAGCTAATGAAGGGATGTACAAGGGAAGGAAACTAGGAAGGATAGAAAAGGGAACACAGAGTGATGTATTCACATATAAAATGAGGACAGTCAGCACATTTCTATGATTGAGTCTTGTGCCTGATCAGCAGAATCTTTCCTGTCTTCTTAGTTAATCCTGTTTCTGCCTAGTCTCACACTCTGTTCTGCATGTGTGTGAGTGCTGCAAGAAGTAGGTTGTAGTTACTGGTTGGAGTCAGATCAGTGGGCAGTCCTGGCCTCTGGTGTCTGCCCTGAAGCAAGTGGTGTTCTTTAACCTTCAGGCACTAAGGTGGGAATGTTGTGCAACCCAAAAAAGAGCTGTTGAGGTGAGTGAGGAGCTTCATGGCACTGGCTGGAGCAGGACTGTGCAGGACCTGTATGCCTAGTGCCAGCTAGGGGGACATGTCTGTGTCTTCCCCAAACTGTGTATACATGGGCTATGCTTGTGTATTTGCTGGCAAAAGTTAAGCTGTAACATGAACTGGTAATAAGGAACCTTGGGTATTGGCCAAACTGTCAGTGGCCAGAGGGCCAATGCTCTCCAGGGGGACTTTAGAATGCAGAGTACTTGTGGGACAAGTTTGTAAATGCTGCATGTTTGCAGTGAGCACTGAGCTGGAACAGTGGAACCATGGAGTGGGTAAGAGGAACTGGGATCTTGGAAGAGATACTGGTTAGGCAGACAGTCTGTGCTGGTGCTTGTGAACCTGGAGAGCGTGGTGTGTGTGCTGCATTACTGGCCTCCTGCTTCTGCCAGCCCAAGAGGAGGAGGGACATAGATGTCCCTGTCTGGTGTGAGTCCTGTACTCACAACTGCTGTTGAAGGCAGTGCTTTGTCTGTGGCCATCTGTGTGACTGTGTTGGTGTCCTCTGTGTGTGGTGTATGTGTGTGTAATTCTTAGACATACTTTCAGTTTTGCTACTGGTTGAACCTGCAAACAGGAATGTAGTTCTCATATCCCTCAGGCTGAGATGAATACAGAGGCTGCACTTGTCTCTGTGGACCTTGGTTCATTCCTGGGCCTAGAGCTGCTCAAGGCAATGTCCACTTAAAGCATCTCTTAACAATCTTTAAAACCTCTTTCAAAGAACCAGGTGTTTCCTCCTAAACAATATATAAGATGGGAAAGCAGTTTCAAGGTGATATTGACACAAAGAGCACAGAGGTATAAGCTGATTTTTCTAATGGCCTATAAAATCTCAAAGACTGAACACCTTGAATCCAGAAAGGCCCTTAATAAGGCCTTATTGCATATAAACTTCAGCTGTATGCAAATTATGGCTAGTTACTATTTTGGGCAAAATCATCACTTACTTTGTACTAATAATTTCCTTATTACTCTTTTTTTAACACATTGTTCCTTTATTGCTCCTTTTCTGCTTATTCTTGTTTCTGCAATTCCAGACAACCTTTTCTAGTGCTCAGGAAACTCAGAGGGAGGTAACTTGGTGGCCTGAGCAGTGATGTGAAAAAAGCCAAGAATTTCTCATATGACAGAATAACCCTCTGACAGCACTAGGAGTTTGTTAACCTTATAATCATTGCTGAATAGAAAGATGGTATACAGCAATGCCACACAAAAAGAGAGCATCCTGAAGATTCAGAACCTCACATGAGGCAGCATGACAGAGCTATGCCTGTTACATGAAGAACATTTTGTGTGGAAATACAAACTAGTAGCTCTTCTCCATGGCACCAAGGTACAAGGGCTGACCTTTACCAGGAGGAGAGCCTAAAGGTGTGTATTCCATGTGTACTGCTTTAAAGGTAAACCAGCAGGAGAAATGAACCCACCACAAGAGAGATTGTAAATCAGAGTTACAATTTAATGAAAGGTATTCCAATAAATACACTGACACAAAGAGAAAAAACTGCTTTCAACTCACCAAAACCCAGCAGTATAACCCAGTGTCCTGGGCCACAAGCCCAAAGGTGTTTGTTAGCCCTTGTGCTGAGACCCGTGTGGTTCCCCCAAGTCCAAAGCAAAAGGAAGTAAAGAACCTGTTGGTGCAGATGATGGCTGGGGTCTGGTTAAGAGTGCTGGTTTCCTCCTGTCAAGGTCCTGCTCCTCCTCTGGATCCAACAAGTCACCCCCAAGATCTTCTTACACCCGCTTATGTACCTTCAGGGAGCACCCAGTCCCTCCCCCAGGGCGGGGACTCACACAATGGGTGATTAACTCTGAGTCATGGGGTATTGTTGAACCATTGATGGCCCATTAGCAGCCACGCCCCCTCAGGCTGGGTGTGAAGGTGCTAACAACTCCCTGGGCAGCTGCTGCAAATGGTCCACTGTTCTTGGGAAATTAATAGAGGGGGGTAGAATACATAGCTTTGCTCACCCTCACACAGTGATAACTAGTCCCACCTGCTGAACTAGGACACCATGTGATAATGCTCCATGGCCCCCATCCCCAGGTCCAAGAGAACATCACTATGAAGCCGCATCCAAGGATTTCTTTTTGTCCTATCCAAGGAAATAGGTATGAGAACTAGATGATCTCTAAGCATCCTTATCCCACGTACCTACGTGACTAAAGGCATTATTGTTCCCAAGTCTAAAGCCCCAAGCTTCCTCTCAGTCCTGCTCAAGTTATCTGTGCATATTGCCTAATACGAGAACACACAAAATTTCCATGTAAAAGAAACAATTCTTATGTATTGGGCTTTTTTATTTAAAATACATATGAATGCCCCAATATGTTTTTTATTTTCATATCAGAAGTTTTAGTTTCTTATTTATATATATATGCTACTTAATTTTTAAATCTAGTTATATATTGTGTATTTGAAGCATACAAGGCAAATATCTTTTTACATTAAAAAGATAAATTCCTAACCTTAAAATGGTATAGATATACAGTAAATAAGAATTAATTGAAAAAGAATCTCAAGTAATTATACAAAAAAAACCCCAAATAACATAATTTAATTCAAATCTATTTCTACATTTCTTGGAATGAAATTCAAAACCAACAAAAACCATATCAAAGAAACAAATTAGTACTTTTAATATCCCAGTATTTAGCAAAAAATGTCAAGTCTTCATGACTCACTTAAAGATTAGTTTTCATGCTTTTCTCTTACTAATTAAATACATGAAAAACAATAGAAAGAAGATATTTAAGTTAAAAAATTCAATAGGTTAACACACTCTTCATTTCCAGGGGCTTTGCAGTTGTATAAAAGTCACCACTTAGGAAACATAAGTCCAATTTAGGTTGCTCTCTTTCCCCCCCCCCTCCTTTCTTCTCTTTTTGAAAACCTGATTTTTTGCTAGAGTTGCTGGTGATTAATAACTCTCCGTGACAGTAAATGTACTCTCTATGTAATCACACACTATGATGTAAAAATAAACAAATTAAGTTAAAACATCCGTCCTTTTTGTGCAAAGTTAAATTAAAATACGAGGTATTATATAGGAAAATACAGTAGTAAAACATTTATGAAATGCTTATCTTAATTACAAAAAAAAAAGGGAAGAAGAAAAAATGAATGCGTAATTTACTTGACACACGTAGTCATTGTGGTATTTCCTTTTGGATCTTATTTGACAAACTTCCTGGCTAATGTCCTCAGAGTATATATATATTGGGAAAATGTTATTAAATTTGTCAAACTTATTTTTGTATACAGAATGCATCTATCAAACCAAATAACAGTTCTATTCACATTTAAACAACTAACATTTGAACTTCAATTGTAATCCAGCCAATATCAGATAGCAAAGAGAGACAGACAATTACTGGGTAGCAGTGAAATGGATGTCTACTTGCCTTTTCTTTCTCTTTTTGTCAGAACAACCCTGTTGTAGTTTGAGGTTCTCAGAATGCTTTTACACAATGCCTTTTGATTGATAAACAGTCATTGAAGCCTGTGGAGAAAATTAAGAATATCATGTCAAGCTGCTTTTCTTCATGGCAATATCACTTTATATTTATTACAGTATTTTTCTCTTTCTTCTCAACCCCTGTCCCTTCCTCTCTTTACATTAATGCACGCATCTTTGAAAAGTACATAGAAATTGTACAGAGTTTAAGAAATTATGTTGATGTATATGTGTATCTTACTATTACATTTTATTTGTGAATTTGTATTGCTTGTTCTTTTAATCTTTCTCTTACTATGCATATTGGTATGCCACAATGTGCTGATTCAAACAATAGTCCCTTTTTGAGGACTTTAACTCTTAATAATGTCGTATTTAACTCTGAATGATTTAGCACCAATGAATTCATTTATTCACAAGGGACACTGGAAGTATTTGACAATCAAAAAGGGCCTTTTTTGTAAGCATATATTAAATAGGTTTTCTGTATGTATTTATCAGTATGTCATGTACTTCAGTCTGCAAATGAATACCAATGATTCATTTCAAAGTTAATATTTAGCTGTTAATTTTCAGCAGTTCAAATAAAAATTAGCAAATCCAGCAGTGTGAGCTAAGTAACATTGCAGAATGGTTTGAAACTTTAGAACTTTTCCTTATGCTGGAAATGGAATGTGACACCTCTTATGGTGTCTGCATCCAAAACAATATATTGGCATTGTAACTAAATTATTCCTTTTGGTCTTTTTCTTTTGAGCAACATCTAACTCTGAGGAACATAAAAATTTTACCAAAGATGTTAAAAGTGATTGGGAAAATTGCCAGTTAATGATTCTCTAGATTTTATTATAAATTACTTGTGTATTTAATATATCTTAACATATCTTAACCACTATGTTTACTAGAATTTAAAAATACTATAAAATATAAATCCACATAACAAAACAGAATAACTTTGAAAGTCTGAGTTATTAGAAGAAGCACCACAACTGCGTCTTGTTACTAAAAGTACTCTGAGAAAAAACACTTGTAAATCCACAAATAGGCAGAAAGTTCACAAAACTCTGCTGCATAGAGATGCACTTTCTAAAAATATAAACAAAAAGAATAATGCTTATGAAACTACAGACACGTCTATTATCACCTAAGAACATTGTTCCCATGCAGGACTAAAACTACAATTTCCTTTTGAAGACTGTGCTCCTCTGTTGTTACTTCAGTTCTAAATACCTTTAAGAATATATTTTTAGAGCAGTTATCTAAAATTGTGCCACAGGTTTGAGCACATGATCATTTGTTTAAACAAACCTTTATTGAATGCATGCTGCTCCGATTTTGCCTGCATCTTTACAGGCACTACCACGCAACTTGAGTCAGATTCTCCATTGATTTTCCTCTGTGACTATAAGTCAATTACTGAAAGCAGCAAAATGATTTTCACTTAGTCTACTGATGTAATTTATAGAGCAATAAAAATAGACTGTTAAAACTGGACATTTTTTTCCTCAGATTTGAATGTGTTTTAATCAGCTAAGGCATCAGTGTTAAAATACAGTCACCCTCTGTAATCAATGAAGAGAAATAGTGTTACTAAGACAGTTCTACTGTCCCTGAGTGAATTGAATTTCCCACTCAAAGTGTCAGTCTGCTAAAAATTATATTGTGAACACCAGGGTAGTGTTAGAAAGCTGTGTTCCACCGAGGAGAAAAAGAAATCTGTTTTGTTTGTTTTCATAGTGTTTGCATCAAAATGTCTGTATGTCTATTCTGAATAATGGAAATTTCTTTAAAATTGAAAGCTCAATAACAAGATATTTCAAAAAGCAACTGCTACTGACAGTCTTTGGTAATTAGCATGGCTCTGTTTTATGCAGGGCATCAAATTTAACACAGATGTGCCTTGCAAATTCAAATGATCCAACAGAAGCCTAATGTTTCAAGCACAGGAAAGAAATGGAGGAAGCTTTTCTGTTTTAAGTGACCAAATTACCCTGTAATGTGTGGTGATTAGATTTATAAATAGTTCCAGCCTTCCTTCAGCTTACAAAGCACTTTACAAAGTCACCTGGACAGGTCCCAGAAGAACCTGTCCCAAGGAAAGACAACAGGAGTACTAGTTCAGCTCAAGGGGAAAGGTTGTCAGACATATAAGGAATACCAAATGCAGCTGTCAGTGTAAAATATTTTCTCTCCTGAGACAAAATAAATCTGTGGGAGAATGTGTGTGTATGCCTTGCTTTGGGCACAGTCACTGGCTTCAGGATCAGTTTTGTTGCTTTGAGAACTGTATGAAAACATTTCAAAGGAAAGCAGAGAATAGAGGGCCAGCCAGACCCACCCCATACTGTGAAAATAATTTTGTCCTTGTCCACGAGCAGGAGCAGGAAGGAGTGTTACTGGTGAGTCCGGGTGTGCACAGGCTACAGAGAAGTCTTTTTAAGGAAAAATTCTCATCTCTTTGCAGCAGACTTTGTCACATGTAAGAAAGGATCACAGGAGGTACAAAGCACACTGAATTATAGGCTTTTGGTAAACAGAGGCTTAGATGATGGAGACTATGGGAATTTTTCTTCTTGTTCTTTTTGGTTGGTTGGTTAGTTAGTTGGTGTACCCCAAAGAGGAATAAAGGGTACTGGAGCATCTGTCCTACAAGGAGATGCTAAGAGACTTGGGACTGTTCATCTTGGAGAAGAGAAGGCTCAGAGAGATGTTATCAAAGAGAGAGGTACAACCAAGGCAGTATCAAACTCTTCTCAGTAGTCCAATGATGATGAGAGGCAAAGGCTATACTCTGAAATACACACAATTCAGCTTAAACACACACACACACACACACAGATGGATACACAGAATACTTGGTTATTTTGAGGGTTTCAAATACAGGAACAGTTTGTCCAGGGAACCTGTGAAGTATTTATCCCTAGAGTAAATTTCAAAATCCAGTTGATCATGTCCCTGAGCAATCTGGTCTAAACTGCATGTATTAAAAATGGATGAGTAGTCATCTAGAATCATGACTATAAATCAATCATATATTAATACTGAATAGACTTTTCAGAAGAAGAAAACCAAAAATTTGACCTGTATTGGGCTCATGAACTAAACTTTGTGATAGTTTAGGGTGTAATATATCTTGTTCATTAAAGCGATAGCCAGTACACAGAAAATTGTCTGTTCTGTGCCACCAAATGGAACAATTATGTAGAATTAGCGCTTAAATGAAGTTTCAACATGGCATCTAACATAGTAAGGTACCTACACCTCTGAACTGGAGATTAATTCTGTACAGTTAATCTTTTGCTTACTCTTAATCCTTCATTAGAGTACTTCAAGAAATACTTCAATTAAATAAATGTTACACTTTATCTCCCAGGACCTTTTGAGAAATATAGAAAAGTCTTTGTGTCCCTTGAAGTTTTTGATGTATTTTAACAAATCATTCCACATAACAGGTAAAAAATTATAAACCAAATCTGTCATATATATATGATTCTTTAAATATTTTACTATCTTTTTATCAAACTATTTATTCATTTACTTATTTTTAATAGATATTAAAAACATCAAAACATTTATATAATTTAGACTTCAGAGACCAAAGTAATATAGATAAATAAGAAAAAAATAAGTAGGGAAAAAAAAAGTGATATATGATGACTGCATGAGCTCTACATGCAACAAGGCAGTTGCATTTATGTGTTGCTGTTATGTGATGTCTGCATATTTCACTATATTTTTCTGCAGTGAGTCAGCTATGATTTTGTTAAATGATCTGTTTCTCATTAATAGCCTGAAAGAGCAGATAAACAGTACATTGTTGGAATTTGCATATGAAACATAACTGGGAGCTTGAGGAAAAAAAATAAAAAGATTGAAAAAGGAGAATAATAGGCAGAATATAATTAAACAATGTTAAACCAGAAAAATAAATTATGACTCCAAATAAAAGATGGCACCAAGAATAGAGACAATTCAGGAAAACATAACAAATCACTTAGGCTTGACCCTTACAAAATGACGACAAGTACTTAAGTATGCTTGTGTAAGAGGATTAATCTCATTCTTAATTGAAAATGCATTAACAGGTACTTGATTTTGGTGTTTCCAAAGAAGGCAGAGTTATAGAAATACCAATTTAGGCAGCCATTTTAAATTTACAGACAAATTGCACAAAAATAGCTGGACTGATTAAGATGCACAGACAAAAGAGAAGCCAGTTGCCAGGAATAAATCAGCTCGTCCCTCCCATCTCATCTTCAGGTAGAGCTGCTCATCAAGATATGCTTATACACAGATGTCCGATTAGCAAAATATCTTGATAACTGAAAGGAACTCAAACAAGAATTTTTAGTGACTAGAAACCTGGGAAACTTTTCTATGCACATATAATGAAAAAAACTAACCTCAGGGTTCAATCATTTTAATGAAGCAAGCAGATTTTTTTCCATTGATTCAATCATGTTATGTACATATCTTGTAGGATATGACAGGCTTTAAGTACTGGAAAAATGCAAATTCTGAGTGAGGAGAAATAATTTTTAAGAGAACCACAAAAAATGAAAGTACATAAACAATTTTAAAAATTGAAAATGTTATGGAATACATAAGAGCCTTATAACACTACTAGGGAAAAAAAAGTTAAAGAATAGTTACCTTTCTACAGGTAATACCTTTATTTACAACATGGTCATTTAGATTTTTAATATAATCTGTTAATTGATTTAAGACATTAATCATTGTAGCCTTTCATTGACTCCTAGCAAGATATTAAGGGGGGGAAACAAATTGAAAGAAAGGTCAGGATTGTCTGTGGTTATGCTTTCCTTTTCTGCTAAATTTCTCGGAAAGTTGTTATTGCATTTTTATTGGAAAGATAGAGGGCATACTCCAGATGTTTTAACGTGGTTGATAGACCTTAGCACTTCAGTATATGCATGTCACTCAAGAGATCATCTTGAAACTAGAATTTTTCAGGAGATTCTCATTCTTACAGAATTTGAATTTCAGGTAGAACTTATCTGTCTTATCTATTTATCAATGGCTATATAACATAATTGACATACTCTAGAAAGTATGCTGAGTTTCACACATTGGTATATGTCCACATCCTTGTTCAAAGAGACTCTGAATTTGAAAATTCCTCATTCCAGAGAGAAGCAGTTATCTGCTCTGTTTGCCAGAGATACACAGGAAGGAGAGTTTGATCAATATAGACATTATTGGTCTTGAAGGACAGTTTTCCTCAACAACACATGGCTTCAGTGAACTTCAGTAATGTGACATCACATAACTAGTTTGTGTTGTGAGACTGAGAGGATGTTCTCTGGCTCAGAAACCAACTGGCATTTAATGGCAGTTTTACTATAAAACTCCCATTGCTGTTTCTTTGAACTGTGACCAAATATTTTTTGAAAGAATATTAGAAGGAGCCAAAACAATTACAAGAAGAGTTGTAACAGGCAAACGAGGTAGACAATTGTAAACCAATCCTTGGGATCATGTACAGGATCACTTTTTACTTTGAATATATAAGTTGTGTCTTGCTATACCCATGATGATAAACTAATTATGAACAGAATGTGAACTCCATAACAGACTCCTAACCATCTCATTCCTCATTAGCTCACTACCTGCTGATTCTGTTTTTAACCACTCTAGCAAGTTGTCTCCAGAAAAACTGATCATGAGTGACCTGGGAATGAGAAGCATGAGTTTGAGCCGGTCTGATACCTGGCTTCAGATTCAGGATAAATCCCCGGACTCTGTAGCTATACTTGAATACATATGTATAATCTATGAGCATTAAATTTATGGGTAAATTATGTTGCCAGGTTAGGCAAATTAGATCTCATTTCCATCTGTTCTCTCATCCTGCAAACACTCCAAAGGATGAAGTAAGTGTATTCATCATCTCTTACTACTCAATTCTCTAAATAGCCAAATCACAATTTTCCCTTAAAAGATGGATTCTTATGAAATCTAATCAAATACCCTCAATTCTGATCAAGTACCAAATTAAAAGAGTTTGCCGCTTAAATCCTTCATGATAAAGGCTATTTTAAGCTACCCTTTCTGCAAGAAGATTTGAAGAAATGTGGAGGCATGTGATGGACTGTTAATGCATTGAATACAATTTCACCAGCCAATACTCTTGATTATTACAATAATCTGGAAAACCTTATGGATTAGGTTTATGCAGTGAGGTTTTGGTTAGCAGGGTAGGGAGTGAAGGGGTGGCCTGTGAGAGAAGAGGCTGGGACTGCCCTGTGCCCTATACAGCCAGCTCCAGCACATTACTTGCAGAGCACAGCCGACCCTATCAGCCAAGCCAGTGATGCCTCAGAGAAAACATATTTAAGAAAGGGCAAATTGCTGCATAGCAGCAGAGAGTGAGGGAAAAAAAAGAGGTGTGAGAAACAGACCAGAGTCAAAGAAAGAGGAGGGGGAGGCATGTCAGGTGCCAGAGAAGAGATTCTCTTTCAGCTCATGGGAGATAGCAAAGATGAATAATTATAAAGTGTAAGGGAAAAAAAAAGCTACCAGAACATGTATTTAATCTTCTAAGAACTGCTGCTACTACATGTGTAACTGCTAATGGTCTAAAAAATCATTTGTTTATGATGATTTATGAAGTCTTACCAAAAGTGTGTGTTTTCTCATAGAAGTGTCTTAGTTTTGACCTCTACTACTTAAATAAATATTAAGGAGAACATTGATTTACCATTTTAGTGGAAGGAAAGCATAACAAGGTCTTTTGATATCCCCAGTCCCTGTTGCCTTTGTATCTACGAAGATATTTTAATGCACAAATTCTTTTGAATGTCTATTACCAGTCTACTGCTAATGTGCATTTAAATGGATTTGCAGTGAAACAGTCTTAATCTGATTTTTCTACATAATCCAATCTTATATTCTTTTGCAGTTTTTTTGTATCTGCTTAAGTCTCCTCAGCTTGTGAGGAGTTCTACTACTAAGAACACTTAGTAACATTTCAAAAATCTAACTTTTTTGTTTTGTTTTCATTTGGCTTTTTTTTGTGTATTCTCATATCTTGTTCAATACCAGCAAGATTTTTAGGACTGTGTCTTCTGTGAATAAAGGGACATATATCTCACTGCATTTTAAAACAGCCAGGCTGAAACATTGGGGTGCAAAAGCCATATAGTTATATTTCTTTGGAATTATATTAAGATGACATATAGCACTATCCAGAGTATTTTGGCCCTTCTGCCTAGGAGCAAGCATTTTATCTAGATGACAGGGCAATGCAATCAGTGGTTTCATTATTTCTACCTACTTTTATCCAGCTGGCCAGATATGTGTGGCTGTAATGAGCACATATCTGTTTGTAAATGATGTAGCCATATGCTGTTAACTATTGCATTAATAGTCCAAAGAATTTAAAATTATACTTTAAATGCAGTTTTACTTTATGCAAACAGAAATATACATAGCATTCCAACCTCACTTTGAATTAATTTTAAATTCAATAACAGAATCATAGAATGGTTTGGGCTGGAAGGGACCTTTGAAGGTCATCTAATACAACTAGGTCAGGTTGCTCGGAGACCTGTCCAACCTGACATTGAATGTTTCCAGGAATGGGGTTTTCTCTCCCACATTCCAAGATAGTTTGTGTAATCCATTGCTACAAATTGCACCAATCTCTCCTCTAGCTGTTAAAGACTAGAATCTCTACAATAAAAGATAACCCCTTGATCTCCATAAAATTATACTGATCTAAATTAGCCAAAGACCTGATCTGTCTCCTTCATTTATTTGTTGTTTCTCTCACTGTCTTGAGAAGGGCAGTATCTCATTCTTTCAGCATTCTCTGAAAAATATTTGTAACTCAGCGACATAAAAGGCACAGATGACTGTTCTTTTTAAATATACTTCAAGATAGAGAAGCATTCAGAACAATTTCAGCTGAAACTATAAATTTAAAATAGTTGAACATTAAACTGCAAATGATGATCTGGAAACAATAAAAAAATTTGACTGTGCATATCCGTTCATTGACAGAAACTGGTTTTTGTTTGTTTGCTTGTTTTCCCAGTTTTGGAATTAATTAGGTATGGACTAGAATTTTTTCTTAATTCTGTTGTGTCACAATGTCATTAGACCTTGGCTAGATTTTTATTTTAAATGCACTCGGAATGATAGCTAGACAGCATGAAATTGGTTTAGGACTTTTTCCTGGTTTTTTTTTGGTTTGTTTTTTTTTTTTTTTTGTTTGTTTGTTTTTTTTATTTGTGTTCTTTTTTTCCTTTTCTATGGGTTAAAGTGAGACAGATGCATTTTGAAAGTTGTGACTATGTAAGACATAAAATCTCACTGTCATATTTTTTAAGGGAATATTAAAGTGAGAGTTATATAGCAGAAAGATTTCGAATTGGTTAAGTTACAGAGAGGATAGGTTTTGCATATGCCCAGGCTGAGGTTATTCCACATGATAAAAAGTCATGCAATAAAAATGTAAAGAAATTCTAGCAATGTGTAATCTCTGACCAGGAAATGAAAGAACTACAGAATTGAACAAGCCTACTAAGACATCTTTGAGAAAAAGCTGTTTGAAAGCAATTTTGTTTGTCTCACATTTCTGACAAAGCAAAAATTGCACATTCACATGTAAGTGAAAGAACTGTTTTGGAACAGTAGTCTTCCCTGTTCAGTCTATTTACATCCATTGCAGTAAGGTGTTTAGTAAAAGGAGAATGGTTCAGAAGGAAGAGAGGAAAGCCTAAGTAAATATATGCTTGACACCTGAGTGTCGCATTTCCTTGGGCAGCCTGTTCCAACACTTTATAACCCTTTCTGTGAAGAAAGTTTTTCAAATATCCGAACTAAACCTCTTGTCCTCTCACTTTTTACTTGGCAACTTCAAGCAGTTGTAGACAGCAATAAGGTCTTCCCTCAGATTCCTCTTTTTTCAGGCTAAACAACCTCAGCTGCCCCAGCTGCTCCTCATAGGACTTACTCTCTACACCCATCACAAGAATTGTTGCCTTTCTCTGGACATGCTCCAGCAACTCATTGTCTTTCTTGAAGTGAGGGGCTGAGAACTGGACACAGTAGTGGTGAGGCATAGCCTCACCAGTGCTGAGTACAGAGGAACAATCACTGCCCCAGTCCTACAGACCACACCATTTCTGATAAAAGTCAGGATGTCTTTGGCCTTCTTGGCCACCTGCACACTGCACCTGCTGAACAACAGTCCCAGATCCTTTTCCACTGGACAGTTTTCCAGAATCTCTTCCTCCAGCCTGTAGCACTGCAAGGAGTTGCTGTGAACCAAGTGAAGGACCTGGCACTTGGCCTTGATGGACCACATACCATTGACCTTGGCCCATGAATCTAGCCTGTCCAGATCCCTCTGCAGGGCTTTCCTACTCTCCAGCAGATAAACATTCCCACTCAACTTGGTGTCATCTGCAAGCTGACTGAGAGTTCACTTGATCCCCACTTCCAGGTCCTCGATAAGGTTATTAACAGGACTGGCCCCAATACTGAGCCCTGGGAAAAGCCACTTGGGACTAGCCATGGACTGGATGCAACTTTGATCACCACCACTTTTTGAGCTCAATCCAGCCAGTTTTTCACTCAGCGAAAAGTACATCCATCCAAGTCATGAGCAGCCAGTTTCTCCAGGAGAGAGCTGTGAGAAATGGTTTCAAAAGCTTTACTGAAATCTAGGTTGACATCAATGTCCCTCTGGATGACATGCATATTAACTGCACCACCTCTTCCATCTAGCATATTAACTGCACCATCCAGTTTAGAGTCATCTGCAGACTTGCTGAGGGTTGACTCAATCCCACTGTCTGTGTCACTAATAAAGATATTGAATGGTGCCAGTCACAGTATGACTCCTGAATGACACTACTACTACTGCTCTCCATTTCATAGAATTATTACTGTCTTTCTGAGATACAATGCAGGAGCCACATGAAAAGCATCCCCTTGAAGCCTTGGTAGACTTGACTTTGACAGAGAATTATACAGCAACTATTATTTTTTTGCTACTGCATTATTTTGCATTCTGCTAACATCACTCTTGTAAATCAATTCCCTTGTTTTGTTTGATGAAGCAAAATAAATAGAATTTTCTGTGTTAATCAGAAGGCAGAAATGAGGGATCTTTACTAAGGTTCCAGTCTTATTCTCTTGAGAAGGACAAGAGATTTTCTTCTTTGCTGTCCAAAACTGCCCTGTCAAACATTTCAAATAGTTTGGCGATTACTAGGTAGCATGTACATCACTGATATGTACAAGACATAACTATAGCATAACAGAGAAGATCAATGAGAAATGTAAGAAGTGATCATCCTGCAGGATGCAGTTATATCCCTGGTTGTGTACATATATTAGAGTGAAAAAAGTTTAGTGGTTTGTGTCCAAGATAAATAAAAGTGATTGTCTCAGATCTGTGTCTGTAAAGACTAGCTCCCATCCCAACAAATTTATTTTAAAGAAATTGTTATTGTCCAGCAGGCCAAAAAGGAGGTGAACTGAGAACTGATCTAGAAAAAAAGTATTTCAGGTAACCTGAGTTGTTGAACTATTTTAGTGGTGCACACCTCACTTTTTTCTATATAGTAATGCAGATGTACTTTTGGAGCTAAATATCTGCTTCAATAGGTAACACTAAATTTCCACAGATTGTAGGGGAAAGGTGTTGGAGAAAGGAGAAACATGATGATGGAATAATTAAAAGAAGAGAAGGGGAAGAAGAAATCTATGAGAAATATTTACTTTTCTTTACAGTTACTTGTCAATCTAAATGGAAGAACACTTGACATACTGAAAGTATTATACACATAAAATTAACTTGTCTGCTACATAAAAAGCACATTTGAGGAAGAGAAGATTATCATGGCTGAAAGTATTGATAATGACATCTGATGTTT
Organism: Sclerurus mexicanus; assembly: GCA_013396755.1. Taxonomy (NCBI): domain Eukaryota; kingdom Metazoa; phylum Chordata; class Aves; order Passeriformes; family Furnariidae; genus Sclerurus; species Sclerurus mexicanus. Next base: position 782,927 of record VWZF01005464.1, read on the forward strand.
ATAATTACAAAGACTAATTCTAGCTTTCCAAAAATAATAAGACCACCACTATACCAGACAACTCATGAAACTCATTCCTGTACAGTTTGCCTCCAGGCAATAGTTTTCTTTATTATAAGGGTTAAGATACAAGTGAGATTAGATAAAGGTCAAAAGCACTCAGAATTTAATTATCTGGCTCAAATGTCACTGGTTTTAAAGGGATCAGTGACCTTATTCCCTGTTGGGTGTCATATATCATGCCACTTGGATAATCCCATTTAATTTTATGCAATCGGTTTAGGTTTTTGAGACAGAATACAGAGAGCATTATATTCTCTTTTTATTGGAAGAGATTTCTTGAGGGAATTATTCTATCCCGCTTAAAATCTGAATTTCTCTCTGGCACATGTCACAGGATAACAAGGCACACCAGCCACTGTCCACAAATGAAAGGAAAAGTGGGGACAAACCCTGTGTTCACAAACGTTAAAGCACCTTATCAATAAATACTAACCTACAACAATGAGGTAGAATTAGGTAGGTTGATGGCCTTGCTTAGCTCCCATTTTTCCTTTCTCTGTTCAACTTTTTTCAAACTAATGCTGAAATTGCTGTATTTGCAATGTATTGTTTTGAGAAAAAATACAATATCCTTATAATTTTGATTTTATTTTTTACAACCAGGAGAGCTGATATATGCTTTCAGTCTTAATTTCATTATAATAATATTTTATGCTTGCATTATATTTATATATGTACCAATACATGCACATTTTCAATATATTTCCCATTATATTACAAATTTTCCAGCTTCTCAAGCAATAGGCACTGACTTTCAATGAGGTCAAGGAAGATAAATACAATTTTTGTATAAATCTGGATGTCATAAAGGCTGTATTAGAGAAATATTTTGTAAAAGTGTGAACATTAAGGTCAAAGTGCAAGTAGAAAAGTTTCAGTTACAATATTAAGAGATGGGTGAATAATGACCAACTATATAAGCAAAATATAACAATCTAATTAATTGTATATTGAATGTTTAATACAAAAATCTAGCATATTATACCAAAATTATTCTCTTATTGTCTTTAAATATAGTAGTTTTTTGTAGTGATGACTGTTCAGAAATAAACTACATAGTACTGAGAGATTGTGCTACCTTTGATGCTTTATGAGAAATTGATTTGTATTCCCTTTTAAGTAAAAATCTTTAGAGCTACTTGTGACATAAAAATAATAAAAACAGGAAAAAGGGTTTAAAAGTGACCAGTTTGATAGAAACAGATTGCTGGTTCGTAAGCTTGCCTCACTGACTTTGGTGTTTGGCCACTGCAGTCAGTGCTGTATTTTCATTAAATCGTTCTTCTAACTATACTCTGTCAGTGCACTTTCTGCTCTGAGTGGTGAAAATGAGCAAATTTCAAGCCAGACTAGACAGCAAACAGGATTAGATGTCTGAGTACCAGCAACAGGCATGAGATCACAAACCTGAGGGGCTTCTAGGTCTGGAAGCCAACAAGTGGAGTGGGACAAGGCCTGAGGCCACTGTCTGGACAGCCTGAATGTCTAAACTACTTCAGTGAAAACTAACCATCTTCAGTGCTCAGCAGGTGGATAGGAAGAAGAGGGTCAGGTTGAATTGGCTGCTGTCTTCTTCTAAGTGTTGTGTATTTATGTAGGGTGCCAGTAAAGGCAATGTTTCCTATCTGTGTGGCTGGTCATTTCTGCCTTGTGTCTGTGCATCTGTCCTGGTGCTCAGTCTCTGGCTGGCTCACTGGATGGAGCTGGGAACAAGGAACCACATCAGCCTCACATCTACTGGGCTGGGAACAGAGGACGACCCTCTGGCCCACCAAAATCAACTGCATCTAATGTATTTCTGGTGGATATCACTGAGTTAAAACTAGGGATTTTTTCTTAAAAAAACATGTTGCCCTGAAAGCAGAAAATGTTTCCTCTTGGCACAAATATACATTGGCTAATGCTTGAAACAGACTGTCTCTGTCTGTAGAAACACTGCCATTAGAGAAGGAGATTGTTGGATAGGCATAACTGTTGTGTGAGTCCACTGCAAAAAAATACTTCTTCACCAAACATGAATCTTTCTATTTTCGATTACTCTCACTTATTTGCAGACTGAACTGCATTCTGTGTAATATTCAGTAATATTCTACCAGACTCTCTATGATGGAGTTATTTTCAGAGATACATTACATTTAATTTTTTTACTCAGCATTTAGTTTGTACTTTTACCTTAATAAAAGTTGAGAGAACAACCAGAAATGCATTTCTTCTCAGCATATCAGAAACAAATAAACAAACAAAAATAACAAACAAAAAGCCCCAAACCAACCAAACAAAAAGAAAATCCTCAAAATTTAAAGGTTACAGGATGAAGATCCCATATCTTCTACCCATATTCATAAAGCAGTAACTTCTGCTTTAGAAATTTTAGTGAATTTCACAATAGTATATCAATAAGGACATAACTGATTCTGAAAATTATTTTGTCATTCTCTTTGAAATCCCCATCAAAACCATCACAAATTGGCATCTCCTACCTAGATTCACTGCTGCAGTGACATCCTTTATTCATTTAGATTAGTTCATTTAAACATTGATAGGTTCCTAACATCACTCTTTCCTGAACAAACTGGTGTGCTTCCAGTCAGTTTTCAGGTGTGGTTTCGGAGATACCAGGAGCTAAAGACCATTTCAATGGGTAATTTACACTGGTCACATTTTTTTCAGATGCTTGCAGTCCTGTGCCAGGAGGTATCAATGCCAGAAAAGAGTCTGAAGCATGTTCATTAGACTACTACAAATGTAGCCTTTGGTGTTATTGCGTTCCTCCATCCTGTCTTGTTTAGGTCAGTGAAGCACACCAGTCTTCGGTTCCAAATATACAGGCTGCAGCATTCTCAGTTTTCTTCTGGAGTTGCACACAGTGGGGAAGACATAGTGCTGTATACACATCTTGAATCCTTTCAGTAGCAGGGACAATTGCACTGAAACTTCATGACAGGGCAATTTCTGTGGAGAGCAGGACACCTTAACAGGCACAAGAGCAGCACATGACACTGGAGTACAAGGTTTTACTAAGCTGTTCTTGGTACCACTGGTGATGTCTCAATAAATTATTGGATATTTTTTGATTAAATTTCAAACTACCCTTAATAATCTAGTTTCAGTGGCTAGATTAATATAAAAATGAGTATCAGATAAAAACAGAAGGAAAAAGGGAAAATAACTAAGATAAAATAGGTGAGAACAAAAATACAGAAATTTTATAAAAAGAGGCGTAGGTACAATAAAGACACAATAAATAATACATACAGGGAAAAGAGTTTTTTGCCACAATGAAATTAATAGAAATTTTACAATGATTTCAGTAATTGCATGTTTCTATTTGTACGGTGTCATTTCAGGGTGAGAGAGATTGCAATGAATCTATCACGACCTATAGCATCAAATTCCCATAAATGGCATATTTTTCCCCCACTCTGAAATTTTATTACAGTTATAAAATTACAGCAGAACAGTTTGTGGCTTGGTTGTCCAGGAAGAGGTACTTGCATGGAAGCAAACATTTCCTACTGTATTAGAACAGACCAATTAATTCACTGTATTTTTTAATGAATAATTTCAAATGTCCAGACTCTAACGACCACCCACACCAGGAGATATTTATAATTTACAAAATATCAATAAAAATATTGAGTGATTTTAAACTATAAATAAACAAAAAATAAAAATGTAATAATTAGAATAGAATAGAATTTAATTTCAGTTGGGAGGGACCTACAATGATCATCTCGTCCAACTACCTGACCAGTTCAGGGCTGATCAAAAGTAAAAGCATATTATTAAAATCATTATCCAAATGTTTCTAAAACACTGACAGGTCTGGGTCATTGACCACCGCTCTGGGAAACCTGTTCCAGTGTTTTGCCCCCTTCTTAGTAAAGAAAGATTTCTTAATGTCAAGACTAAAACTCTTTGGTGCATTTTTGAACCATTCCCAGGTATTGTATCACTGTATACCAGGAAATCCCCAAGTAAATAAATAAATATTTCATTCTTCAAGAAATTATATTTGAATTCTAAGCAAAAAATATGAAGAACCTCTTCCAAGTTATGTGACGAAAAGTACGCTTCAGCAAAGCAAAAAAAAAAAAAAAAGGAATCTAGTGATATCTTTTCTAGCCTCAGCATTATATTTTTGTTCTGAAAGTTTATAGCTTTCTTGGCAGTAAGCTTCCAGAACAGTTTAACTTAGTGGCGTTTGACTTCTTTTTATATCTTTATACCATGTCCTAAAGAGAGGAGAATTACAGCAAAGGAAATAAACACTACAGCTGGCAAATTACTTAAATCTCTCTAGGGGATTAAGAATGAAGTTGCCATATACCTACAGAGCTTATTATTTTAACATTTATGCACTTCATTTACCTGACTTCTACATTTTCAACATACAGCCCTGCTACAAAGTATTTTTCTAAATATGACCTTCCATACTCCTAAGGACAAATTTTAAACTTTTTAAAGTCTTCTTTTTTAGAAATGTAAAATGAGGTTGAAAAAGACCTCTAAGATCATTGAGTCCAATGTAGCACTGCCATATTCACCACTAAACCATGTCCCCAAGTGGTATTTCCATGCATTTCTTAAACACCTCCAGGGATAATGATTCCACAGCTTCCCTGAGCAGCTTTTTCCAATGCTGGATGCTACACGGAACTACATGATGCTACAGTAGTTATTTTTATTATTACTATTATTGCTCTCCATACTAACAATGGAGAATCTTGAAAAGACATTAGATGCTAATGGCAGTTAAAGCAGTGAAATAGAAAATGACTGTCACTGACAAAATGAATACATGAAATTTGGTATCCTACAATATCGTAATCAATATTTATGCAACCCCATAGTTGTATGCAACATGTGATAGGCAAATAGATATGACAGCAGCATTAACAACACACAAAGTATGCACCTAGAGAGCAGAAAGTTATCAGCTGGTTTTCCAGGCACACAAATCCCTAATGATCCAATTCTACATCTCCACACCTTGCTATCAGTTGAAACTGCAGATAGCTTGATAGACAAGGCATCTAAAATTGTTTGGGTTTTGTTGTTGTTGTTGTTTTAAATATTTTATTGCATGTCCTGGAAACTGCTTTGAATAGTCATGTTTCTCATTGCAGTTTGGAGACTATGACTTCAGTTCTCCAAAATAAGGAAGACTATTCAGAACAATAGTTCCATTGACTTAACTAAGGACTGAATTAATTATAAAATGTGGACATAAGAATCTAGTAAATTTTGAAAACATTTCTGATGATACTTAGTCTGCAAACTGGAAAAAATTTGCACAGTAATTGTTTTGGTAGTTTCAAACATGAGCATTGGCATGCTGTTCCTTCAGAAAGGTGTATATTAAATGTATACTCATTTACAAGTCTATATGAAGTCTTTTTCCTTACACAAGGAATTCGTGCACAAAGTCACATTTGTATAATATTTATGGAACAGATGAATAATATCTATTGGTCTTGATAGTGGATTTACAACTTTTTTTTTCTTTTTTGTATGTTTGATAAGTTAACTGCAATAATAGTTTTTCTCTGCCATATTATAAAACTATTTTGTGTTTTTATCATAACAGAAACTGCCACTCTATACAGTTGTGAGCACGAGTATGAAAGAAGAAAGTTAAACTGATAGCCCTTAAGAAGCACTAAGCTGTATCAGTGAATAATTCATAAACATTTTCCAAAATTAAACACTTAGCATTTGGTATTTTGCTTAGGCAGTGATTAATATGAGATTGTTTGAGTATTGTATTTGTCCTGAATTTCTTATAAAATGCTGACACTATAAAACTATATGAAACATTTGATCAGATATGGAGCCCAGGAAAAGCTTAGGTTTGCTTTTAAAATACTCAACTTGCCCTAGTTTTGGTCTGCTTTGTTTGTTCTCTAATTTTTTATCTGCATGTTTCTACCAAAAACTCTTTTGATCAACTTTTTACTAAAGAAGTCTATTTTCACTCCTGTGGGGCAAAGGAAAGTCAGAAATCTGTGTTGATTAGTTCTTGTCTTTCTTATTAACTTGAAGAAAGAGTTTTAAAGCAGTCATTTTCCTTATGAGATTCATAAAATAAGATTCTTTAATTTTATTTCCTAAAGAAAATAGTTTCTTTTGAACAAGCACTTTAATATTTCAGTTCTCTTTATACTTCTGGGTTTACTAGAGTACATATCTTTCAAGTTTTTCTTATTTATAGACTAGCAAACAAACCCACCTTCCACAATTCAACAAAAATTGTGAAAGTTTATGATACCTAAATGCAGTTAGCAATTGTAAAAAAATACTTCTGTGAGTAGTGAAATAACATAAATATAAGAACACATAATCCTTATGTCTAAGACCCCTTTCTAAAATCCATCACTAACTGGAACTCAGTGTGGAGAAATGAGGAACTTTGTTGAGGACACACAGTCCAATATATATTTACATATTTATTTACACTTTTGATAATGATCACTGGCTATCAGTGGGAAATAAGTCACTGTCAGATGCATGAAAATCTAAATCAAGTCACAATCAAACCTTATTTTTTAGAAAAATAAAGTCAAAGTGCATGAAGTATGAATTCCTTTGGCAATGGCACCTACTTGAAAGAGTGTTGAAAACAACTTTAAATGTTCCTTCTCTTTAAGACTTGACCATACAGTATAAATACTAGAAATATTACAATACCAAATATGTTTTCTAAATCCCCAAAGAGACCTATGGAATACAAAAATATTTAATTTTGATTCATTATTTTTGATTCATATTTCCCAGTCAGCAAAATATTACTAAACTCTGGGTTTTATTTCTCAATGTGAGCAACTGAATCTCTCCTTCCTTTTTTCCTTGCCTTGCCTCACTTCATCTCACCTTTTTATGACTCACCTTTCCTCATCTCACCTCACCAATTCTGCCACAGTATCACTGACATTTCACATCAGAAGTCAATAAAGATTGTCAATCAAATCTGTATCAATCAGTCTGTCTGTGGAGATGTGCACCAGAGTGTTCTAAGTGGAGCCTAATCGGTTTGGAGTGGAATTGGCATTGTGATTCTCTTTGTCTGCAACAAGGTTGTCAATGACTTAATTGACTAGAAATGTGGAAGCTTTTTAACTCATCTTTTATGACTTGAGCACTCCATATCTGCAGTTGGACAGTAAATAACATTTCATCAGTATTTTAATCATATATAAGAGTTTTCAGTAAGTCATGAAACAACTTGATATGCTCCAGGAAACACAAATTTTATCTACTTGCTTTTGTGAAAGAATTAAAAAAAAAAAAAAAAAAGAGAGAGAAATGTGATGGAAATGTGTTTTCCTTTGCATTGCCGAAGTAGGAGTTATTCTGTTTTACTGTTTTCTTTTAGCCTGTGTTTCCAGTGTCTTTTTGATCTTTTTCTTTCCTCCCAATCTTTGTGAGTTTTATCTTTATTGCAACATGTGTTTATTGGGTCTCATCAGGATTCGGTGTAAGCCAGCTATACTTCCACTGCTTTTTCTATTTATGAGTCTATGGAAATCCTGATTAATACAACTGTTTAAAGATATATCATTCTGGGAAATCAGAAAGCATCATGATCATTTCCCTCTTTTTTATCTAAGTGGCGCAGACCGATTCGTGGTCACAATATTTTACCAATTTTTGCTCTTTCAATAACCAGTCAACAAATTTCTGTGAATTACACTTGCATTTCAACAATCACTAATAATACAATTTTCCTTTTTTGATATATTTTATGCCACCTGTCTTGTAATTGCAGAAAACTGCTGTGGTGTGTTTTGTTTTGTGTTGTTTTTTTTTTTTTTTTTGGTTGGTTGGTTGGTTTGGGGTTTTTTTTTCCTTGTTTTGTTTTCTTTTGTTTGTTTGTTTTTTGGGATTTTTTGGGGGGGGAGGAGGAGTGTTGAGTTTTTTTCTGATATTAAAATGCGAGTTTCTGATTCCTGCCTACAAGCAGTTCTAGATGTTTTTGGAAGTTTAGAAACATCTGCCCACTGGTTCATAAGTGTTGTAAAATTTGGATGTTTAAAGCATCTGCCTCTCCACTATCTTACTAACAAAAAAAAAAAATTAACTGCAATAAATATGCTGTTTCCCAGAAGAAATTTCTTGAATTCATTAAGGAGCTCTCATGCTTATTTTGAAAATGTATAAATACAGATGGGAATAGAGTTTAAGTTGAATGGCTGAAAGGCACAAAATTAATTAAAAACAAAAACAAAAAAAAAACAAACAAAACCCCCCACCAAGCTCCCTTGTCTACATGACTGGTTTCCCATGGTTTCCTAGGAGAAATATGGATATCCAGATCTGGAGTCGATTCAACTCCCTCTCTCTGTTCAGTAGCACAAGAACAAAAAAAAGCATATGCAGGCTTTTACCTACATCTCACCATATTTTGCTTACTATCCTTCAGGATCACAAGGATACAGACTGCTGACTGAGTCTCAGGGACTGTCTAAATTAGGTGTAATGAAATGACAAGAAAAATGCTATACTGCTTTTGAAATTTGGTCCAAAATCTTTACTTTATCCCTTATTTTAAGTTGTATTTGTAGGTCATCCTTCTGCTCGCCTTCTTTGGGGCTCTCATCTTTCTCTATTTTATGCTAGAGTAACTATATCAATTCCAAATGGCTGACTTCTAATTTAAACGTGAGTGAAACAAATGTCTCGCCTGACATTAACCACCATCAACAAAGTAGCTACTGAATGCAGAGAGATTTCATTTAAATCTTTATGTACAACAGCCTATGTAGTGCATTACTGTCTTTCCAAGGACAACAGTACGCAGAGATTAAATGTAAAAATTATTAAAACTCTGAATGATGAAATATTTCAATATAAAGACTCTGCACTATATTTACTATGTGAAATTTTTATTAAGAAGCAAACTTCCATTGCTATATAATCTACTATGGCTGTAGTACTGAGCAAGTATCCCTGCCCAACATCTTTCCTTTAATACCAATATAGTCAAAATGAAATGAAAAAGTTGAAAAGCCAAAAGAAACCCCAAAACCCCCGAACAAAACAAAACAAAACCAAAAAAACAACCCCCAAAACCACAAACACACAAACCAAAAAAATGAACCAAAACCACCCTGCAAACAACAACAGGAAAAGAAAAAAAAAAAAACACAGGGCACCTCAAATGTTGTGATGTCTATAGAGCTGATTAAAGTGGCATTCTTGCAAGAACAGATAGTTCATGTAAGAGGTAATTACTGTGGTGCACTACAAAAAGCTACTGATTGAACCATTCAGCTGTGAAAGTCTAGACCTTGCTACTTATAGGATTTAAGCCCATTAAATTCCAATCCAATAGATATCAAGGATTCAACCTCTCATAGTTCTTTTGCCTCTCCAAAACAGTAACATCTGGCTGTTGTCAGCTTCTTTTGGGGGAAAGGAATAGGAGAGGATATGTGGTGAAAGTACTGTGTTTCCAAAAATATCTCATTTCAAAATTAAAATTACAGTGCTAAACAATTAAAAGTTGAGAGGGAATAACACTCCAAGAGAGTAGTGCATATATATATATATATATATATATTGAAATATATATATATTTCAATCTTTCTTTGATGTTTTCAAGGTAATATACTGTGCATCTTACTGGTGATATGCTGGAAGTGTTTTTGTGAATTAGGAGCATTAATTTCAATGATTTACAGTAGTTGACCCTTTTTGAAAGGGAATGAAATATTCCTGATTATTGAAATAATTTTATTTGTATTGTTTGGATTTCTTTACCCCTCCTATCCCCTTCAAATTGATCTTTAACTCTTCATATGGTATTTACTGATCTTTTATTTAAAATTTTCAATAGAAATTTGAACCTTACATGGGTTGCTGATTACTCACTTATGCAATAGTTCCCATAGATTGACTTGAACATGAGATATATGATACCGCCTGGACCTTCACCCTTGCTCTGCATGAGAACAATAAATGCATTTGGAAGCATTATCAGAGTCTTCCCTCCTTCATTAATCATCATTTTGTGGGGAGGGTACGAGCTTTTTGTAATCATCTTCTCAAATACATAGACACTGTAATCAGCCTGTAGCAAACAATTGCGAACTTCAGTCAAAACCTGAATTACACAAACTATCCATTCAATATGGGAAAAAAAGACGTGCAATGAAGTAGAGCTATCAAGTAGAATAATGAAGTCTAAACTACACCAAATTGCATGGAAATCATCAGTAAATGGGGAATAAAGAGCAGAAAATGGAAAGGTCATGGCGATATCACAGTTCTCAGACAGCAGAATTACTGTGTTTGAATTGACAAAAAATTACGGTCACAATACACTGCTTTAAATTATGTCTCAAGCAACCTCTGCTGCAGGTAACAGATGACTTTGAGAGGGCAAGATTCACATATAAAAGAAATCATGCTGTGTTAGTCGACAGTCAAGAAAATTGCCATTCATGTTAAAGACAATAGAAATATGAAACTAGAATTAATATTTGCTGTTGTGTGCAGAATATGAAGGAAATACGCTCTTTAAAATGTTTAAATCTCTCTAGTCTTGGTTTTACTTGTTTTTTATTTTTTTTGCTGTTCTTCCCTACATGTAAGTATATAGGAGAAATCCCACACAATATGGAAAGCACAAAAAATACTTGAAGGAAAAATGCCACTAAGTTTGTGAATTCTTTTAAATTTTTTTTTGTGGTAGATATTACTTTTTTAATTGTATGAAAGTGCTGAGTTGCATGGGTTTTATAAGTATTTATGAAAAATCTATCACAGTCAAAGACCGAGGGCCAAGGCCTGATCTTGAAAGTGACTTTTGAGCACGGAGGCAAAATGCCCAAATATTCTCTCATCAATTTGTCATTCCTGCAGAATGATTCCAGGTCATCCTTTTTTGTCACCATTTTTCTACTCTAATTTAATTACCTTTTCCTAGTAAAAATGGAGGTATCATTATCCCTGGAAGTGGTCCAGAATTAAATAATGTCATCAAAATCACAACATAATTTGGCCCAACACCTAATGTCAAAATCACATCCTGTAAAATATGTGATCAACAGGCCTCAAAAATATGCTGTGATATAATATCTCACTCTATTACATTATTAACCTAACTCTGATTTTCAGACGTGTTCATTTGAACTAGGAAATTGCAGTTTATCTCTTCTTCAAATCCCGAAGTTGATCTGATTATAACTGTCTTCCCATCTTAAATTTGGCAGTGGTTTTAACAAATATATTTTCCACTATACTTATATATTTTTTAAAGTATATGTAATACCAGAGAGCATAGTTGACTGAGCTCATTGGGAATGTTTTCAATGGGTTTTCATGAAGGGGTTTTAACTTTCACATGCCACCAAAAAAAAAAAAAAAAAGGAAAAAATGGCTTTACATCTCCCTGCCTTGTAGAATTGTTCATTTCACAGAGGTGCTTACATTATTTTAAGTGATGGAAGAGATTCTGTGAATTAAAGAGGAAAAATCAGAGTAGGAGATGCACTTTTTAGGCAGGCAGAGAGAATGCCAGTAATGAATAATATACTTGAATGGTAAGCAGACTGCACAGCTCTGTTAATAGTCTAAGAAATTTTATTACCATGTTTGAACAAAGCATCAGCCCAAACTGCTTGGTGACTGTCTTAGTCAAACATCTAAAACTACTTTTCCATTGATCAGGAGCTTTAAATAAAGCTGAGAGAGAGCTCTGAAAATTTTTGAGACATACGTTCCTGAACCAAAAGTGGAATATATCAAGGAAACACTCATTTTTGGGAGTCAGGAAGAAAGTGACATGAACGACCCTGGCTTTTAATTCTTGAGAAATGAAGAATTCATGATGCAGTGAAGACCACAAAAAGGGAACTTTGAGAGCCTGATTTCCTAAATCAATTCTTTGACTAATTCTTTTTTTTCCTTCCCCTCTGATAGAACCTGATTAAGCCCCATAGTTTCACAGCATTGCTACATTGTTTTTTTTTTATGAAGACAGCTTCTCAAAACTGCATTTTTGAAAGTGAGAAGAAATGGAGGACTCTCAAGTTCTACAATATGGTTTTCTCTTTTCTCATATGCGACAGATGAAACAGAGGGGTACAAACTTGTTCATCTTGATGTTCAGTTGGATGTTGGTGGCTGACACAGGAATGAGAGAAGCTACAAGTGCAGTGCCTCAGAAGAGACCCAGAGGCACACTGCTAGCTTAGAGATGTGATGGAGACACAGTGACATGCCCTGAAGACCCGAGGAGGACTGAATGGAGTCTGTTGCAAAAAAGGAGACAGTGAAAGCTGGTGGACTAAAATCAAATCTGTTCTTGTGTACAGACTGTAGGAAAGGAAAATATTTGTTTACCAGTTATTCTTTAAAATATTTATTAGTCAGATGATTTGAATCTTCTCTATATCAAAAGTTACCTTGTTCTATTTCATACTGCGATAAAAGTCTGTAGAAATTCAAAGACTAGTTGATGTTACTGGAATACTCATTTTAAGGAAAGGGACAGATAAATCCACCTCAAGCCTTTTATTGTTCAAAGAATTTGATTCTATCCACGGATACTTCCCTTCCTATGTAGATCACTTTTCATTCCCGACTCACATCTAGACAAACGGTTTGTGTAATCCAAAACATTATTTTGTGTATACTTAACCATCTACAAATCCAGCTTAGACCATTTAATGAAAAACTGAAGGTATTGATGTAGGGAAGCTGGACAAAGGAGTGAAAAGGAATAACATGATTTCTAGATGAAGGTGAAGAAGAACCGTTGGTGATTATGCCATTCATTGGCCTTTCAATTAGAAGAGTTTAAAAGTCTACCAGCTGCGAAAAAGGTAAAGCAGCAGGTGAGCTGCATGTGTATTTATCTTGATGATTATATAAGATCACAAATATCCTGCTGGACCTCTCAGTGGATGACAAAGTTCCTAATTTGGGAACTCTCTCAGGGTTTAGGAATAAAGTAAATGCTGAGTGACGCAAATTGTCATTACTCAGTCACTTGGCATGTGTAAACAGATATATACTTGCCTCAAGGGGTCTGTTTTTGAAAACTGATGTAACTGTAAAGTACAGGTAGTTATATTTCACCCTGCATTCTTAAATACCACTTGGTTCAAGATTTCTTTTTGTTTCCTACAACGTAATGATACTTTTGAAATCCTACTGTAGTGTGCTGAAAAAATTAACTAGACAGTCTTTTGTTGTTTCTCTCATCTTAACAGAATGACACTGTTCCCTTAATTATATAATTAAAATAAAATGTCTATTTTACCAAAGTCAAAGTCATAAATCAAGGTACATGGAAGTTTCTAAAGATACCTTCAGGCATATTTTGTTCTTCAAGAGTTTGGAAATTTCAAAGCTTACGTAGATGTAACTGAACTAATAAAATCTCAGTAATGGTCGATTTTAATTGGCCTTCAGCATTTTTAGATTGAAAGCAATTATGTAGAGCTATAGAACTGAAGTACAGTGTGAGCCATGAATTGTCTGTCTGTATAATTATATACAGAAATCTGCTGAATAATAACTCACTGGTAAGTAAAGTGCTGAGAAAAAAGAGCTAATCAAAAGCCCATATTATAAAGTCAGTAGTTTTACTTTAGCAAACACACACATTTAATATTAGGAGTTCAGGAGCAGTTTGTGACTTTGTGTGGTTGCCAGTGAACTAAAGGACAATGTATGGCTGAGGAAGTGACCCAAAAGTAATGTGACCACCTTAGTATACCAGAGTACAAAAATACAGCACATTTTTTTAGGGGCAATGACATTTTTTGCTTTTTTTTTCTTTGTTTCTTATGCCTTATGAAGTTGTCTAAAAGGACAGTGATGGAACATGGTATGCTGCAACAACCAACAGACTTCTTATGCCATAAATAATAAATTTATGTGTGTGTATATAGATGTATATACAGAACACTAAAACCACCTCCTAAAAAAGCCCCAAATGTAGGCTAAGGTGGTTCCATGAATTGTTTCAATGCAGTTCCTGAAAGATTTGGATAGAAATAATTAATGCTTTTGACTCAGATCTCAATAAATAGGACCTCTTTTTGCAAACCTGTTCTGGTTAGCTATTTCTGTTCATTGCAAAGTCAGAGGTAGAAGTTCACTGAAGTATAAGCACTAGGAAACAGATTTTTGACAGATTTGGAGGTTTAAACATGATGAATGAACACTCTGGATCAGTCCAGCATGGTCCCAATCTTCAGTTCATAAATTTTTCTATTGCACTGATTTCCTTAATTGGGAAACTGTTACTCAGGTAAATGTAAAATCACAGGATCACAGAATGGCAGAATAGGATGAGTGCTCTTAGATCCTCTGATGCTCAGAACTGTGTCTGCTCAAGTGCTGAGTACCTCCAAGTATGGAGACTCCACGACCAACTGAAATAGTGTATTTATTTAGCTATGTTTAACGTATTTGGGAAAACAGCCAAGGGAAGTGCTAAGACACTGCCTAGAAATTACCATCTTCATAGGTCTTTAGCAGTTCCTTATAGTTCTGTTCTTAGATCTAACAAGTAAATCCTGACACCGACCACTCAGAACATAAATACCCTGTCTATTTAGAGGTCTTTCTAGCACTTTATTTTAATGGAGCAATAAAAAGCAGAGAAGTAAGGCATGTCATAGCGTTTTGTCAAGTGAGAAGGAACATGTAATAAGTCACAAAAGTAAATTAAATTCAATGTCAATCACCATTGTAAACCTATTGTTTTCTGTCCTGTAGTCAGAAATTGTTGGTACTTTGAATTATACTTAGGACTTTTTTAAAGAAGGATGCTTCAATCATTTTGATTTGATCTTTGTCAAAACCTAAGCTACATGTTCGGGCTGCCTGAAGAAGCTGTCAGGTGATAAAATTTAGGAGAAGACCTAGATGGCAAACACTGGAATATGACTGTCTTATATAGTATATTTTGCCTTTTTTTTTGCTTAAAACTGATTATTTTTTAAATAAAACCAGAATAAGTTGTTACTTTAAAAATGTTACATTTTTAAAATTTAAATATGTATTAGAACATCTATTTTGATTTTACACTCAGATTTCTCTAAGTGCTTGATTCTTTTGCACTAGCAAGGGCAAGAAGAAACAATTTAATTTTAAATATCATGGTATAGCTATTTTAAGATTTTTTTTTTACTAGCAAATCCTGTTAAGTCAGCAGACATAGATCTCATTTAACAATGCAATTAATCACTGATCACCCTTCTGATGATCAGAAAAGGTTACTACAATACATTTCAGGGAAGTATTTGACTTCAAATAGAGAAAGAAATGTCTGGTTTTCATTAATTCCAACAAGATTAGAAGATAATACTTTATATTTTCAGAAACTTCAAGCTGATTTGGGGTTTTTTACTTGCTATATGGAGTGCTATAAACAGTAATTATAAACATACTTTGAACAAACCAAGTAGAACTTTCCACCATAATTTTAAGAGAGATTTTTTTTAATAACAATTTGGAATAAAGAAATGTATTCAAGCTTTATGATACTTGAGATGAAAACTATAACAGAAATTGAGACCATGTTACTGTTTTATTAATTACAAAGAAAAAAAAGATTCACTACAGACATTTCCTAATCCTAATTCTTAAAACCAGACCAAAGGTTTATTTAAGTTCATAGAATCCTCTTGCAATATTCATTGAATCTTGGATCAGATAAATATAAAACAGAGGAGATAGAACAGAGTAGAAATAAAATTTTGCAGTGTGTGAAAGTTTAATAACTTAAGATTTTCATAAAAGCAACTTTTTCCGNGGACAGTTGTAAAGAACTTGATGTTTCTGTAGTCTACTATGCAAGTAGTCTGCTTCTGATGTATCTGAACTGAATGGGATTTATGCTATAGGCTTCCACCTAGAAAATATCAGCAAAAAAGTTGCAGCCCTGACAAATCAAAATGAGACCAACACAACTGGATTGGGAACACTCTTTTAGAGATCAATTCCCACATGTTTTCTAGGAGTGGACTACTGAAGACTTGCATCAGTCAAAAATGGTCCTTGAATGTATGTTAAAGATGATTAATTTATTATTAGAATTTTCAAATGGGGTAGAACTGTTGTAAATTATTGAGAAGGATTGCTACAAGATCTGTCATATTGTTATTTCAAAGAGAATGAGCAGCTTTCTTCATTTTGATAGCTTCCCCTTAGCAAACTGATACAACATTTCAACAATTCCTTTTCTAGGGAAACAGATTATTGCTATAAAATATGGTGCCATTATTTTCTGGGACGTGTTGTAATGGAGGAGCTGTGTAGGTGTTCTTTCTAAGCTCCTAGATGGCAAGCTGAGAGTCAGGTTTTGATTAGCAGCTTTATGGCCACAACAGATCTACCTACACTATTCTACTGATCTACAAATCATACAGTTCCTAGGTTCCAATTACTAAGTACCTTCACTGAATAAATGCATAAAAGAGAAACTGAATCCAGTGGACTTCTGGCGCCCAGAGTTTTCTCCTTTCTACCCTTACTTGAATATTAGCATTGTCTCTAAACTCAACTGATAACCAAGGCCAGATCCTGTGCCCTTTCTTTAGTCAGTGTCTCAGATACTGTGTACATTCAGATGCATATCTCCTTTGATTAACAGCTTGAAATGACCCTGACATTAGCTCTTTTGGTTACAGCCGGGTGCTATTAATGCTAAGGACACTGGTTTGATACCTGTACAGTTTACTCAGGAGTTGGACTTGATGATCCTTGTGAATCTGTTTCAACTCAGAATATTTTGAAAGGAGTTCAAATGCACAAGAAAATTACACAGACATCTAGAAAACAGAGAGTAGGGTCAGACAGAAAATATTTAAGAATACAGTTTCGTAAGAAAATAGGACAGACTGTGATGATCAGGTCCATTGCTCAGTCTGACAAGCAGCTTGTTTAGAGGCGACCAGCTCCTTTTATTATTCTCTGTATTTTCTCATGGTTGTTTTTCCCTTACCTACACTGCCTTGCCTTCCTTCCTGATTCATCCCTTTTCGTTTCTTATGTCACATCCAGCAGTGTCGTGTGGTCTCTTTGGTTAGCTAAACTTCAGGCCAGTGCCTCAGCACCTGTCTGTATATCCTAACACACACTGTTGCAAGGAGGCAGAAAAATCACAACCTGAATGAAAAGATGATGAAATAAAAGTAAAATTTATTTTTGATGAGCCCAAAACAATTCACATCTAAAAAATAGCTAACTATATGCATAATCATAGCTTTTAATGGAAACAACCATAAATCATATAACAGATCTTGTAATTGTAGACAGTGCTTGCAAAACAGTAGATCAGCACTGTTACAGTCTAAAATTGAAGAGTATGTTCTAATATGTAATATTGTAATATGTACCACATCTGACTGTGTGATTTTCAATGCTTCATTTTCAAGGGATGAAAGATAACATAAAAGATTCTAGAATGAACAAAGAAACTAAATTATCAGAAATTAAGTAAGAGTCAGTGACCAACAGTTTTTGCTGTTGTCATTTCTACGTTTCAGAAGAATGGCCCGCAAGAGCTGCAAGTATTTTATCTGGGGACAGTATGTATATTTTTCCTCCTTCTTCTCCCTCCAAGTCTTCTTTTGTTTTATCTCTTTGTCCACTGGCAATGTTTTTTTTCTTTTTCCACCCCAGGCTTCCGTATTTTCCTTCTCCTTTACAACTCCTCTACTAGTCTCTTTAGAATACTGTTGATGTAGACCTTTTAGGATTACTTTTTTTTTTTTTTAATTTTCTGCTTTCAGTCCAGTTTTTAATAATTTGCCATTATATAATTGCTGACTAAGAGCATGTATGTTCTACCATATTACAGGATCTGTAATAGCAGCTGTCAGTACAAGAAAACAAAAGAGCAAGCAAGCATGCAAACAATCTACTCTCTCCCTCCTCAACCACAGAATTTACCATGTTGCAGACTTTCAGGTTGCTTGTCATTTGATGGGGTTAATTTTTCATCTCTTTAGTATCTTGTCTTTAGGCATATACAGAATGACTTTCTTCTTGGATAAATTTTTATTTAAATATTAATGAATTAATGAACATTTATGTTAGTGAACAAACAATCAGATTATGACACTTTTGAGTCATTTTTCCATCTGAATTTTCCATCCATGTGGATTGGACTTTCCTTGGTGAAGAGAGAGGATGTAAAGGATAGGAACTGGAATCTGAATCATAAAAAATTCCCATTATTTTCTACAGTATTTTGTTCAAATACAAGCTGTTCTTTTTACAGCTAAGCCAAATTTAGGCAGTAGATGGGTCTAATAATTTTTTTCTGTCTTCGACAATTTGCAGATTTATGGTTCCAGATAGAAAACTTACAAAAACACATTAAGCAAAAAAATTGAATTCCCTTGGAGATAACAGTATATATGTGTAAAAGAGATGTTTTTCTGTAAACAAGTTTGAAATGAACTAGGAATTTCAACATTGCGGTTCATCACTAAATAAGAATGTGAAATATTCTTATTTAAGAAGGGCTCCTATATATTTTACAGCTCAAGAAAAAAAATTGAATTCTGTACATTTCAGCAGGTGAGAAAGAAATGAGATCCCATTTATCAAACAGACTTACATTAAGCTTTTTACATCTGCTTCTCATCAATCACATCTCTGTCATAGGTGGTGCTGCAAAATTCAATAACTTTTTTTTTGTCATTGAAGACTGCTTGAGGCACTCAAGAGACATTTCCAAGTCCATGAATATGCATTCTACATATCACAAGAGGGTAAAATATACAATCCCAGAGATATCTTTTTTTTTCTGTCCTGTAAAACAGTTCAGCTGTAATTTGTTTGATCAGCTGAACTTTGTAACAGAAAGAAAATAAGGGAGAAAAAGAAAAAAAATACCCAAAGAAACAAACAGAAGAACAACCAGAAAAAGGAATACTGAAGCAGAAAAAAAATCTCAGCAGTAACAGTACAGTTAAACTTGGTATAAACGTGATTCTTAGTATCTATGTCCATGCTTCCATTGCTTCTTGGAATCCTAAGATGTATTCAATATTGACATGATGAGGCATTAACATACTGTGTAATATCAGCTTGGTGGTGATGATTTCTTTCTCCTCACTGTAACATGTACTTGGCATTGGTAATTGATTTTTAAAGTTTTACTTTTTGCTTTTTCCTCATGGATGTGAAACCTCACATTATGTCTGAATTTATTATATTTGTCTGGTTTACATGTTAAATACATTTTGTTTTCCTTGTTAACCCCAAACTTAATTTTGTTCAGTTCTTAGGTCTGCAGTTTACTGGCCACTAGTGAGGTGTTTTTATAGCTTTGGGAGTTTCAGTGTCAGGCTCTGCCCCCTCTCTTGTGCACACATGCACACTGTATCTTGCATTCTTACTTTTCTGTATGCCTGTGTTTGTTATATACATCAGTCATCAGTTTGTCATAGTCACAAATATTTCATTCTACACAAATGTTCCTTTATAGTGTGAATACACTATAGTGTGAGTACACTATACAAATATAAACAAAAATAGGCAGACATATACATCTGGTCATTAGGAAAAAATGCTCTTACAGATAAGTGAAAAAAAAAAAATACCCCTAGCAGGTCAAGTTCAGAAGAAACCTTAAAAGATTTAGTTCTGACACCGTGCAAACTCAGCACAAAGCCCATGGCCTGAGACTAGCAGCAATATTACTATCATTTACAGGACTAGCAAGGAAAATGTGAAACAAACGTACTCTATGAAGGAAAAATTGTGGTTCATTGGCACCAGAGCTGAACAACCCTCAGTGAAATTCTCCAGAGCCTTTTTATCTCTTTGGCACTTAGCAATGAAGATACCCATTCCAGACTGACAATGAAAGAGAGCAGGAGGTGTACAACACAGCAGGACACGTACAGTGTCTGTACCATGGCCCTTGTCTGTCTCCCAAGTTACAGAGGTGGACATATGATCATTTTGACTCAGTGGAAAAGGCAATGTGCAGGAGAAAGTCAGAAATTCTCAGCACTCCTTCAAAACTGATTTTGTTGTGAAGTGAATGATGACAAATCATTATATAATTGCATTTCAAAAATTCAGAAAATTATAATGTTGGAGGTTTTGATTGATTTGGTTTTGGTGCACTGTGAGTTTTGCGGTTGTTTTCGTTGATTTTTGGTTGATTGGTTTGGGTTGGGGTTTTTTTGTTTTTTTTTTCCCCCCAAATCTTTCTCTTGTACTTTATTAAAAGCTTTGGATATCCCTACTTTTTTTTTTTTTTAATAGAATTTCTGTTAGTTTGGTTTTGGTTTTTATAGACGGTAAAACCCAACTCAAACTCACTAATATGTAAGTATCCTGTGACATATATTTTGCTACTGTTCTTTTCCTTTAGTTATGTGTAAGCTATTGGAGTGTCACAGTAACAATAAGTAAAAGGGTCAAAAAGAATAGTCTTGCCTGAATAATCTCTGCCTGTCATATCACTGAATTTCCATACAATCACAGATATTAGAACCTTACATTAATGATACAATAGTCTCAGGTCTTTCTAAGTTTCCAGTCCCACCTAGTATATAAATGTGAAGGCTGAGAAAAGCTTTCAGAAATTTCTTATCTCAGGCTGATGGTATAAAATGGAACACTCTATCACATTAAAATTTGATTTTGTTGTGCCCCATACCAAAGCAATAATCCCTTGCTAAAGAATTATGATAATGGCTTCTATAGAACATCAGGCAGAAGGTTAATTAGTTTTAATGCTAACAGTTTACTGACAAGCAAGATCTTTAAGTCTGCTACTCTGTTCAGAGCATTTGACTGTATTTGGAACAGGCTATCTTCCTAAGAGATCAAAGAAGACAACTTCAATTGCTGGATGGAGTTTTCTCAACAGTATTGTAGCACTTACTAAGTGATAAATATGATTAACAGGATCCGTGGTAGGGCTTATTATTCAAATGGCATTGGAGATCCCAACAACCTCCTGTTTCTAAACCTCCTGATTGTGAAATGGCAAATGAGGAATGAAAGGATGGCTTGGTGTAAAAAAGGTGTTACTTAATTTGATCCCAATTTGATGGTAAATGTAAACATTTTGACATAAAAAATAAAACCTTTCAAAAATATCCATTTCATATCACATGTAGTATATGAAACTTACAGTTGCTTAGAATTTAAATATGCTTTTAAATTTCATCATGGTCTTATTTTACCAAAAATATGTGACAATTCTTACACATAGGCTATGTTTGCATATTTATTTCATAATGAGCTCAAAGAAGTGAAAGCAGAATGGATTTCTGACATTAAAAGTTTTGATTTTGTTAAATTATAAAGTGATAGAACAAAATAGAAAAAATTTCATTGGACCATGAAAAATAAACATAATAAAATTCATAGTATTTGGAATACTCATTAAATGGCAACAGAAGGCTGCCATCTCCAATATCTGAACCTGGTTATTAATTTCATGGTGATTAATTACAATTCATAAGGGATGCCATAACCCACCAAACTGATTAGATATGCAACAATCTGTAACCTACAATTTGAAAAGAGATTATCTATTTATTCAAACTCAGTGATTATAATCACATAAGAATCTGAAAACTTGAAGAAAGAAAATACCTTGCATCTCCTTTCTTTCCTTATACAAATATTTATGTGGTTGATTATTTGCTGTTTAGGAACTATATCATCTTCCTGGAAGCACTTAGATATTTTTAACTGTGCATGAACCGAGTTGTGCAAATTAGGTCTTTTCACCTAAAATTCAAGGCTGACTGGAAACTCTCGATCACTTCTGTCATTTCTACAGCAGAAGATTATTTGTCATCTCCAGAAAAATATACAGAAGTTAAAATATCAATGTATGTAGTGCTTCCACATTGTTCTGGTAGGGTATAAACATGGAGTAGGTCTCCATAAAACAATTTCGGTCAGCTATATCCCTTTTCATGTTAAAATAGTACTCATGAACAAGGACCCAAAACCTAGACATTTTCAAGGAAGCTTTTAATGCAGAGTTATTTTTAACTGAAAAGTGTTAGGAGTCTGTTTCCTGTTCTTCCACATAACTCTAGTTATATGGAGATACCAGCAAGGGGTCATCTGCTTTTTATCCTCATGTATGTGTATCAGGTGTATTAATCAAAAGTTTTTCAACATGCAAGGCTGACTGTGGAACAGAATATATAGACATCTTTAAAAGGACAAAAAACAATCTCAAGGAATGTTGGTCTGTTTCAAGGTCTCTTATTCAACTTTATATAAATCCTCAGGTCTTAGTTGAAGTGAGTGACATTTCACATCAACCTATAAATGGTCAATTTATTATAGGCTCAAACATAGTAAGAAAGTTTCTCTTTCAATTAGATTTCATGACTGCCATGTAGGTCTTTACTGAATGATGAGGGCTTGGAAAACTTACCAAGAAAATTATGTTTCCCTATGTATTTCAAGAGTATAAATGTTTTTCCTATGTGCATTTGTTTTCTTGCTTTGGTCCCCTACAGTTCTAATTCTAATGTTCTTATTTAAAGTCTTATATGTGAAGAGTCTTTCTTAGTGAGATTCATACTGTATAAGTTGCAAAAATGGTTTATTTTTGTATTTCATGGATGACCCTATTATGCACCAAAAGTATTAGCATTAACAGAAATATCTCTTTAGTGACCTTCAGGCAACCTACAGCTTTTCTTTGCATTTTGAGGGATGTTATGTCTGTAATATCCTCTCATTGTTTCTGGAGAGTACAAAGTAGAGTTATGGATTGGGTTAAAAAATTGTACTAACCTGAAAGATCAGTCATAACTCAGGAACCCTGTGGACAATGTCACCACTATTACCTTAGGGAAAGTCACAGGACCAAGGTTAAAAAGCTAAATTGTATCAATAAATAGGGAAATTGATATATTTTTCATTTGAAAAAGAAAAAAAAAAGGAGCTACAACTACTATTGAAATTAAAGTACACCTAAAAAAATAGTGATAAGTTCAGATATGAAATATTATTATTTGTAAGTGTCATTAAAATGTTGTAGTTTGACCTGGCTGGCAAGTAAGCCCTGCACAGCTACTCGTTCACTCCCCCACAGAGGTATGTGGGGAAGAATTAGAAGAGTAAAAGTGAGAAAATTCATGATTTGAATTACAAAGAGTTTAATAATTAAAAAGAAAAAAAATTGCAAAACTACAAAGAGAGAGAAAAATTAAGCTAATGAAAAACAAACTGTGCATAAACCTCCAATTTCTTACCACTAATTAAGCAATGGCCAGCCAGTTCCTGAGCAATAGCAGCCCCCACCAACCTCCATCTTCCAGGTTTTTATTGGAGAGCATGACATTATATTGTAAGGATTAACCCTCTGGTCAGCTGGGGTTAACTGTCCCAGATGTGTCCCCTCCCAAAATTTTGCCTACCACCTGCCTACTCACTGGCAGGTCAGTGTGAGGAGCAGAAAAGGCCTTGGCACTGTGTAAGCTCTGCACAAGAATAATTAAAACATCAGTGTGTTATCAAAACTATTTCCAGCACAAAACTAAAACCTAGCCCAATATTAGCTACCATGAAGAAACTTCATTCTATCCCAGCCAAAAGCAGCACAATAAGAAATTGAGATGATGGAACAGGAGATGCAGACCTTTCTTACCTCTTAGGCATCTAAAAGAACAACAACATAACATCACAACAAGTAAATTATGCTCCGTAGAGTGCAAATCCAAGACAGAGATATAAAATCTAGTCCTCCATATGTTATTGGAGACAGGTAAAACGTTTCTGAAAAAACATGCTTGAATGTCTCATATGGTTAGAATGGCCCCAAATGGACTAAAATTAATGAACAAGATTTTCCTGTAGAGTCTGTTTCAAGTGTTGAACATTTCTTTCTTCAGATATTCATAAGACATTAAAAAAATGCAATGGAAGTTAAATATCTATTTTAAGGAAACAATTTTTATTAGGAAGCATTTCCATAATAAAAAGAACACTGTCATTAATTTATTCACCACAAAATCTCATACATATTTTTTAAGACATAGATACAGAACCAGATTTTGAGGAACACAGGGGCTGATTTTACCTTCTTTGACAGTAGCATAACTGCATTACTCTCCTTTTTACAAAGCAGAAGTAGAATTCTCATATTATTTTATGAGTGTAATTTCTCTGTCTCACACCAAAACTTGGCCTTCTGTGGCAGAGGACCTCCAGATGTCTCTTACGTATAGTACATCTCTACAGACATATTTCTTCTTGGTAGTGAGTCACTAACTGAAATAGTTTTACCTCTTTTGATTAACAAACATCTCAGCTAAAATTAGCCAAAAATTAGTTTGCTCCAAGTTACTGTGCTTTCACTTGCATCAATGGAGAGACAGTGGTAATCCAAGTTGCAAGTCATTCCCTCTCTTAGAAAATTCTTTTAAAGTGAGATGAACTGTTTTAAGGAACTTTCTAATGATATAAAATCAACTAAACTTCTACCTCAGATCTGGAGTGTGCTTCAGCTACTTAAGTACAGGACTTTAGTACCACTAAAAAATATTGGGTAATTTTCCTAGCCTCCAGCTCCTGCCCTTGAAGAGCATGTCTCCTCCATTCCGGTCTCTTTAAATTGTAAAGAGTCAGAAAGACAGGTAAATTAATTTTTAACATTGTACAGGAAATGCCTTGAACTAAAATTTCAGAACTAAATTCTCTGTGTCTTGATAGAAGTATTGGCTTCAGCACACCTTGGTACTGAAAAATAAAGCTCTGTGTTGGAATTAAGACATAGAAACACAGGCTTTAATCTTTCAGTATCCAGGGCATACTCAAGCTGCTCATGTAATTAATTACGAGATGAAAGTTCAAGCTGTAATAAAATTTGAAGTGGCATGAATTAGTTCAACAAAATTGAAACTGGGGGACCCTGCTGATATTAGTGAAGTGCTGAGAGTTGGTTTTAATATTTGTGTCATTCAGCAGAGAGATTTTCATTACCTACAATTCCACAGAATTAATCCATTTGAAAGAGACAGACTTCTGAAAACTCATGACAGAAAATTCATGTAGGGGCGTTTAAAAAGAGATAAAACTTCAGTCACTCAAGTCCAGAATCATGGAATTTAGCAATGCTTACTGACTGCAATGAGACAAAAAATCCTTGTGCATAACTGCAAAATGTGTAGAAGAAATAGAATTAGAAAGCATGAGATTGATCTGACTGCCAGAGATGGTATATGTTTGACCAAATGCAGAAGTCTAGAATGCAATTGGAGTTGTCTCTGATATACCTTATAGAGAGAAATTAATCTTGCATTGGCATAAGTCAGACATCAGGTGAGTCCAGTTCAAGAAGTATCTGCTTCCTTTCAGTGACTAGAGATAAGCTGAGTACAAAATAGATGTTAAAAATCCTAATTAGCCAGTTAAAATTCAGGGAGATGAAATATAACAATTTATGATCATATATTCTTTCCTATTACCATATGCAAATATATATTACTATCTCATACAATCATGTAATATATAGAATTAGAGAATGGTTTTAATTGAAAGGGACCATAAAGATCATGTAGTTCCAATCCCCCCTGCCATGGGCTGGGACACCTTCTATTAGATCAGGTTTCTCAAAGTCCCATCCTATCTGGCCTTCATCACTTCCAGGGATGGTGCATCCACAACTTCTCAGTGCAACATATTCCAGTGCCACACCACTTTCACAGTAATTAATTTCTTCACAGCATTTAATCTAAACCCACCCTCTTTCATTTTAAAGCCATTCCCCCTTGTCCTACATGCCCTTATAAACATCCCTCTCCAGCTTTTTTGTAGACCGCCTTTAAGTACTAAAAGGTTGCTCAAAGGTCTCACCGGAGAGGTCTTGCCCAAACTCTCTCAGCCTGTCTTCCATCTTAAATCTATGGTATATAACATATTGATAATCATAGAATCACAGAATAGGCTGAATTGGAAGGGACCCACAAGGTTCACTGAGTCCAGCCCTTAGCCCTGCACAGGACCATCTCCAAGAGTCACACCATTTGCATGACAGTATTGTCCAAATGCTTCTTGAACTCTGTCAGGCTTGGTGTTGAGGCCACTTCTCTGGGGAGCCTCTTCCAGTGCCCAATCACTCTCTGGCTGAGAAAAGCTCTTATATAGTTTCTTATTATAGTTTCAAACTCTTGGGTGATTTTTTCACACCAACACATAGCCAGGCATGAGGGAAGGCAAGTCTCTGCTAGGGAGAGATAAGCAAACATCAAGAGTTCATTGTTTTTGGTTCAAACTCTAATGTGGCTTTGGCTGAGACATCAGCAAAGAAGGTGATGGAAATGGAATAAAAAACCCCCCAAAACAGGTTTTTTTTGTTTTGTTTTCTTGGGGAGTGCTTCCCTTTTCTTTTTGATCCAGGACCAGGACTTCCAGAACGGGCACACGTGCTTTTGCTAAAGCTGTTCCATCTTGCTCTGGATTGCCTTTACCCAGCTGAGCATGGCAGTAAGGTGTCATATCAACACCCTCACCCCTGCTCGCTGCTGACAGGAGGATTTCTTNATTAGATCAGGTTTCTCAAAGTCCCATCCTATCTGGCCTTCATCACTTCCAGGGATGGTGCATCCACAACTTCTCAGTGCAACATATTCCAGTGCCACACCACTTTCACAGTAATTAATTTCTTCACAGCATTTAATCTAAACCCACCCTCTTTCATTTTAAAGCCATTCCCCCTTGTCCTACATGCCCTTATAAACATCCCTCTCCAGCTTTTTTGTAGACCGCCTTTAAGTACTAAAAGGTTGCTCAAAGGTCTCACCGGAGAGGTCTTGCCCAAACTCTCTCAGCCTGTCTTCCATCTTAAATCTATGGTATATAACATATTGATAATCATAGAATCACAGAATAGGCTGAATTGGAAGGGACCCACAAGGTTCACTGAGTCCAGCCCTTAGCCCTGCACAGGACCATCTCCAAGAGTCACACCATTTGCATGACAGTATTGTCCAAATGCTTCTTGAACTCTGTCAGGCTTGGTGTTGAGGCCACTTCTCTGGGGAGCCTCTTCCAGTGCCCAATCACTCTCTGGCTGAGAAAAGCTCTTATATAGTTTCTTATTATAGTTTCAAACTCTTGGGTGATTTTTTCACACCAACACATAGCCAGGCATGAGGGAAGGCAAGTCTCTGCTAGGGAGAGATAAGCAAACATCAAGAGTTCATTGTTTTTGGTTCAAACTCTAATGTGGCTTTGGCTGAGACATCAGCAAAGAAGGTGATGGAAATGGAATAAAAAACCCCCCAAAACAGGTTTTTTTTGTTTTGTTTTCTTGGGGAGTGCTTCCCTTTTCTTTTTGATCCAGGACCAGGACTTCCAGAACGGGCACACGTGCTTTTGCTAAAGCTGTTCCATCTTGCTCTGGATTGCCTTTACCCAGCTGAGCATGGCAGTAAGGTGTCATATCAACACCCTCACCCCTGCTCGCTGCTGACAGGAGGATTTCTTCCCCTTGCTGACTCAGACCTCAGTGGCTGTCTGTGCTGAAGCCAGCTGCCAGCAATCTGAATTTGTAGGCACCTCCAAGGGAAGGACCACCCCCTTCTCCCTCTTCTCCCTCTGCTGGCACTAGCTGAGAGAAACTCCTTTGGACACTCTCTAACAGCTNATAAACATCCCTCTCCAGCTTTTTTGTAGACCGCCTTTAAGTACTAAAAGGTTGCTCAAAGGTCTCACCGGAGAGGTCTTGCCCAAACTCTCTCAGCCTGTCTTCCATCTTAAATCTATGGTATATAACATATTGATAATCATAGAATCACAGAATAGGCTGAATTGGAAGGGACCCACAAGGTTCACTGAGTCCAGCCCTTAGCCCTGCACAGGACCATCTCCAAGAGTCACACCATTTGCATGACAGTATTGTCCAAATGCTTCTTGAACTCTGTCAGGCTTGGTGTTGAGGCCACTTCTCTGGGGAGCCTCTTCCAGTGCCCAATCACTCTCTGGCTGAGAAAAGCTCTTATATAGTTTCTTATTATAGTTTCAAACTCTTGGGTGATTTTTTCACACCAACACATAGCCAGGCATGAGGGAAGGCAAGTCTCTGCTAGGGAGAGATAAGCAAACATCAAGAGTTCATTGTTTTTGGTTCAAACTCTAATGTGGCTTTGGCTGAGACATCAGCAAAGAAGGTGATGGAAATGGAATAAAAAACCCCCCAAAACAGGTTTTTTTTGTTTTGTTTTCTTGGGGAGTGCTTCCCTTTTCTTTTTGATCCAGGACCAGGACTTCCAGAACGGGCACACGTGCTTTTGCTAAAGCTGTTCCATCTTGCTCTGGATTGCCTTTACCCAGCTGAGCATGGCAGTAAGGTGTCATATCAACACCCTCACCCCTGCTCGCTGCTGACAGGAGGATTTCTTCCCCTTGCTGACTCAGACCTCAGTGGCTGTCTGTGCTGAAGCCAGCTGCCAGCAATCTGAATTTGTAGGCACCTCCAAGGGAAGGACCACCCCCTTCTCCCTCTTCTCCCTCTGCTGGCACTAGCTGAGAGAAACTCCTTTGGACACTCTCTAACAGCTTAATATCTTTCTTATATTACAGTGCCCAAAACTGCACACAATATTCAAGGTGAGGCCACCCTAGTGCAGAGCAGAGCGGGACAATCCCCTCCCTTGACCGGCTGGAGATGCTTTGCCTGATGTTCCCCAGGACACAGTTGGCCCTCCTGGCTGCCAGGGCACTGCTGACTAATATTCAACTTGCCACTGACTGGGACCCCCAGGTCCCTTTCCATGCTTTCCAGCATTTCATTCCCCACTCTGTATGTACATCCGGGGTTGCCGCATTCCAAGTGCAGAATCTGGCATTTTCCCTTGTTGAACTTCATATGGTTGGCAATTGTCCTCTAATTTTTTGAGGTCTCTCTGCAGGACCCCCCTGCCTTTGAGGGAGTCGACAGCTCTTCCCAGTTTTGTGTCATCTGCAAACTTGCTTAGTAACCCTTCCAGTCCTGTGTCCATGTCATTTATGGTGATATTGAAGAGCGCAGGGCCCAAGATGGAGCCCTGAGGAGCCCCATTAGTGACAGGTCACCAGTCTGATGATCCTCCATTCACTATTACCCTCTGTGCTTCACCAGTGAATCAATTNAAACCCCCCAAAACAGGTTTTTTTTGTTTTGTTTTCTTGGGGAGTGCTTCCCTTTTCTTTTTGATCCAGGACCAGGACTTCCAGAACGGGCACACGTGCTTTTGCTAAAGCTGTTCCATCTTGCTCTGGATTGCCTTTACCCAGCTGAGCATGGCAGTAAGGTGTCATATCAACACCCTCACCCCTGCTCGCTGCTGACAGGAGGATTTCTTCCCCTTGCTGACTCAGACCTCAGTGGCTGTCTGTGCTGAAGCCAGCTGCCAGCAATCTGAATTTGTAGGCACCTCCAAGGGAAGGACCACCCCCTTCTCCCTCTTCTCCCTCTGCTGGCACTAGCTGAGAGAAACTCCTTTGGACACTCTCTAACAGCTTAATATCTTTCTTATATTACAGTGCCCAAAACTGCACACAATATTCAAGGTGAGGCCACCCTAGTGCAGAGCAGAGCGGGACAATCCCCTCCCTTGACCGGCTGGAGATGCTTTGCCTGATGTTCCCCAGGACACAGTTGGCCCTCCTGGCTGCCAGGGCACTGCTGACTAATATTCAACTTGCCACTGACTGGGACCCCCAGGTCCCTTTCCATGCTTTCCAGCATTTCATTCCCCACTCTGTATGTACATCCGGGGTTGCCGCATTCCAAGTGCAGAATCTGGCATTTTCCCTTGTTGAACTTCATATGGTTGGCAATTGTCCTCTAATTTTTTGAGGTCTCTCTGCAGGACCCCCCTGCCTTTGAGGGAGTCGACAGCTCTTCCCAGTTTTGTGTCATCTGCAAACTTGCTTAGTAACCCTTCCAGTCCTGTGTCCATGTCATTTATGGTGATATTGAAGAGCGCAGGGCCCAAGATGGAGCCCTGAGGAGCCCCATTAGTGACAGGTCACCAGTCTGATGATCCTCCATTCACTATTACCCTCTGTGCTTCACCAGTGAATCAATTGCTCACCCACCACTTGATATGTTTATTCAGTTGTGGGCTGGACATTTTGTTCAGAAGGATCCGATGAGAGACAGTATTGAAAGCTTTACTGAAATACAAAAAGATTACATAACAACATATTGTTATTCACAAAATATTATAAGATATATTGTAAATAATACTGGGTTTATGATTATTATGATGGAAAGTGTTCTTTTTTTTCAAGAAAATGTGGATTCTTTTTTCCCCGTTATTCCTTTTCTTGTTTGCGGTGGCTTGCTGTTGTTTACATAAGGACATGAGGACAGGTTTCTACTAAAGGAAACAAAAGCCTTTATTGTATTAAATTTTGAAAAATAGGAAATTACCTAGAAGAAAATCGTATTTGGGAAATTATTTGTGAACCTAAATATGATGTTGTGTGTTATATTAGATGCTTTATTTCTCTGCATCTGTCTCCCAGCTGCCATTCTAGAAAAGATTGCATCTCCAGATGCCTGGCATCATATCTATCAGGTCCAAGGAGGCTTAACATGGAAATTGATGTATCTGTTCAGATATTCAATTTTTATGTTGATTTCAATAATGCTTCACATTTTTCTATGAATTTCCTATCATAAAAGAGTGGACATGAAATATTTCTCCTATATTTATGGAATCTGGATTAAAAATACTTCAGACTAACAAGATGTCTCCAGGAAAAAATAATGGGTTTTATCTATTTGCTTCTCTAAAGAATAGATTTGGTTACTCAACTGCTCCCTAAACTGTGGAGAACAAAAAGACCTTTTATCTCATGGAGTTGTAACAAACCCGATGTATTTATCAGATTTTAATCCAAGTCAAAATTATTGATGAGATTTCCTAAAGTTCTATGGCTACCTTTTCACCAGTGGAAATTAATGGGATGTTTCTTATAGTGTCAATTGCAGTGGCAATCAGTGAGGGACACAATTTCAAGTCAGGGACGAGGTCAAGAAAGCAGAAATTTATTTGAGAGTTTAATTTTCTAACTGCTTTTCTTAGGAACCAGGTATGAAATTGTTCAGGATATGACATTGTTGAAAAATAGTGTAAATTAAAAGGTATTGATGCTCACAACCTATACTTGAAGCATTGCTTAAGTTTCTTTCTACTATGCCAAGTACTTTGTATTATTAAATACTTTAGTTTTGAAATATGATTTTGGGCCACTGGACCTGTTCTTCTTCTGGAACAGATTACCTTTTTGGCTTTTAATTCACTTACAAATCTGTATTCAAAAAGGAGGCTATTTTAAGTTCTGAAAAGCCCTTTCACAAGACAGTTCCAGAATTTCCTTAGTGGAAAAGAACCTTCTGAGAATCTCTAACTTGTGTTTCTGTTTTGTTGATTTTTTTTTATTTGACATAAGTTATTTCTATTTTTACCAAAGCTGTCCTTCAATTCAAAGAGTATTTTTATATAATTGTTGTAAGAACTGATATATATATAGGTAACCCCAGGTACCAAGCCACAGCTAAGATATTAAGGAAAAGTTTATTCTGAACTCAAAACCCCTAAAAGACTGCTAAAATCACAGTGGGGAGAAAATGCTTACAGGCCTGTACCCTGGAGCTTTTAAAACAACACCTTTTGCATGTGCATCAGCTTCAAGTCTCTGTTCTGCCCCCGTCTTTTTATGGTCTCCCTCTTTCCCAGCAGAGGCCTCAGGCATGTCCAGGAAGTGAGAACTTTATCTCTTCTTGCAACAGGAGAGTTAACTTCTCAAACAGACAGGCAGAGAAATATAAATATAGTGCTATTCATGGGAAAGACTCTTCTCCCATGTTGGGTCTTTCCTGGCAGTGAAAATGTTCTTGATCAAAAATTCCTTATCCTCCTCAATTAAATCTTCAGCATATTAATTTTCAGTCCCTACAATTACAGACAGCAATCACATTCTCTCTTAGCATTTGTTTTTCTGTTTGGAACAATCCAAAATATGTTATTTTCTGATTGCAAAATTCCATTTCATACTATTAATCTTTCTTTGTATTAGCTAAGTTTGAGTTCATTCTTTATGAACTGTGGATGGTTAGAACTATGTTTTCTATAAGGGTCCAGCAAATCTTTGAACAAAGGCAATAATCCCAATCTACCTTGCTGGGGAAAAAAAATAATTACAGAATAATTCCTCATTCCTGAACTCCTTTGACACATGGTAAAGAAATTCCTAATTAGACATTTTTCTTTACGAGTAATTATCTAATAATGTCGTGGTTTGTATCTGATATTTTTGATATTAGATCCTTAGTCACCAATTTTACTATCTGCATTGTTTCATTTAATTTAATGGTTGCAAAATTTTTTTATCTCTGGTATATTAATCTTCTGTATTGATAAGTATTGACAGTGAGTTTCAAGGCTGTCTGAGAAGCAAATTTCATTAGCACATATCCAAATCTTATTGCAAAATAATTCAGGGAAATACCTGTTAATTTTTCCTAGTTATTTCTCTTATATTTCTCCTATCAATATTACCTGTTTCTATCTTCCTATCAGAGAGTCATCAGTAACTCTGCAAGCTGAGCATTAATTCTTATCCTTTTCAATACCATATGATTCTATAACAAATATTTCACTGTCTTGGAGGAAGAAGTGATCTACCATATTTCCTGCAGCTAGAAGCATTTTGCATATCACAGAAACATGACACGTTAGTTCAGTATGATCACCACCTGGTAAACTCAACAGAATTCTGCAGCAAATTCTATTTATTAGACATCTGCCTTAGATTTATTTTTTTTTTAAATCCTAATATTGAATCCTTGTACTTTATATAAAAGGAGCAGAAAATTTTCTTATTTTTGTCTATTTTTGTTTCTAATACCCTTGAATAATGTGGCACTTCTCAGTCTTATAGTTGGGTCAAAAATTCTCTTTCAAACTTGTTAAGGATGAAGGCACAATGCTACTCTATTATGCTCCTTTTGAGTCTCATCTAGTTCACATGCACCTCTTTTAGCTTTTGCACTGTGCTTACCTCCTGTTTGTTCCTGCCTTTCATGCCAACAAAGCCCACAAGAAAATAAGATGTCTCAGCACCAAAGAAAAGAGGATGAGAGACCAATTTGTAGAACTAAAGCCAGTAGTTCATGTCAGTGTTGCTTAGGACTCTCTCTCTCTGTAGGAGACACATCTTTGAGATAGGTTGGCACAGTAGTCCAAAATGAGCAAGAATTTCACTAATACCTTAAATAATGAGAAAATGGCTCCTGAGTGTCTTTTAGTTAGCAGTGTAAAGTGTAATAAATAGAAGAAAGGAAAGGAAGAGGCCTTTGTACAACTCTCTTACTCTCTTACCTTCAGTCAGCTCAGTGACTGGCACGAAACTCTACATAGCCTCCTTCTTCTTATTTTTTTTTTTTTCCCCTAGGAGATTACTTCTTGAAGTCTTTCTGTGCTTTTCTTCCCTGTTCTTCTGAACTGGAAGTCCTTAATCTCCACTTCTGCCTGACAAAACCCACAATCTTTTGAAATTTCCTCTCTCCTTCAATACCAAGCATACTGCTTGGTCTTCCAGAAAATATACAAACTTCCCTTTTTACAGAGATAGGAGAATATTAAAATGTTTACAAAGATATAATCTGTCAGACTTAATCTGAATTTCATGTGTTGAAAAATGTCATGGGGATTTATACTAAATCAGTGGAATGAACTAGGTCAATGCAGTTAACATTGAAAATATTCACACTAATTATTTCCTGTATTAAATATCACCTCTTGCACATTTACAAGTACTGGATAAAAATCAATAATTTATTGTGATCTTTACATAATTAAGACTTGCTTAGGGAATCACATTGCTCATAAAGGACGATAGGTCACTACATAGATGGCAATAGAAGTCTGTATTGCAGGTGTCATTGCAACAGCATCTTCAGCTTGGAAAGGTGAAACTTCTTGAACTGCTGGTCTGATGAATTTGTACATACAGCTGTCCCATCTTCTTCAGTGACCACACCATCATACGCATGACCTGTGGCAATTGATGTCCTAGTTTCAGCCAAGGACAGGATTAATTTTTCGTAGTAGCTGTGAGGATGTGGAGCCTGGAGCCATGTGGGCATGTCTGGGTTGTCATTGAGGGTCGAAGTAAGGAATTCTCACTTCAGAGAAGGAGGGGGGAATGGCTTTCAGTTAGAAAGAAAAGTGTGGGGGCGGAAGGTCTGTCAGCCATTTAGTTCGCTGTCTCAGGATTGTACCACATCAGTTGAGGCTTGTTGAGCATTCTTTGTGTGTAAATCACCCTCTTTTTGTGTACTTATGTAATTAATACTGTTGCTATTACTGTTCACTTTCTTATCTCATTGCTTTTTCCAGTAAGTTGTTCTTATCTCAAACTGTTATCTCTGCCTTTTGTGTCTCCCCCCTCCGGTGGGAGAGGGAAGCAGCCTCTGGTTTGGGAGAATCTCATTGTGTGTGTGACACTAAATTAGGGAGAGCTGTTTCTAAACCATGGCAATTTCTTATATTAAAACCTGTACAAAATATCTTCTAATTACCTTAGAAACAGAGATTGCAAATAAAAAAAAAATGTCCTGCATAATCATTTTCTGCATCTGCAGGAAAAGTTTCTAATTGACTGTTTAAAAATATCTATGATTCTGCAACAGGAACCACCTGGAAAAGTTTCAGTGATGGCCAGATTGTCCGTTATGACATTTAAGAAAAGAAATGGCGGCTATCAGTGAGTCTATATACAGCAGGAACTGCCTTGAGGAATCTTGGGGACCATATAGATTTGACATCTGATGAGCTCTTGTTAGTTAGTCAACTGCTTTGCTATGAAAGCAGTTAAGAACTTTAGGTGGTGAAGCTAGACACAAGGTGATTGTCCATTGTCTTCTCTTGGAATATGACTAGGAAGCTCTCAAACATCTTGAGAATTAACAACATCTATGAATGCACACACAGACACAGTCATGGCATGTAGACACTAACAACTATAGAACAAGCTTTCATTTCAATCTTATATTTCTTCCATAAATACAATAGTTTTTGCAACATAGAAAATGTCAATTTCCTCAGTATTCATCAGTTATTTTCCTGACTTTTACATGAATGCAGTATTTCACTAATGTTGAATATGACTCAATCTTGCATTAGTGTCAAGGAAATATATTTGAATACACAACCACATATATCCTAAGATCAATTAAAAACATGGAAAGTTATTTTAAGTAAGTGTCTTCATTAAATACTATAGTTAATATCCCATGACATTTTAACCAATTAAAAATCAATTGAAAATGCTATTTCATTGGGATCTTATATGAATATTTGAATTATTTATTTTTACACCTAAACTTGTTGAATTCAGTCAAAGAAATGCTGAAAGAAACTGCTTCTGTTGTTTTCTAAGAGCACAGCATAATGTGATGGGTTTAAAATATACACTGTACAATTTTTCTTTACATTGTAGGAACTCATGCAGATTTAATTGCCAATACTCATAGATTTCATAGCAGACATAATTTTTTTTTTTTGCTTTAAAAAAAGCAAGTGAAGCAAATACTATTCTTACTTGACAAAATGTCTTTTTCTGGCATATCTTCTTTAAAGATACATGTTAAAACTTGGTGTATAGGGGAGGAAGTTTCAGCCTTTTACACTCAACAGTTTTACTCTTAAACAGCACAATAAATTATACATTTCATAAACACAAAGACTACCTATTTTAACTCTTCCCAAAATCTCCTCTGGAAAATGAAGGCAACTGGAACATAAAATATCTACATGAGGAACCAAAAGACTTGTCGGTTAAGACTTTTGAGTTGAGAGACTTTTGGAGTTGGTTGAGACTTTGGAGTTTTGAGCCTGAGAATGGTGACTGAGGCCATTTTAATTACAAGAAACAGGTTAGGACAACTCAGAGGAATAGACAGATTTTGGGCAAGGCTGTGTTTCAAGTGACCAGAAAATTAACTCCTCTTTAACATTTCTCAGTTTATAGCACAGATTCCCCACATCTTCAGGATTGTCAGTGATTAATATATTTCACTAGGGCTTATCAACTATTTTTGATGCTTTTCACTAATAGAACTTGAGAACTTTTGAATAGTCAATTCATTAATATTTTTCCCACTGTGGACTCTCTGTCTCTAACAATTTACCACAAACCACAGGCATCTCTAATGAGAAGAACAATTCAAAGTGAATTATGCAAATATAAAAAGAGGTGTTACAAAAATTGTAATTCAGTTAACAAGTCAATTAAAAAATATAAATACTTAGAAAGACAAGCCTTATTTGTGTGAATGAAGATATAATGAAAAAAGCTTTTAGTAAAAGGACCAGAGTCCTGTTTATGGTAAAATTATATTTAGAAAAAAACAAAACATATAAATGCAGAAAAACCTATTACAATTATCAGGTGCCTCCTTCTGCATAAATTATCCATAGAACTATACTCTATTAGTCAAAATTTAAAATTTTCATTTTGGAAGATTCTAAAATGAGCCTTGCCAGTCTTTTTATTACTGATAAATTGTCTTTTTGCTTAAAATAAAAGAAAAGGCTCTCTGCTACATTTAGAGTTGTGTTACTTTATTTAACAGAGAGCAAGAACAGATTGTAGAAAAGTAGCTTTATAAATTCATCCTTCAACCATTAGGTATTATTACTTTATTAATTATTTTTGTCCACTTTATTTCCAAAATTATGTTCCCTGTGAAGGTAATCAAGACTGATCAAATCGGTGCTTTAATCATGTTTTTGGTAATTCAACAGAGCTCTTTAGCTGTATGCTTTAGCATTTCAGTCTTTCAGTGATTATAACAATTCTTTACAGTTATTCAGACACTGCCTGAACTGTGGATATCAGACACACAAGCCCAGATATCTCATCAGTTCCAAGCATAGAAGTTCTGTTTTCTCCTGTTCATACATTTATTAGTCTTTTGCTCAGTCTAATACTGCATCACACTTCACTAAATTTAAGACCATTTGCCAGACCCCATGGCCACCATCTGCAGGTCTCTATGCTCTTCTTAGAGTCACTGCTTCATGGTTTAGATTCCATAAATGTGATGCACAGTTGCATTTGTTCACATAAGAATACATATATTTGTGATCTTTTAAACTGAGCTTTAGAATTCCATTTATCTATAATTATTTAACATTCTTTTTCTGTATCCTGCAAACTTTATTTACGCAGCAGTAAATTCATGGGACTGCCTGAAAAGAAAGGAAAAGGGGTAGTCTTATTTCTTAAGCAGGCAAGGCCAATCTTTGCTTGAAAAACAGAGTAAATTGAAACTTTTCTCTTATAATAAAAAAATGACAGCTTAAAATAAACTGTGTTTTTCTCTCAGAAGGATAAAATTCCTCAGAAAAATTTTTAGAAAACGTGGTCTGCCTTTCTTCTCTTTTCTTTGCGTCAGGTGTGGATTCTTTTGGATGCCACAAGAAGAGATCAAACTCTCTCAAATAATATATTTCATTAACTTTCTAGAAAAGGCAATAAGCACTTTTAAAATCTTACATCCCTTCTGATACTGAAAACCCAGAGTTGGTGCAGCATTATATGAAATTTTAGTGGGGCCATGTGAACAGGTGCTGTCCAAGGGGAAAATTGTGGGTTTTTATAAGATTTTCTGTCATAGAAAAGGATCTTTGTATGAGATGTTCCTTTCCTCAAGACAAAGATAGCCCAGTGGCTATATTGGTGTTGCCAAAGTGTGGGCAACCTCCAGGCTCCTCCATTACCATCAGCTATCTGGATTCATACGCTGTGAAGGAATATGTGCAGAACAGCACAGTCCAGGACATTCAAGTGCAATCATGCCTTCTTAGGTCAGTTGTTATGTGGATCATTAACTCCTCAAACTACAACAGGCTTTCAGTAAAAGTCACTCCACCCTCTTTGCTACAACAAAGGTGTGTATGTGAATGTGTGTTTTTGTATAAGTGGATGCAAAAGAAAAATTGTGAATTGAAGGTATAAAGTTCAAAGGAGGATACTGGCAAGAGACATTGAGTCCTGCTACTGAGAAAGAAAAGTTATTTAGTCTTCACAAGCTAAACTGGAATGTTTTTTATCAGCTAGTCAGCTATCTTGTAGGTTTTTTGTTGTTGGTTTGGTTTGGTTTGGTTTTTTTTAATCTGTTAAATAAAATGAGAACTCAAGCAAATGTAAACATGTCAAGATGAAATTATTGATTACATAGAAAGAAGTATATGCTATTAGGAAGTAATTTAGATGGTATCTTCCTAAATAGATATAGAGCTAAATTCAATCCCTTCCACCATGGGAAGGCTTCTGCATCACATTAGGCAAGGCACTTAATCCTCTCATTTCAAAACTGGCAATTTATTACACATCCTATACTTGGCATGTTTGACTTATTTCTGACTTAATTACTGGGATAAATTATGCAGAGAAACTTATCTTTCTAGGACTTGACTGAAGTTATTGGAAGCTTCAGGGGTGGGGAGAAGAAGAAAAAGTACTGCAAAATATGAATAAGGAATATATGAACACTGAATGGTTACGTGGATGTGATTAATTCTGTACCCCGACTACTGAAGATTCTTCTGGAAGAAAATGGAAAGGTATATAAAGTCATCTAACAGAAGACTCTAATTCAGGTATATTGTGGATGAAGTATGCTCTATCCTAACTTTTTCTGCTTTCAGTTAAAGAGTTACATTTCTGTGCTACAATGGTTTAATAATGACACTGTTTTAAGTTTTTAAAGATCTCCTAAGACAGATGGGAAGAAGAGTAGAATGTATACTTAGGCTATGGTCAGGGATTTCACGTATGTAATGATAATCATATTCAAAAAGAGAGCAAACATCAAATTATTGTTATGTATTCTGAAATCAGTGAAATTGGGGTTCTGAACATAGTTTGTAGAGATGTTTAATATAAAGATTTTGTTCCTACCACTGGCACCTCTGTCTTCCTGAGCTACAACAAAGGTGTGTATGTGAATGTGTGTTTTTGTATAAGTGGATGCAAAAGAAAAAGTGCTACATTTTAATTCTTAGGGAACTAGGAAGCTTACATCAGAAAAGAATTTGAAGATTTTTTTTTCTGAAAAATTATTTTCTTCTGAGAAAATAATTCTCGAGGAATTCTCAATCACTGAAAACTATAACTGTTGTAACTAGCATACGCTAAGATTTTAGATATTAATATAGTGGCCATAGCTACAGCTTCCAACCACCACATAAAAAGCCAGATAACTGGAAAAAGATTGCAAGGTGCTCTATGACACTATATTGTGTGATAGTAATATTAGAAAAGATGGTGAATATATGTATGAGAAAGCACTAGTTTTTGACTCTTTTAAGAACATATGTAGCAAGCAGTGTTACCCAGGAATCAGTACTGGGTCCAGTCTTGTTTATTCGTTCATCAGTGACCTGGATAAAGGGACAGACTACACCCTCAACAAGTTTGCTGTTGATACTACACTGTGAAAAGTGGTTGACACACCAGAAGGTCATGCTGTCATTCAGTGAGATCTTGGTATGTTAGAGTATTGGGTGGAGAGAAACCTGATGAGGTTCAACAAGCATCAGAGTACTGTCTTGAATATGAGGAGGAATAACCCCATGCACCATTACAGGTTACGTGGAAAGGAACTCTGTGAAAATGGATCTGGGAATCCTGGTGGACAAGTTCACCATGAGCTATCAATGTGCCCCTGTTGTTGTGAAATCTAGGCTAATTAGTAAAATGCTTAGACCATTTTTAACTCCAACTGTTCTTTTTAACCTCACCTATCATCTTTCTCCATGGTGGCTTTGTGTCAATCAAGTTTTAATTCTTCTCTTTGCTGCCAGTGTTCTAGTAAACAATTTTCTTTCTTCCTGAGTTTAACCAAAATATGTTGTTACTGTTCTTATCAAAGACCTTTAATCAAAGAGCTTTTTTAAATAAATGTTCCTAAAGTGTTGCTTTATTTCAACTCATAATTTCTATTTGGAAGCCTTATTAATATTAGCTTTCTAAGTTACTGCTGATATAAAGCATTAACTAGAAAGATATTTTAGATTTCAGGGAACTCTAGCAGCACTTCATTGTCCCTTGATCTATCACTTGGTCTATGTACATTTATGTCATACGTACAATATCTATTGATAGGCAGTAATATTTGCTTTATTGATAATACTTGTAGTTTTATCATTAAAGAGTCCATGTAAAGAAAAAAAACTTGAAACTACACAGAAGACTTAAACTACAGCTAGGATAATGTCTGTTAAATTAAGTTGCCATGTAAAAACCACAATTTTACATAAAGAATGAACAGACAATTATATTCCTATTGATATGCTAATATATTACTTTTCATACCGAATTGGAAATTATCAAGACAGTTGCAAATCAAGTAGCTTTAACTGCATATTTCTGGCTGTAATATCATTCATTCATTCATCCAGTAGTTTTAGATTATCCTTTTT
This sequence comes from Sclerurus mexicanus, assembly GCA_013396755.1. Lineage (NCBI taxonomy): Eukaryota > Metazoa > Chordata > Aves > Passeriformes > Furnariidae > Sclerurus > Sclerurus mexicanus. Next base: position 823,447 of record VWZF01005464.1, read on the forward strand.
CAGTAATATATATTACTTTAAAAGGTTGCTTTGTACCTTCTTGGGTTTTTGCAATGCTGTTTATTCAGACCAAATAACACTGATACAGGCTAAATTTTGGCAGATAAGGCTATGAGACAGAACTGTTTTCTCTAGTATTTTATGCCTTTTGATTTTAACTTGTGATTGTAGTATTTTGAAGACTGTTCAAGGAGTCATGAGGAGGCAAAATCAGAGTTCCAAGTGACTATCATAAAAAATTGTACTTATTGTGATCTGAAGCCTATGTGAGAAACAATGTCAGAATTCATAGTCCTTACTTTTCTTCAAAAATAGAAGTTTGTGTTAGAAGTTTTTAAAAGTGAGGAAAAGTAGTAGAAAAAAATGAAATAAATTACTTGATTTACATTTGTGATTTTGATGTTATATAATTTGTAATTTTGATGACACATAATTTCTTTTTGCTCTGAGCCATGAAGTCAGATGCATGTATCTATGCAAGATTTACTAAAGGTTTTCAACTTTTTTTTTTTTTTTTTTTTAATCTGCAAAATTTTTAAAGCACCTGATCTTTAACACATAAGAAATGGAAGACCATTCAGTTCCTGGCTGATCTTTTAGTAATGCTGCCAGATTATTTTGCCTGTGTCATTTTACCTATTTCACGTGATGGACACCACTGACAGATACCAGGAGGGTGTGTGTAAACACACAAACACACAAAACATGAACACCCAGACACTTTATGCACTTGGCTGTTTCTTTGTTTTAAACATCTGATTCAAAACTCAATATACTTTATCTGAGAAAGTATTAATTCAATAGCAAACATTTGACATATGGAAAAATCAAGCACTAACCCTGACTATAGTTACTTAAATGTAATTTATTTACTATACCAGTATACATTTACAGTGCACATTTAATGCACTTTTGCAGGTTTTGGGTTTTTTTCCACATAAAAATGCTCTTTGGAAATGACATTATAAAGCTTATAGTATCTTTGAGGCTTGATCTGCCTTTTTTTACAGATATTTATTTGTTAAATAAATTATTTCTGGTATTTCTTGATGTTTGCTTTGGTATGATATTTATTGAAACAAGTTAGCTGAACAAGTGAAAGCATTTTAGAGAAAATTGTGGAATTTAAAATGGATTCTTCAGTGTTGTTTTGTAGTTCAGAGTCCCCTTCACAAAGATGAATAGCCAAAAATTGAACTGTGAACCTGTGAACCAGTAAACATTACAGCGCTAAAACAACAGAGAACATAATGTAACAGACAATTTATAAAAGGCAGACTTGTACTGTCAGCCTTCTACTCTTTTCCTTTCTTGCCCTATCTTTTTCTTCATGAACTGGTACCCTACTTATGAAGAGAGTATTAAAAAATAGTACAGATAAATTTACTTTTCAATATGCATTTTTTAAAATCTAAATATTGCATTTACCATACAATACTGTGTATTTATTTTTTTAATGTGACCCGTGATGTAAACACCGCACTCACACACAAACACACACACACACACACACAAAAAAGGGGAACAAAAAGACCGCTGAAAATCAAGCAAAATTATCTTGATTTGAACTCAAGTCTGGCTACAATTTAAGAGAAAAAGGAGGCTGACCAAATTCTAGCTTACTGTAGTGTTGCCTGCTACTGATTTTTAATATCTTCTATTATTTAGATAATACTCTTTCTTTCCTTATGGAGTTACCTGTCCCAATTACATTTCAGACTACAGAGATGTTTACCTGATAAAATGGTGATATATATCAGTGCTGTTTCTTTGCCAAAACGCTTTTGTACTCTTCTTTTTTTAATGTTCTGTTGGTTGAGGAATGTGTCCTTTTCTAATGCATAAATGCTTTTTCTTCCAAAGCAAAAAATATACCCTCACTATAATGAAGTACACTATAAGACTAGAATATCAAATGAAAGTATATATATTAGATATTCATTCTTTCTGTCCCTAAACCACTGCACAAAGTGCAACATAAGCAACGAGCAGCAAGAAAACAATCAATGTATTTGGTTTTGATAATGAAGCAAAGAATGGAAAAACTGGGAGTATCTCAGGGCAGAATAGTATTTGCTATAATTTTAGCAATTAAAAATAAGTTCACTTCAGAGCCTTGAACTCAGTAAGAAAAAGGATTCTGTGACCTAAAAAAGGAGGCAACTGCTAGACTATAAAAGAGAAAATTATCTAAGCATAGGAGAGAATGAATATCAATTGGACAATTGAGAATTTGTCTTATTTATGCCACTTCATGAAAATCACAGGAAATTGTTGCAAGGATAAATATATTATTTCAAATTAACAGTTTTTTTAATAGCCTGATGCATACTAGTGCTCTAAGTAATTATTTTGATGACTGTCAGAATGGCATTAACTGCAACTATCTTTAACGATCTATACCGTGGATATTCTTCATGGTTATGAACCTTTGATACATGACTCATCCAACCAGAAATAGGCACCTACTTTATAATGAATGAGGTTTACTTAAAAATGTGCCCATGTCCATAGGCAAATACATAGAGAGAGTTGGGTAACTCCAGAACTTCATCCTGTGTGATGTAGATGAATTTCCATGTCTGGAGAGAAGAAAATATATGCTCCATCTACAGGTGATCACCAAATGCTATAATAACTTTGCTTCTTGTAGAGTTTTCCATTCCTCCTTTGAAAATACGCAAAAAGAATCATCAACAGCTGTCAATGTTTATAACAGGAATACCTTAAATTGGCAACTTTGCATGAAACTTACTTGTTTGATGCTTATAATGGATTCTGTCTGAAGATTATAAAAGACTTTTCTTCATACTATTATTTCTGCAATAGCATTACTGATGCTTAACATTAATACTTAATATGTTGAAATCTACTGAAAGCAAGAAAAAATAGGGGTAAAAGAAAAAAGATACCTTTAAAGAAAATAAAATTGTGCACATATCTCACTTTCAGTTTATCACTGAAATTTTGCATTCAGACACAGTGTTCAGGAGTTTGACTATAAATTAAATCAATATATCTGCTTGGCAAAATTTCAGTGATTCAGTAGTTGCAACACTGCCCTTTAGTTGCATCTTCACAGTACAAAGTGGAGTGCAATAAAAAAAACCCCTCATTGACTTAATTTGAAAAATCAGTCAGTTGCAGGAATAAGGTTTTTTTGTTCATATATGTATATTATTATAAAATTATTAGAAAATTTTTATTTCTCATTTTTATATGGCTAATACACAAAAATGTTGTGCTTATCAACCTTTTCTATATATAGATATATGTGTATATATATATGTATTTGCCTCCTAGCATACAATCTTCTTGACTAAAACTTCTCAGACAACCTTAATTATATTAAATGATTGATCTCACGATGTCACAAATTGCATTTTCTTTCATATTTTATTAATACATAAATATTTTATATTTTAATTATATATACATATTATATTATATACAGTGTAAAAATTCCCTACATGAGATTGACTGCTTTTCTTCTCAGCAGCTCATGATAATTTTCAGTTTTCAATTCAGGGATTATATTCAATTTGATTTGCTTTCCTAAATATAGGCATATTATCTACTATTGAGGGTGCTAATAAGAAAAAAAATCCTTTTTCCCCTTCTTTTTATTTTTTACTCAAGAACTCAGGAATCGATGTTGACATGAAGACTAACATAAAAAAGGCATAGTTAGCTTACATATTTGATCTTAACTGTTGAGACTGCGTATCTTAAAGATTTTATTTATTTATTTATTTTAAATCAAAGCCAAGGAAAAAAGCAGTGAAGATTTCCACAGACTTTTTCCTCACTCTGGACCAAAGCCCTGGAAATTATGCAGGTTCAGGGACTGTAGTTTTGAAGCCATTATGCCGGTTCTGCTAAAATAATTTGAAAATTTCCTGCTTTAACTGACACTACTGCAGTTGACTAATCAAATTCTAGGAAACTTTAAATGAGAAAAATAATATAAATCTGAAAAACTCAAACTAAATGAAGCAAAATTCACACAATTTTTGTACACTTTTGATAATGACTTATTATTAGCAAATTTTCTAGGTGTAAATTTAGCAAAAACATAGTTGTTCATATTCAGCTAGTTTGTTAGTTGTGCTATGTGTACACAGAAACTGGTCAAAATAAAATTTTACTGGTATCATCTCTACCATCTGTGATACAGTAATGTAACTGCCATAATCAAAGAAAAACCTATTAACAGTAAATTAATTCGATGTTAATAATCTTATAAAAAGAAAATTTTATAAACTCAGTAGATAAAACTAACTTCAGATTCTGATAGTTCTTCATGTTCAAACCTTTTAATGGCAACCTTTTCATAATGTCTTCCATTTGTTATAAACAAGTGACTAAAACTTTGAAAAAATAATTATTTATATCTATTTATAAATACATACACAGAATGTGCTATGCTATTCATTCAAATGCAACATTTTTCTGTCAAAAATATGTTCTTGCCTAATTATGGTGTTCAAAACTAGGATGATATTTATAAAAGAGGTATCTATATTTACCTCAACCAACAATGTGCCTGAGAGATTAGAAGAATTTAGAATAATTGAGATTTATTTTAATTCCTAGACTTATATAGCTATGGATCAATACACTCACAGAGACCTAGGATCAGTACTTCAAATTAATTCAGTGCATTTACATTGTGAAATTGAAATATCTTAATGCAGATCTCTGAATTAGGAGAAAAGGTATATAGGATTCTTGTTCAGATAAACAGTTCTCAATTGTCTTCACTTCTGCAGAAAAAAAAAATTAGCTCGTTTTGCGTGAAAATATTAAAACAATTTTTCTCTCTATATCACAAAGGAATCATAAAGGGCAGCTTTATCACTGCTTTTCCTCCCACTGAGCAATTATTATTCTTTGGGTTGTAGAGCTGAAGAGGAAAAACTGAAAGATGTATACTTATGTTTATGTTAAAAGAAGGTGTTCACCAACAAGCCACCTAGAGACCAGAACACACAGAGGATCCTCTAATAGAGTAGACACTGTATAGAAAGTATTTAAACTTCCTCCATGAGTGCATGCTTATGTGTCATTCCAGAGGAATCTCTGGAATAAAGTGGTGGGAAGCCTGAAGGTTCCTTCCTCGTGTCTGAGTGCAGTCATGATAGGTTGTCTCAGGATTGGAACTAAGAAAACCACCATTCTGTCCATGCACTCCATAGTATAGTGCAGTTTTTATTGATATCTTTCTCTAGTATAAATAGGATGGAAAAGATATTTTTCTCTTGTTAAGCATCTCATCAGAGATGTTATTTTATTTCACTGATTGGGAGACAATTAGACATTTGAGCCCTTGTTCACCACTGCAATAACTTGGAAATAAGTCTACCTAATACTGTTGATACTAGAAAACGTATTCCAGCATGTGGTACATTTTAACAGCAAAAATGTCCCTGAAGCATGAGATGCAGATTGATTATTGAAAGTTTTAAAGACAGACTGATTGTTTAAATGCTTCAGCAGGCAATTATTGACTTTTTTATCAGATCTGTGATTGTAATTAATTACATCTTGGAAGCTGTAGGATCTGGTTTATCAGTAGTTGCATGGTTTAATCACAAAATGGATTTCACTTAGCTGTTCTATACTTCACCACTCTGCTTTAAAGGCTCTTTTTTTTTGGGGGGGGGGGGGGGGAAGCTGAGCACTCTTCTCCCATTCTATGCTGTTGTTACAGTAGTCAATTTGCTTAATATTTTAATGTTTTTACCTTCACCACAGTTTCAATAATTTCCATTATTTCACATGTGCCTCTTTGAAGTAATCATGATTAATATTACAGTTTACTATGCACATAGTATTCAAGGTGAGGTCTCACCAAAACAGAGGGATAATTGCTTCTTTTGGTGAGCTATCTTCATCTACTCTTCAAACTTTAGCAGTATTTTAGGAACTTCCTTAACCACATCTATGTGAAGAAAGGCATGGTGTTCAGCCTGATAAGGGAAACAGATTTTTAAAAGTGTTTGAAAATCTGTGTTGAAACTGTTTATTCCAGTTCAAAGTTCAGCTAAAATATAATTGACTACTGAACAATTAATTTTGTGCAGATTAAATTAAATTCTTCAGTTTCAGTTAGGTTTGTTGCCAAGTAGGTTCACATTAGCATTATGGTTTGTAATTCATATTGTTAGCAGATGCAGTAAAAGCACATAACAGTCTTTGCCTGTACCAAAATCCACCTCATACAAAAACTTCTAAATCTCTTCTTTTGACCCCCTTTAACAGACTTTGAAACCAATACATTTACAGTAGACTTGAAACAGGTTCTAAACTTGCCAGTTGTACAATGGGAGCCGAACAATATTGCTATCATAACCCTGTGAATCAGAAAATGTTCCAGTGTTTCTGTGATGGCATCCGTTTTGTGACTGAATTCTTAAAGGAAGAAGTTCTATACTTGTACGATACTTTCAACTAAGCTGCCACAAAAAAAACCCTAAAAAAATCCCCCCAAACCAACACTTTTCCCTCCTAAAATCTACAATTACATGAGAAGATGACTGCCAGTTTTGATGTTATCACAAATCAATGAGAATGCTTGTGGCAGATTCTGATCTTAGTAGTACATTGTAAGCTAAAGAGATCTCTGCTATCTTCACTAGAATTATTCTTGACTAATGCTGCTTCACAGATTCTATTTATTGTGTATGATTTTTTTATCAATTGCTTCAGATTATGTTTTATTTTCATCAACACGACAATTTTAAAACCAACATTGGAACTGAACCTGCATACTAGAAAGCACACACATAGAAAAAATGACTGAACAAATTTTAAAATTGTTCAAGATATTGTGGCCCCACCCTAGTAAAATCTAAAATCCAATCAGAGAATGCATACTACACAAGCCCTCATAAAAGCTATCATGCAAGTTCAACTGTTGACTCCAGGATCATGTCTTGGTGTTAAATTATGCTAGTTTACCAGATTTCAGATACATATCTTGCTTTTGCAACAGGATTTCACAGATAAGCTTGTCTGTCAGCCTATAGATCTGTGAGTACCAGTCAATCATTTTATACTCTAAAAGTCCGGTCCCCTTTCATACAGTCAAGTTCTTCTGACATAACCTTTCTTGGGTGTATGTGTGGAGGGGACAACCTGCAAGGATACTCCTCGAGGCTGAGCGAGAGTTGTCCCCACAAGTGTCAGTATGGGTGAGTTACATCAAATCTCTACTTAATAATGATTTTCCTTTTGCTAGCTTTACTATTATTGCTTTAGTACTTGTTTCAATATAGTGCACTATCCTATCTTATACTATATTATTTTATGTTATATTATACTCTACTAGGAGATTTTTAGCTTTTTATATTGTGTAATAAATAATTCTGATGAAGACATTTGTCTGATCAGTTGTAATAATAAATGATTAATTTGATATAAATGTTCTCATTTTGCCAATCACTTAAATCCATGAGACAAAAAGTGGTTCAATCACACTTCTGTAATTACTTACACTCATATTGTTGACATAATTCAAGGCTGAGATTGGATTCAGCCACATCTAGACTCCTCTCTGAGAAGCTGTTTAGAAAGCAAGAGAGTTCCTTCTGCACCTTGGGACTCAATGGCAGGGGGTTTTAATAAGTTTTCTCTAAGCCTTCCACTTTCACCTGTGACAGACATTTTAATATTCAGACAGATATTTTAATACTTAATATGCATTATATATTGCAATTCCATGCATGAACTGTATTTCTCATGAACTGCAATTTCTCCTGAAGTGAATTTCCAGTCTTCCTTGAGTTGATATTAGTTAAATTTCATCACAAACATCAATTTCAGATTATAGTACATTTTTGGGAAAAAACTATTCCCCTACACAAAGCAATTTCCTAAGAGTTAAAATAGTTAAATCAACAGTTAAAATAGTGTGTACTGTTTTCATTACATTTTATTCTACAGAAGCAGGAAAGATGATGCAAGAAATAGACCTCAGAAAAACTACTGAAAAGTATAAAGTCCCAAGTTCAAGCCACACAGTGCTCAGGAGTTGTATTTAGACTCCAAGAGTTCACCCACCAAACTTACAGAACCTTTAGTTCTTAATACCTTGAATTCATGTAAAGAGAACACGCTACATGCATTTCCCAAGAGACTTCTATTAATTTAGTGAGAAAATAGACATTTAGGCAAAAGGTTCACAGGAGTAACATAAAACCAAGGAGAAGCATTTTACTAAAGCACCCAGCAAACACCAATCCCATATAACTTAATAAAAATGCAACCCATCAGTTTTAAGTTAGCCACAAAATGAAGAAAAAAGTCAAGGAAGAAAAGAGATTAAGAGAAGAAAGGAGTAAAGAAAGAGAGAAAAATAGTTATATTGGAGCCACATGGCAACAACTGGTCCAGAGAAGAAAGGGACCAAAATGGAACCCCTTTTTGCCTCTATTTATGTGCCAGGCCACTGTGGCCACCCTTCCCACTCAATACCCTCTAGGCAAGAGTGAGGGGTGATGCAACCAATCAGAGGCTCCAGGGGGTGGGATGTGGGAAGACTACCAGGTGGGCCACCTTTGATTGACAAGACAGCCACATGGCTCCCAATGTAATCTGTGCACATTCCATGCGGCCATTAGGTTGTAGGTCATGCAGGTCCCAATAAGGGAGACCTGGAGTCCTTCCCGCTCCCCCTCGCCCCCCCCCC